>AP027102.1:88505043-89105043 GCA_028142955.1 Pinctada fucata | reverse complement strand
ACATATGAATTTTTAATGGCAATGCTGGATATGTGAACCATTGATCTGAATTAAAATTGTACTAACATGTATCTATCTAAGGTTAATTCTTCCCAACTTGCATCACAAGCTAGAACCCATTGGTAAATATAAACTTAGAAAGTTACGTACATATACCATGCAACAAATAAGGCCTTTTATTTTTTATTAAATGGTTTACGGGAGCGCCGACTCTAATTTCTTCTGAAAAAAAATAAAAATAAAAGTGGCGATGTCTCCTTTTATTTTTATACTTTCCGCCGACCGTCTTAAACTGTCAGCTCGCAAAATATTTTTTTTTATTATTTGCGATCATTGAATCTTTTAAACGCTTCAATTCTCTATCGAGACATATAAGCTCTAAATCGACTATACGTAAAATTGAACTGTCCCTCACCGTAAGTGATGATGTTAATGAAATACTCGATGCGAATCCCGAAACATCTATACTGAAGGTTCTAATAGAGGGACAAACTGAAGTTGGAGCAACGGTAGATTTCGCCGTTTTAAAGGATTTCGGGTTTGTAATTTTCATTTCTACTGCAAAGTTTAATCGATGGTTGTAAGTTTCAGCGTTTTTAATTGAGTAACACATGCAGTACAACTGTTCTTACAGGGAAGACTGTTGTTTTTTACTACATTTGCGTTTATTGTGGAGACACAGACATGTTGGATACTGAAGATATTAAAAGATTGCGTGAAAATTATGGGATTGTTCGACCAATTTGTGGTGAATGTAAGAAGTCAAAGCTAGTTAAAACAAGGAATGCAGTAAAAACTAAAAAGAGGAAGTGAACAGTCATCCAATTCGTGGTGAATGTAAAAGATCAGTGTTAATTAAAACAAGGAATGCAGTAAAAAGTTAAAAGAAGAAGTGAACAGTACGAAAAAACAGAAATTCAAACTTAGCATCAATTGTTATGGAAGTTTCAAAAAATAAAAAAAAGATGATCCGTTTCCTCTTTTATTTTTATTTTTTTGGTCGACTGTGTTAAATTTCTCATTTTATTTTTATTTTCGCCCCTCGACTCTTTTTTTTTTCAAAATTTCCCGTAAACCATTTAATAAAAAATAAAAGGCCTAAAACATTATTATTTTATAGTATTCTGAGGATGAGTATTACATCTTCTTTTTTTTGGCCTCACTACCCCCAAACCCCCGTTAAATACGCTCAAACACCGCATGGCTTCATACATTTTCCCCCTAATCAAACTTACCTTAAGCATTGAGGTTATGGTACTACCTTTCCCGTACAATCTGACGGTTACAAGATGTAAAACCCATTGTTTGAATGAAACATTAGAATATTTTCCCTACAGAATCACAATAATGAATATTACACATATTTTCGCCCAATGAAGTTCAAATTCACAACAAAATAGCTACCTGTTAAGTTGAGTTACTACTATCCCAATTTCCCCTATTATATCAAAGCCCTCCCTCTTTTCGGAGGGTCTGTGAGGGTCTGTGATGCAGATAATCCCAGACCTGTTGGATATATAGGAACGGGAAGAAGGTAAGGTTATCCTTTTAAAAATTGTCATTTTTTTCTATAAGGTTCCAGTACTGTAGTAATTATGGAGTGAACTAGACGAAGCCGAATCCTCCTGAGCATTTCCCGCGGGAAGTCTCTACATTTATCGTGCTTCGCCCGCCGATTGAAATGTGATTTCAAACAGTACAGACGTATTTACCTGTTCAACTGTTAAGATATTCCTTAGATGATTAGAGTTAGCTTAGAAGTTAGTTAAGGACCCTCAACTGTACCAACCAGGTTCGGGAGAAGTGCAAAAGTAGCTATTATAGCTATTTATAGCTATAATAGCCTTTTATAGCTATACATTTCATTCGTTTTTCTTGGAAAAATCCATTTTCTTTGTAAGTATTCATTTCCGCAAAACATGCTGATGGGATTAGATACATTTTGTGGATTCATCATGACTTTCATTCATGAAAATTTCTTAGGGGGTTGCAACTTTTGCGCTCACAACCTCCATTTTGAGTGAAAATGGAAGGTTTAACAAATTTATAATTTATTTTGCACAAACCTTTTGAATATGTTCAGATATCATAGAAAATATATAAAAAGACTGTTTTTAGCCATAAACAGTCAAATCAGTATGATAGCCCTTACCAAAATGAAATGTTTGCAGCAAACTTGCTGCAAGCTTGCGGCAAATTTGCAGCAAACAATATAGTTTGCCAGAAAAGTGAAAAAGTTGTTTGCAGCAAATTGCCGCTACTGGCAATCTTCTGGCGAACAAAAATTTGTTTGCAAGAAAGTTGCCAGAACTCTGTTAGTTTGCCAGAAAGTCGCCAGAACTGTGAAAGTTTGCAAGAAAGTTGCCAGAAACCAAACTCTTGTATATTTCTCCTCATAGTGTTTGCCAGAAGTTTACCAGAAAATTTACTTTGGACTTTTATGTGCTATTACCCCTTCACTGTTCGCCAGAAGTTTGCCACAACTTGAATTGCTTAGTAGGATGACTAAGCTGATGCATCCTGGGAAAATAGATTTAAATTTGGCTCCAAATTGGAGAGAAAGAGATAGGAATGATAGGCTTAAATGTGTTGGAATCAAGGTTTATTGTCCAAAAGTAAGTTATCTTTTTCCATTATCATTATTGAATATAATAAGTATGAATTCTATATCCATTTTGGGATATTAAAATAAAAGAACAACATTTCTTATACTGAATTTTTTCTGACCAACATATGCATGTAGGGCTGAGCATTTGAATGATTCACTTCAATTATCATATTCATTATGGCAGTTTAATCTTCTGCTCGGTTAGTTAGAAATAAAATTGTTAATTTTTGATCATATAATGTCAAACATGCATGCATTATATGCATTAATATATATTTTCTTCTTTTTTCTTTTTTTGTAGCATAAATGAAAAAAAATATTACACATAATTTTTTACTTAATAGTCTTAAATGTACTTTAATAAAAAGCATGCAACTTTAAATTTAATGTGTTTTCAAATCTTATACTGCACTATACACATATTAAGTCTACAGTGTGTTAAGACTAAGAATGTGTTACTAAGAGTGTATGTACATGATGATTAGTTTGCGGCAAGTTTGCTGCAAACTTGCCGCAAGTTTGCCACAAAACAAATGCATCAATCCAAATAAGGTTCTACAGTTTGCCGCAAAGTTGCCGCAATTTGTTTGCCAGAAAACTAATTTGCATACGAATTCTGAGCTTGCGGCAAGCTTGCAGCAAATAGTTGCCGCAAGCTTGCTGCAAACTTGCGGCAAGTTTGCAGCAAATGTTTGCCAGAGGCCTGATATTTTGGTAAGGGAGATCAGCTTTAAATTACATATTTTCAATGTTCTATTTTTAGTTTTGGATTACCCCAATAAAGGACAACTAGACTAAACATTTGTTCAATCCATAACAAAGCATATTCTTAGTAATTGTTTTGTCTAAAAATGAAAATGAGAATATTTTCTAATCAAATGCATGTATCTACATCAAAAACAAGTTAATAAGATTTGAAATACATGTCAAGTTTTACTAGTAGAACACAAATTATATTCAAAAATTTTGGGTTGAACTGCATGCAGCACAAACTGACTGAACAGGAATTCTATATTTAGAACAAATGAGACCAAGAATTATTGAATAAACTGCAAATTAAACAAATAAATGAAGGTATTTATGGCTGAAACAGTAAATTTCAATGTTTTCTATCATTGATGTGATTATTAAAAAGGTTTGAACTAGTTATATTCTTACTTGTCAAAACTTGCATTTTTACTAAAAATGGAGGTCGTGATAGCAAAAGATGCAACACCCTAAGAAATTTTCATGAATGAAAGTCATAATGAATCCTCGAAATGTATCTAATCCCATCCGCTTGTTTTGCGGAAATGAATACTTACAGAGAAAATGGAATTTTCCAAGAAAAACAAGTGAAATCTATAGCTATAAAAGGCTATTATAGCTATAAATAGCTATAATAGCTACTTTTGCACTTCTCCCGAACCTGTAACAGGGAGGATGAAAATCATTCAAGAACGGCTATAACAACTGTGCTACTAAATAAAGGCACAATTAATTTGCTTTTATTAGGAAAAAATGTTTCTACCTGTGCGACATATTGCAAGAAAAATCCTCTCATATAACGGCACTCATTGCCGCCAGTCCGCCATTTGTAAACATCGTTTCCAGGGCGCCGTGGTGAAGAGCTCTTTTCCGCATTAGACGACTCGACCTCGAATTATTTCTTCCTCTGGAGCGATAGTGTGGACACCGAGTGGGGATATTTATGGCCGGGGGATTAGGGTCACAATGCTATTTGACTTGCTTACATGCTTCATGCTATGTTGGTTCATTCAATGTTTGATCATTCCATGTTCATTTGTCTTGCTTTCATTTCAAATTGACTTTATCTTTCTTCTTTGTGTAATTTTGCTTCCCTGCATTTTACATTTGTCCTTCGTCAATGCATAATTGTCATTATACCATGTTTTAATATACAGTTAAGTACTAATAACTTAAAACAATTTTAAGTACTAATAATTAAAATTTTGGATAAAAAATCGCACATCGCATATGTGATCATCTGAACAAAGTTTACAAAAGAAGTTGGCATATATATGAATTATTAATCTAGTTTTGATCCACTTTGATACATTCAAACTCAAATATGTCTATCTATCTATCTATATATACTGCTAGGCCCTCGTGTGAGTGTTCTAAGCAGAGTGCGCGTCTGTGCAAGTTAGTCTAAAATCGGAAGTGCAATATTAAAACCGTATATGTACATTAGTTAAAAGGTAAAAACAGACAGTGGTTTAGGGGCCTAGATGGGGGACCTGGGAGACAGCATCTCTGAAGGAGTCCAGGTCCTTGGAAGTCACTAAAGAATTTGGGAGGCTATTCCAAAGAACAACAGTGCGGGGGAAAAAGAGAATTTGTAGTAGTCCCGATTTGTAATTATTGGATGATAGTGGAGTGAGTGGTTCCTAGCAGAGGTCCTAGTGGGTATCGTGAAGTATGGGGGCATGGAGATGGCAACTAGGTTGTAAGTTATTTTATACATGAGTACTGCCCTAGCTGTGGAGCGCCTTTGTTGAAGTGTTTGCCAACCTAAGTTAACAAGCATGTCTGACACACTACTGTATGGGGAAAAGTCATTTAGGCACCATCGAGCTGCACGGCGTTGAACTGCCTCTAGTTTGTTAATTTGGTCCTTAGTGTAGGGGTCCCAGCTGGTAGAGGCATATTCAAGCTGTGGCCTTACTATTGTTTTGTAGGCTAGCTCTCTGGTTTTAGTCTGGCGGGTTCTGACATTTCTTCTAAGAAATCCTAACGACCTTTGACCTTTATTTGTTATTTCATCGATATGTTTGTTCCATGAGAGGTTACTAGAGATTGTAACACCAAGGTATTTAGCATCTGGAGTGGTTTGCAAAGTTTGATTATGGAGAGTGTAGTTTGTGTCTATGGGATGTCTTGACCTTGTAATCTGGATGACCTGACATTTTGAGGGGTTAAATTCCATATCCCATAGACGTTCCCAAATTTCGAGGCTATTTAGGTCATTTTGTAACATACCTTGGCTGTTAGGGGTGTCCAAAGTTAAGTATAGTGCTGTATCATCAGCAAAGAGTCTGACCTTTGACCTTACATAGTCTGGCAGATCGTTGATGTAGATGAGGAACAGAATCGGGCCGAGCACAGACCCCTGGGGTACCCCGGAGGTTACTGGTATTTCGGACGATTCCTCCCCATCCACAACAACGGTCTGTGAACGGAAACAAAGAAACCCCCGCACCCATCTAAGAATATTTCCCCGAATACCATGGTGTTGAAGCTTTAGAAGTAGTTTTTCATGGTTTACCTTGTCGAAGGCCTTGCTGAAATCCAGGAGGACCAGATCAGTCTGTCTCCCTTTCTGGAGGTTTCTCGCAAGGTCCTCGACAAGGCAGACCAGTTGAGTCTCACATGACCGTTTAGCCCTGAATCCATACTGCATGTCATGTAGCACATCATTAGCATTCAAGAACTTAACAAGTTTTGATGCAATGATATGCTCCATGAGCTTGCAGCAGATACAGGTGAGTGATATAGGCCGGTAGTTAGAAGCATTGTGTTTATCACCTTTTTTGTATACAGGAGCTACTCTGGCTTTGGTCTAGTCCTCTGGCAAAGTGCCTGTGTTGAGTGAGACCTGAAAAATTACCTGGAGGATAGGTGCTATCTCTTTATGCAGTTCCTTGAGCACAACAGGTCTTAGCTCATCTGGGCCTGCTGCTTTGTCAGTGTGGAGATTTTTTAGTAGCTTACCTATACCTGTTGTGTCCATGGTTATGTCTGTCAAATGAGGGGGCTCTGTAAATGAAGTATTGTCTGAGTCAGTGTTACCTTTATGTGTGTGATGCTGCGAGGCTGTGGAACTAAACTGTTGTAGGCTGAGTGGTGACCTTGGGGTAAAGACTGACTGGAATTGCTTATTAAGGATGTCTGCTTTTACCTTATGCTCTGTGTGTAGGATGCCATTATCTCTTAATGGAGCAATACCGCAGGAGTCCTGTCTGCTGCTTTTCAGGTAACTAAAAAATTGTTTGGGAGAGCACTTACTTGAGATGTTTGTGTCTGCTGTGTCAGTGTCAAGGCCAATCAGGTTGTTTAAATATGTGTCATGGGCTTCTCTTATCCTTTTCTGGGTGAGATGTTTTTGGCTCAGGTAAGCTTTCCTGTCATTTATTTTACCTGTCTTTTTGTGTTTTCTGTACAAGTGGTCCCGTTTACGTATGTGTCTTAGAACATCTTGCGTTATCCATGGTAAGGACTTTTTGGATCTTACCATCTTAGTTGGTGTGAATTTCCTAATACCTTCAAGAATGTTCTGTTTGAAGCAGAGCCATAACTGATTTGGGGTTTGGTTATTCATAGTGAAATTATTTTGTATTGATGAAATAAACAGTTTAAATCCTTCCCAGTCAGTTTTCTTATAAATGGGTACGGTCCGTCTTTTTGACCTTGTTACCTGTGGGCCTATGTTAATATCGGCCAATACACCGTCATGGTCTGATAGGCCTGGAATGGCAATGACCTTGTTCAGTAAGGTTGGATTTGTGAGGAAAATGAGGTCAAGGGTGTTATTTAGCCTTGTAGGGAAGTCAACTATCTGTACCAAGTTTGAATCATACAGAAGAGACTTGAAATCCTCATATAAGGAGTTTAGTTTGCAAGATGACATTATGGTAGGGAGCATGTTTTCCCAGGTGAAATGAGGGAAATTAAAGTCGCCGAGGATCCACATATTTTCAATATTGTTTGATCTGGCAATGTTAAGTGACCTTTGCAGCTCTTCGATGCTCTGTCTATCAGACTCTTTAGGTCTGTAGTAACAGGCCATGTACTGGGGCTTTTGACCTTTGGTCTCTACCTTGATCCACAGTATTTCACAATCAGTGTTGAGGTTGGGTTGTTCGGAACAGATAATGTTTTCTTTGACCAAGAACAGTACACCACCTCCCTTCCCAGAATTTCTATCCCTACGGAATATAGAGTAGCCAAGGGACTTTGGTACGATTTCTGTGTCAACTTCTTCTGTAAGCATTGTTCAGTTGGTCATATAGATGTGCGACTTTGAGTTTTAGATAAAAATTTCAAAATTTTGATATTTTGATTTTGGTACTTATATTTTTTCTTTTATCAATATAGCCATTTACAATGTATATCTATTATAGCTGTAATTTCCCGCATTTTTGGAGTTCTCATGGACCTGTCCCAGAACCATATGATTAATATTGAGTTTGACCGAGGAAAAGAAACCAATAAAATATATGGAAAATATCTATAAAGTCACTTAGTGTCTAAAAAGAGGAATGATTTTTGGTTTTCTTAATTTGAAAGGAAGATTACATACTTAGATTGTTTGAAGCTCCAGGTTTCATCCTCCAAAAACCTATTGTAAAAAGTTTAAGCGTCAGTATTTCTTCCTGTCAGTACATGTAGTGCCTATACTATAAATATAGGATCTCAAATGAATTTTCATTTCATACGATGTATTATGAAACGAGTTGTGTGTTTTATATCCCCGAGCCTTGGCGAGGGGATATAAAACGCACAACGAGTTTCATAATGCATCGTTTGAAATGAAAATTCATTTGAGATTCTTTTTATCACATGATATTGTATAAAAATGTGTATTTCCAACGTGAAATCAACGTTTCCGAGAACTACAGAGGCGAACCACGCCGTGATCTTGAGGTCGTCTGCTACGCCATGAGAAGTAGTGTCCCCATCGTATAGATATTCTGTGCGTAAGAGAAAAGTATTTCAATTTTGAATAGTATTTTAATGCAAGAATTAATTCAACAACAACAATTTTAATCACTGATATTGACTCTTGGTCTGAATTTAACAGTTGACCGATATTTGAAAGGTCACATTTGTCAAGGTTTATGTGATTCGGTTCCAAACTTGACCAATCGCATTCAAGCAGAGCGATATGTAACGTGTTATCATATCATATATTTATGAAATGGCTTTATGAAGCTGCATAACGGGTGTATCATGTGATAAAGTCATATATATGACTCAGTCTGATATACCATCAGCCCCTACCCCTTTCTCCTAACAATGTAGGAGAAAAAAAAGGGAGGAGGAATGAGGGTGCTTCGATGTTTGGTGTTATTTTGATTTGAATACCAAAAGCATATCTGACGATTGGTGGTAAATAAAATTACCAGTAATATCACTGAATTTTTTTCTTCACCACCATTCTCTTTAGTTATACGGAAATTTTCCAATTTTTTACCTTCTTCAAGAAAATTTCAAACCAATTTTAATGTACTAGACTCATGTTTCGGATAGTAAATCCTCATCAGTGATGCTTCCAGCCAAAGTGATTTTTATACACAGCCAACATTCCTTTCAGCAGCGCCATCTGGTTGTATTTTCTTTTTTTTTATTTATTGCAGAGAGTGCGCGGTTCCAAATTTTCTGTAGGATCTATCTGGTAACATAGTTAAATAAAATCGATAACCAAAACAGCATTGGAAGGATGGAGTTCAGATGTTAACCTCCTTTAA
The DNA here is from genome assembly GCA_028142955.1 of Pinctada fucata. Taxonomy (NCBI): domain Eukaryota; kingdom Metazoa; phylum Mollusca; class Bivalvia; order Pterioida; family Pteriidae; genus Pinctada; species Pinctada fucata. The sequence continues at coordinate 89,095,965 of AP027102.1, read as the reverse complement.
TTTCGATGTTATTTTTTGGATGAAATGACAAGTTTCCGTAGCATTATAGGTAACATTTTATTGTCTGCATAAGGACCTATTTAATACTGATGGATTACAACTCTAAGTCTAACAACACCAGATATCATATGAATATCTCCGACAATAACCATACAATTGCCCTTTATCAGAGACAGGCTGTGGTATTGAATTCGTTTTGTCCCATTTATACATAAGAAGTCAAACGTACTAATACAGGAAAAGTAGTGAATATCAAGACTTGATAACTCTTCTTGAAAGTTGTAAATAAGTATACTTTTAAACTTGCAGTTTGAATGCTCAATCGAATGAATATGAAATACAAAGAAAATGTTCTTCATATAAAACGTATTTTCGGTATTATTTCCCTGACTCTTAAATAGGACAATCAATAAACGTAGTATTTGTTTGATTTAAAAGTCGATCGAGAGCACATGCCTTTCCCTTACTTTATGAACCGGCCAGTACTGAATTATTTATACCTGGTTGTTTATCTACCTGTACCTGTACACAGGTGTACCCGTTTAAAGTTTTATTACACATTAGTCACATGACCATCATATGATCAATAAACTGGAGAAAATTGCAGGTAAGACAACTTTCTTTATAACGAAATATGTTACTTGCCTAGAAAAAGATAATACACAGCGTCTTTTTTATTCTTTGAAATACGACAGCTCTATATAAATTATCGGTACATCTATTTTGTAATATTTCAAAATTGGTAGCAAATGAAATTTTGATTCATGTGGGATTAAAATTGTTTCCGTAAGACCGTGAAGAAAGTATTGATTCATGACAAAGTCATTTAGAATGTATTGATACATAAATGTACATATATATACTCAGAACTTATGATGAGAGAAATGTCAAGTTCCACTTGTAAGCAACATGAGAGAAAAAATAATCCCTTTACGAATAAGAATATTTATAAGATCGTAAAAGTCTCCAAACAAGACTATATTCTTCAGTGATCACAGTGGAACCAACCAAAAACAAACAGCGGACACCACGTCAACAGATATACATTGAGACAAACTAGAACATTCGCACCTAACACATGACTATTTAATTGATTCTGGTAAAATATTTTACAGAAAAATGGAGATACTGAAAGATTAAAAAAGCAATTTTACAGAAAAATGGAGATACTGAAAGATTAAAAAAGAAAATTGCTTAAGTTAAATTTGCGTTCTTTTTATTTCTGAAAAATTAAAGAAAAATGATGGCGAAAAGTAATATACCGGCACTTCAATAAACTGCATTTTATTACAAAAACAACAAGAGGTTGACATCTCTGCTGTAGACTGCCATATCCGACTTATTTCAAAGTGAATTAGGATTAGGGTTTTTGCATTTACTTGAAATATATTTGTAAATTATCCGTCACTAAATTTTATAAATCATTCTAAAATTTAGGGGTACCTCCTGGAAGGCATAACTCTGTCCTAAGCTGATTTTTTGGTATCCTTTTTATTTCATTTTTAGAATTTGGCTCTTCATATATCATTATTTTGATTTCCACCAATTCGTCTTCGAGCATCACTGATGAGACATTACATGTTGAAATGCTCGTTTGGTTCACTGAAATTATTACAATGGAACATATACAAGCATTTGAATATCGATACATTGAGCGATTTTTAACCAAGTGAACATGGAATAGATATCCAGAATGGAACATCAACCAATGACTGTTAAAAAATGAGAAGAATCCATGGGCAAGGATTTTATGAATTACGTAAAACGTGAACAACTTATATAAATATCCATTTCTGTAAATTGCATTGCAAGATGCCTTACAGGTTATAAGGAGGAGAATAAGGAAGAAGTAAACCTCGTAATATTTAACGTCGTTGTTTGGGTTATGTGAACTGTAGAATGAAGCTGTGATTGTAGAGTTGAAACGGCACTATGCACACTCAAATCTATATATGAATACCAAACTCTCAATGATTAAAAAAAAATGCCACTCGGCCATGCAAGTGCTATATTTGTAATCAACTAGACTGCTCAAGAAAGGTATGTCACCTGTTACATTTCGACCTTGATATGTGGCCTTGACTTTGAGGGATAAGGAGGAGATCATTACAGTGATCACAGCGGAACACACACGAGACGAGAAAAGGCAACAAACAGACGGAGCGGACTAGAACAATACCACCACATCACTGAAACATGTGAGACAACACTATAAAATATGAGAGTGATCTCGACCCCAATGAAATGTACTCTATCATGCTTAAGTTTAATGAAATTGTCTATATATTGAACTACAATTAATGTATATATTCTATAGTACCAATTTTATTGTACTAGACACGTGTTTCGGATATTGAATAAGTATGTTAAATGATATGTTTTCGTCATTTACAATACCGAATGACGTCAAGATGACAGAAATTATATGTCCTTAGATATGGTGTTCTTTCGCTTGTATGATGTGTGTGTTCTTGTTTGCCTCTGTATGTCCAACATGATGACGTTGCAGTGATCATATAGCGAAACACACATGCTCAAGATAAGGGGAAAAAAAGGGGATGGGTGGGTGTAGAATGCAAAACGACTAGACTTACACAAACAGACAGAGATAGCAAGAATAATCATATTACTGAAACATGACGGACCCAATTGTTAAGACGTAACTACAGGTGGCGCAACATAAATGAATAATTTTCACGCTATACAAATTCAGAATGTCACGTTGAAAGCTCGAAATAATCACGTTCCTTTGAAAATGGGCAGTGTTCAACAGCTAATGTTATCGTAGAAGGCATCAGATTAAAACTTATCTTTTCCCATTTATTTTCACAACAGAAAGATGCGGAAACGAAAGAAAAAATAACGTGAAGTTCTGGTAACTGGTGAATTTTTTCCGTTAAAAATGGCAGATGAGGAAAGCAAGGGCGCAGTTAACAACACTGATTACGTCGATGCCGACAAACAAGCATCTAGTAGCTTAGAAAACACAACGATTACAGAAAGTCAAAATACTATTCATACAGCGTCTAAGGTCTTCCCTGAAGTTGTCTCATCTTTTGTTCACTCCGCAAATCACATAGATATATCAAAAAATGGAAAAGTATCCCCTTCGTTGTCTGAAGATGCTAATGTCCATCACTCGTCAGATGCACCCGATTCTCTGTGTGAACGAGATACTAAAAATGAAGGCGTAGTAAACAAAGATGCCGAGACTGAGATTCCACCAAAAGTTCCCTCACTTAAAGTCAATATAACGACTGGCTTAGCTGACAATCATGTTGACGAGAGACCTTTGCTCAACTCTACAAACAGTTATCCGTCCAGCAGGGAACATTCCCTACCCTCCACTCCAGACTTTGATGTTAAAGACTATGGAATGCTGATGCACATTGTCAAAGAAGAAACCGACCCAGACTCTCTTACAGAGGCTCTTTCCAGAATCAAATTGGTCACATACGACGGTATGAAATAGTTGAGCAATGCATTCACTGTTTTCAATAGATCATGCATATATTTGAAAATCATTTTTATAACGTAATGCAAACCTTTCAAGAGCTATTACCAAAATCGCAATCCGAAAATCATAAACCTAAGAGCAGACAATAATGAAATTTTTTTCTTCAATAACAGCAAAATATTAGAATGTGAGCACAACTTTAAAACTCCTACGAGGGAGTTAGAGAAGACGAATGACCATCTACCGTAATATCACACACCCATCACTTCAGCAGATTCAAACGTTTCATCCAGAGTAAACATCAAAGAAGTACCTATCAATTATTCAGTCTCAAAGTCGAGAAGGCAAGGCCAAATCGTGAGAGGTTGCGAACCCCGGAATAAACAACATTCCGAAGTGAGACCAGGTGCCCGGGGAGAGTCAGCGTCTCCTGATTGCATGCAACACCCGTCGCAACAGCTCAATGGAAACCTGTCAAATTCGGTGATTGTCTCAGAGGGAAGGAACATTTGATGAAATAAAACATCCCCACATCTTCATAAAGTACATAAATAACAATGTATATATAAATTATGTAAAATCCATCCTTAGCACTATAATCGTTCATTGCAAAATGATAAAGGTCAAGGATCCCAAATTTTGTACATTTGAGTGGTTGTGTTTTATATCTTGGACTTTTTTAAGTTAGAACGAAAAGAGTAAAATGTTTGACTGACGGTGCATTTTGGAAACTAGCATATATATCTAATGGAATAAAAACAATTTGGTGTTTAAAGATTTTCAAAAGGCATTATAAATACTGAAATATTTATTTTATCTAAACAATAATCCATTCGAAGCTTTCACGAGAACTTCGCGAATTAGGAATTGGTCAGTAGCTATTTTATTCCTGATTACATCCATTACTACTAATCATAGTTTTTATTATACCGGCATGTAGCATTCTAAAACCTGACCTGATATAATGTCTTTTTCACGTAGATGAATTCATGGATTGTGCCGAGGAACAAAAGCTATGGAGCAGCCTCATTTCAATCATCGATGTACAAACACAATACGTTAACCTCCAAACAGTAAGCATTCATATCTTAAACTCATTGATAACAGGGGAGTATTGGATGATGATTTACATAATTTTCCACATTTATATAAAATAGACCGAAGGCTTAAAAGTTATGTAAAATTGTAACACCCGTGACCAACATTAAAATTAAACATTAACATAGGTTAAATAAACTAGAACGAAACTTGGACAGGAAAAATGAATAACCTTTTATCAAATTATTACATAGATATTTACAAATATTCAAAATTTCGCTTTGTTTTTTTTTCTCTGATAGTAAACGTACAAATCTAAATTCAAAACATAAAAGAGGGCGCTTCTGAAATGAATTTAGGTGGCTCCACTGGAAAGCATCACTGATGAGAATTTAATATTCGAAACACGTGTCTGGTGCAGGAAAAATTGGTTTGAATTTTTTTTTCATGAGGGTATAGAGATGGAATACTTCCGTATTATTTTCTTTTAAGTGACACAGCTGAAAATAAAGATTTTAAAGCTTTGACTCTCTTGAGTGAACTAGTAAAATTTGATGTTTTTTTTTTATCGATTTTTCTTTGACAAAGCTGTGTTAAGTCGCGAACTGAACAAAAATATTATCAATCTGGCTAAAATTTCCTTATATAAATGCGAATTTAATAATTTACAAAAAAACCTCAACCACAGAACCTCCCCAAAATGACTATAATATAGATTCTGGTGTTACGGAATTTCAATTATACGAAAGTGCTCTAACTCTATACTTTCTTGGAGAAAATTTCAAACCAATTTATTAAGCCACAGACACGTGTTTTGGAATATTACATCCTCATCAGTGATGCTTCCAGCCAAAGTTATTTTCTGGAGCAGCCAACATTGATTACTTGTTTTATTTTTTTGAATTTAAATTGACAGAGAGTGCACGGCTCCAAATTTCCTGTAGGGTCGATTCAGTGGCATATCAGGATAAAATGTATGTCTAAAATAGCATTGGAAATAAACAACGTAAAATGATTCGCCTACCAGAAGAAGAAAGTAACATTTCTTTTTAAAGTTTCTAAGGTGTTTTGGTGGTTTTCTTTTTGTTAAATACAAATAAATAGCTCAAATAAGATTTTGTGATATCTTTTGATTTAGATATGTCTAGAAGTACTCGTTGCTATTTGTCAGAGAAGTGAAACCATATGCAAAGAAATACAAACATCATCAAATTATCAGTAGGTATCATTTTATTTCTTTTTATCTATTGACGCTACTTAATGTTGATTTCCAACTTAAGTACAATGTGTAAACATAAAGAAAATACTGCTCAATTGTCGCTCAGACAAAACGACATGCTACATGTACTTGTACATGTAACCATTCAAGTACCCTGTTCTTCTGTTCGCCGATGAAAACTTCTTCCTTTCTTTTGTAGATGCTGCTTCAGATTATTGTCGGAAAATAAAGACAACGAAAAACTACAGGATTTGGGAACATCATTTCTAGTGTTTCTATTAGAGTCTGGTTTGTGTAATTCATTCTTACACATGATGAATTAGATTATTGTGGCAAAATTTACCCCCTTCAAAATCACACAATAAAGGTCAATAATGTTAAACAATACAAAGAAGAAATCTCCAACGTGACGACGATGCACCGACAACAACAGAAAATAGTCTACTCTGATGAGACGAGACAAAGAGAGCAAACAGACGGAGACAATAACATCATATCATTGAAACATGAAGGATATCACTTTATACATAATAATCAATAAGTTCTCTAAATGCAAGAGTCCCGGATTTCACCTATAAATGTCCCCTCTCCCTCCTGGCATCTTTTATCTTATTGAGCATAATCCTAGGATCATCCCTACAATAATGATAAAATGAAAACGAAATTATAAAATAATGAAAATAATTCCAAACAGAGAATGACGAGTTTGCTGTACACCAAGGCCGTCACCAATATGAATTATGCATCACTTTGCATGATACAAGGGGGTGAATGCTGGGAAAAACTTAGGATGGCGCAATTTATGACAACATAATTGTATCATTTTCTATAACACGGTGAAAGTGCTATAACAAACCAAAAGTACATTTCTATGAATGTAATACCGTAATATCAATAATGAAAGATATCTTCTGTTACATTTAGTTTAGGTCTTATTCTACCGTAGCTTGAGTATGAAAGCTCCATCTTGGGTATTGCGCTTATATTCATTTCATGAAAAAATGTTTTCCAGAGGAAGTTAGAAATCAGCTACTTATCGATGAGCAGATAAACGACTTGGAAACCATAATGTTCTCCTGGTTCCAGAATTTCCAAAACTCATCAGAAATTCAAAGAAAGGCTTTTCAAATACTTCATTACATACTGACTGAAGGTAAAGATGTAAAAGATTAGCATTTGAAGTGAAAGTCCTATATCTGTTATCTTTATACCAAAAGATGTCCGGGTTTGTTTCATCTGTTCTTAAATGATGCTATCGATTTTGAAGACGTTTAACATTTCAATACCAAGAGTTGATCGATAACAGAGTACAGAAAGGGATTTCATTGACCAATGTAATTCTCTGAGATGTAGAAATATTTTCAATTGATACAATCAACCGTATCATTTATTATTCCCTAAATTGTATACCAGTCTATAAATGACCAAAGTATCACAGATACCAGTAATGCCATGAATTGTAATTATGTCTAACAGATAACGAGTTCTCCTAGAGTCCGTACTCTCCGTACTCTTTGTTTACTTTCCCAGCTGATCTGGTGTTTTTGTCAATCGTAGATTGCTCTGGTTTTACTGAGGAGTTATAACTGTTCATGAAAATATTGCATCGTTTTTCTGTTATATACTTGCATGTCAGAACATAACAAATCCCATTTTTTATATATTTATTCACATAAACAACCGATTCTATTCAGATATATAATTTACAAAACTAACCAAAACTACATTTTACAGAAATTTAATTCTTATTTGGTTGATTCAATAACGTCTTGTATTTGTTGTAGACGGTGATCTGCATACAGAGTTCCTATCCAAGCATTTGACCATCGTACGTCAGTGTTTATTTCTACACGGTAGCAATCCTGAAGTCGTCAGTAGTATAATATCCATACTGGTGCTTCTTGCAGATAATGGTCAGCATCTCTTATTGTGCTATGCTTTTATATAAATAAACAAAAACAAAAAATGAAAAAGAGGAAAAAAAAAATAAATAAAAAAGAATAGATAAACATAATGACAAGTGATCTTAATATTTTTATTCATGACATTTTATCGTACTTCGTATCGAGTGATTTAGCATAACACCTTTTCAATTTTAGAAGCAAATATATCGACACTCCTGGACTACAAGATAGACCAAATAGCAATGGAAACCCTAGCCGCTATGGATAAACATGAAACAGTGGTTGAAAAATGCTGCGAGCTTCTCGACATCCTCACAGACTGTGGTATGAACCTATGTTGCATTTTCTATAGAACGTCATAAAAAGGAACTTGTTCAGTATAACTTATATAAGAGGTATGTTTCCTCTTAATCGACACCGAGCATCACTGATGAGACATAGAATGTTAAAATGCGCGTTTGGTGCACTGAAATTTTAAAATAAAACATATTTCAAAACCGACATTGAAAATGGTAATAAAAACAAGGACGGAGATAATCCCAAACAAACGTCTACTGAGAATACTTCAGAAAAATGCAGTCATGTTTAAACTTGGTTGAAAATTTTCTTCAAGAAGGTATAGAATTGGAACAATTCCGTATTATTGAAAGCATTTTAAATGTCACAAGAATAGTTGAAATTTCTATAACACATGTCTGGAAAAGAGTAAAGAAAATGTTCCCACAATACTACCGTATGATTGTACTTGTTTAGCTCACTTTGGTTGCCCTTGAAAGTTTGATAATTTTTTAAAACGAAAAACACAATTCAACCTATAAGAGACCTTAAAGTTTGGACAATGTTAGACGTCTTCAAATTCAAGTGCACTATATGTGCATTTCAACAGGTTATGAATGACCTACAGATGAAGCATTCAATTGTCACGCTATAAATGAAACTGAATTACCAAACTTATTTTCTCAGTATGAATGTTTGCACATTTAGAAAAAGCAGAAACATTTTTGTATTCAGTAAGTGTACATGTATCTGTTCGCGCAAGTATATTTTGAATAGAACGCCCCTTTAAAACAAACCGAATGTGTAGTGGTCATCTGTGAGTGAAAGTCAAACATAAAACTAAAACCAGAATAAAAGAAAATCCCAATTAATAGGCATACAAATCCTTAAAAAAAACAACAACAAATATTCACATGACTTCGGAACAAAGAGGGCAGCGGAGCAAAATGTTAAACGTCTTCAAATTCAATAGCATCATTTAAGAACAGGTAAATTTGCAGTATGGACCAGACATGCACGTTTCGGGTACTAAATCCTCGTCAGTGATCCTCATTCCAAACAATGTAATATGGCCAACGAATGTGAAAGTTATTTTGTCTAAAAAATACCGAAAGACGTAGCAGGATGGTTGGGATATGATGCAACAGGACACACGTTTTAGAAATTTTAAGAAATTTTGATAACAGAAATTTTCGAATGCGTTGAAGAAACGATCAACCGAAGCTGACTAAACTTGGCTACATGTGCCCTCGTGAGATGAGATTTAGGGAACAAGATCTCATGAGATGAGATTTAGGGAACGAAAACTAAAATCATTGAATCATATCGGACAACTTTCCACAGCGTGAAATTCAGGATTGATGACGCCTCTCAGATTAGTAAATAAATACAAATATTGTAAACATGGGACTATACGGGTTTTTACAAATCATGTGATTCCGCGAAATTCCCCCAACGCGAAAATAACCCTGTATTCTTACAATGGTAGGGACATCTCTCAAAAGCGTTACATCTCGATGTTTAAATCGCGAAATCCCCCCCCCCCCAGCTAAAATAAGCACGTTTACAGTAAATAGATAAATGCTATCATATAATGGTAATCGTATCAAAAGTCGGATAAGGATATTTCCAAGCTATTTTCTGACTGTGTGGGATCGACCTGGAGGCTGTATGCCATCACGGAATGTGATCTCTATCTGAAAAACAAAAAGAAAAATACAAATATTTGTAACTTGTGCATGGCCTGTCTAAAGTTGAAATAGAGGCTGGATACATTGATCACTGAAAATTGTTACAAATGAAGTATTCTCCAACGATTTCTCAACGAAATGAAATTAACATTGAATTTAAACTGCACTTACAGCGTTGATTCGATAGACATCTCAAATCGACACGCCTGTCAATATGGAAGTGTTCCACTTCTATACCTTCATGAAGAAAACTCATAACCAATTTTTTCCTGCACCAGACACGTGTTTCGAATATTAAATTCTCATCAGTAATGCTTCCACTGGAGCCACCAAAATTTATTTCAAAAGCGCCCTCTTTAATGTTTTGAATTAAGATTTGTACATTTACTTTACAGTGAGTGCGCGGCTCCAAATTTCCTGTAGGGTCGATTCAGTAGCATATCCAAATAAAATATATGTTCAAAATAGCATAGGAGGGGCGGCGCTAAGATGTTAACCTGCTTTAATCTCGGTGATAGTTTTGAATGGAATGAAAAGTTTTCGAAATAGCAAAATAATATCTCTGATGTCCAATCGATAAAGGGCCAAAACCAAAGCTTCTTTCAGGCGACAGAGCTGGAAAGAAGTAATTGATACACTTAGAACTAAACATCAGGTCACTGGGAGCGATTTTAACTGCTCCACACTGCAACATGAAATAAGTGTTTATGATGATAATACGGAAGTCAACTATCACCATAGTATTTGTTATTTTATTTGGTTATCCCGCTAGATACTGTAAGACTCTCCTACTTATCTGAAAACTCAGAGGTCTGTACAAAAACTTGTGTGTTCAACCATCCTTGTGAGTTGATATTTCAATGTGACTATTTTACTCATCGACTAAAATAACAAAAGGGGTTTATCAAAAATTATCCAGAGTTTAAGAGCCATGCATACATCAAAATGAAAATGATGTAGGCTTTTTATAAATTGATATCGGTGCCCTCAATAGACTAAACCATCCACTATTATTTCACTCAAAATCATATTGATTATCCTCTATCTTAGGTCTCCTTCTTGATTTCATACTTTGTGTTTTTTCAGTTTGAAAAGTATTTCAAATTTGAAAAAGCAAGTTATTATGAATTGTTTTCAGAACATCACGGAATGAAAGAATCAATCAATTTAGATATTCTGTATGGAACACTGTTACCGGCACTGCAAAAGTACACTACAAACAGGGAAATCTACAAATTTGGGCTCAAGATATTTTGTGTTCAAGGTACGTACAGTTTGTAGAAGTCTATATTTGTATCTAAAAATGACAGTAAAAAAATTATCAAATACTGTATAAGAAGAATCCTTTGCTGGTACATTCTTTCGCGGTTTTATATAATTCACGGATTCGCCATTGCTAGTATAGAGTTGCATTTTTCATTCTAATAAAGGTGCGTCATTGGTCACGATTTTGGACTGTTCTTGCGCATTTCCTGTTTTAGCACTCATTGAGCTTGACTATTATAGATATTTCAATTTATAATGGCCAATGTATCATTTCTTACTCTTTTTAAGGCATTAATTCATTAGACGCATTAAAGCAGCCAAGTTTGAAAATTTGATCTAAAATGAATGAAGTATGCGTAAGAAAATGCTTCGCGGTAATGTCTGTAAAAATTGACGTGGAGGTACAGTTCCCCAGAATACAGACTACAAGGAGTCATCTTGGACATTTCTACTTTTCGTTTATTTCAAGCAGTTAGATCAGATAAATCAGAGGAGAAAACAAACCGCCCTTTCATTAAAGTAAGATTTGCAAACAAAGGTATTGATAACTTGAATCTTGGTCAAATTTTGAATCACAAAACTGTCACAGAAAAAATCCCACCATATTTCAAAAGAAAAGAAACTCCTTGTATTTCCTATAGCTACACACCAACAGTTGCATCTAAAATTTACAATTACAAACGATTCCTGCAGTGTATTGATTTAAGTAATCCCTCACTACATCCACTTCCATGCGAATGTTCTTCATAGGATTTCAACTACTCTCCTTGTGGACACGTTATTACTGGTGACCTTAGTATAGTCAAGAACGACAAGTTGAGAGAATTGTTAAAAAAGGGTCCCAAATACAGAGAAAGTATGTCCTTTACATGGAACCAAAATGTCAAAATTATCATGGACTCTTGTGAGGAATATGCAAGACGTTGGGCAAAGAAAGAAGATGTACAGCTCGACACCCTTTCCGAATGGATAAAATCAATCAGAGGGTTACTTTTATCTAGAATTAACCGATTAAAATCAACTGTGAACACCAGATTCGTGTCTATATTTAAAGACCCTGATGTTATCACAGAACTTACCTACCTCCAAGAACATTATGTCATCACACCAGCGGACAAAGCCTCAAATAATTACACATTTACTTGCAAAAAGTACTATTTCGACAGTCTAGTTAAAGAGTTGGGTTTAAATTCGACACCTGGAAATCCCACTTACACCCCAACAAACCTTTCTGCCTCTGAAATAATAGATAACCACAAATCAGCTCTTGCTTCCTTTGGCTTCGACACTACCAATTTAGATTTAGATTTACCATACTTATACTGCATACCTAAAATGCATAAGAATCCGTACAAACAACGTTTCATCGCTGGTTCCTCAAAATGTTCTACCAAATCTGTATCGATCTTACTCACCAAAGTTTTATCTGAAATCAAATCTGGGCTACAAAAATATTGTTCGACAGTATATTCTCGCAGTGGTATCAACCAGATGTGGATTTTAAAGAATTCGAAGGAACTTTTAGAACATCTGAAATCCACTCATTTTAGTAGAGTCCATTCGATCAAAGCCTTTGATTTTTCGACACTTTACACTACAATTCCACATTCTAAATTGAAAGAAAGACTCGCAAAAATTATAAGTAATGCGTTTACAAGTAAGAACGGTAATCGCAAATACAAATTTATTGTTGTTAACTATGACAAAACCTACTTTGTAAAAGAAAAGTCAGATTCTGAAAATAAGTACACTGAAACAGACATTATTCAGATGTTAAACTTTCTGATCGACAACATTTTTGTGGTGTTTGGAGGAAAGGTCTTCCAGCAAATTGTCGGAATTCCAATGGGTACCAATTGTGCCCCACTCCTTGCCGACATTTTCCTTTACTCGTACGAAGCTGAATTCATTCAATCTTTGGTCTCTGAAGGGAAAAGATACTTAGCTTCTGATTTCAACTTCACTTACAGATACATAGACGATGTGTTGTCCATCAATAATCCAAAATTCGCGGATTACCTGAGCAGTATCTATCCTTCGGAGCTTGAAGTCAAAGAAACTACAGAGACAAATAATTCAGCATCCTATTTGGACATAATGTTGTCCTACGACACTGATGGTCACATGAACACCTCACTCTATGACAAACGTGACGACTTCAATTTCAGCATTACGAACTTTCCTTTTCTGAGTAGCAACATCCCTTCATCGCCTGCTTATGGCGTGTTCATATCTCAGTTGATACGCTATGCCAGAGCAAGTACCAAATATACGGATTTTGTTCTGAGAGCTAGGCGTCTTTCAGATAAGCTTCTCAGTCAGGGATATGTTTGTGACCGACTAACATCGTCACTGAGGAAGTTCTACGGTCGATATGGGGAACTCGTCATACACTATGATGTCCCACTATCCAGAATGGTGGATGATATTCTGTCATAGACCATTTGAACCATCCAACCAAAGATTGTACTCTATATCTTCCAAAATGGAAGTAACCGGATGTGACAGTTCTACCGAATTGAAGCGACGGGTGTTGCATGCAAGCAGGAGATGCTTACTCTTCCTGGGCACCTGGTCTCACTCTCATATCGGGAGTTCGCTTCTTTTCATATGGTGGAGGTTTTTGTTTTTGTTTGCTTTGGTTCCTGTTTTGTCCTGATTTTGTATGCCTTCGGTTTCTGATTTTCTGAATTATCGATTTTGTACTGTAGACAGGGATATGGTCATTATCCATATTTGTCATTTTAACTGTTCGGATTTCTTTTACGTTAGTAATTACCCATGAATTTAGTTTTACGTATGGAATATAATTGATTTAAGCTTTTTTATAAGGTATGGCCGATGAATACCGAAAAATTATAAATTGTTTAAATTCCACCCAAAATAAGGCAAATTTTCAGCTCTGACACTTTTTCAGGAAAACCACAAAATGACACTATTTGTGAGCGTCTGTTCTCTCTTATTTGAAAATAGACATATACTTTTTCTTCAATATTTTGAAAAGTCTTTCCTAGGAGCACGTGTAATTGTTTGTTTGAAAAAATCGTTGAAATTCGGTATCTCTGAAATTTTGACATTAACTTAGATGATTTTCGTTATTTTTGTGTAAAATCTAGAAAATTATAATTATCGGTGAAGTTGGTACCTAAGGTAGCACTTTATCAAAATCTACTTTTATACAAAGTTTCTAACCTGTTTTATTGTATAGTAACAAAGAAAAGTAAAATAAAAATCAAAGGAGTGCATTTCAACAATTTTTGTATTTTCTTTACAAATATGCTATTTTTAGCAACAAATTTCCGGCATTTTTTACCCAGTATACAAATGAGCATAAATCTTGATTTTCATGACGGACCTATTAATTTTCTTTCATAAAATGATGAAGTGACATGAAAACTATATTTTCATATGGTTATCATAAAATCGTTGAAATTCCTTCATTCAGAAATGACATGCCTTAACAGAGTCACATTTTTGCGGTACAAATCTTCCCAACCCTTATGGTTGTAGTGCATATGTTGCAGGGAATAAGTGTAATCAGGGATTTCAAGTAATTCCTGAAATTGAGGGATATCATGAAATCGCTGTTTCGATTAGTAATTACTGAAATTAACCAGGTATTTCATGAAATTCCTATTTTTTTCATTATTTTTTTCACTTATTACATAGCCTTAATTTTGTCCCATTTTAACATTTAAAATCAATGCTTTTCCGCTTGTTTGATGCTGAATTCCTTCTCTTTCAAGTAACAATGAATGTTTTTGCCAAATAAGTGAAAATATTTGAACTAGAAAAGGTAATGTCTTTAAAAATATTGCTCAAATTTCGAATTCCACTTCGCATTATCTATGTAAAGGTGACAGAAAACCAAATCAAACATCGATATATCAAAAATTATCTTATAAAAATAGTATTTAACCTTCATTAACTTTTCTTGATAATTGACAAAAAATCACCAATTTGGAAATGTTTTAATTTTCTACTACCTTTTATCTTATACTTTGAAAGGATTTTAGATACATGAAAATGATGTATATAATTGGGTAGGCAACAAATGTCCCTGCTCGACAGCAAGCGTGAATGTGAATGTATGAAAGTTCATGAAACAAATCTAACTCAACAATTCCTGTCTCCATGGGCTCCTGGTAAAAAATTATCTAAATAAATGTACTATTATTTTTAACTACAGCAAGTTTCATTGAAATCTATTAAGAAGAACAATACAATATATCATTGCACTTTAGTGCAATTATATATTGTATTGTTCTTAATCTACAGTCTTGTACGAGCGCATTCTTAAGACTTGCACTCTGACTGTGACGACGGGACTCCATGAAGTTCCCTGTCCAAACCTCTTTAGAGAAGACAGGGCCCCGACCACCTGTCCTCTCTGAATGTCTCCTGACTCCTCGGGTGATAACATATATATAAGCTCGCTACAGACGGCAGAGCACGGTCTATATTACGCACGTCCCCCTTTTTTTATATCCTTTTACATACTCATCTGTGTTGCTTGGACCCTTGTGTTTTACGGTCTTGTTTGTGTGTAGTCATCTAACAGTGAGGAGGTTGTTTTACACCAAAATGGTACGTTCTTCGAGACCTCTGGGATAATCGGAATAGTGGGAGGGTTGTGCGCACGTAATCCAGGATAACCACACAGTCTGCTATTTATGTGGCAGATGTCCTAAGTCGGCACCGGTTGCCAATTGGTCTCGTTGGTGTATGTGTGATCTTTTATGTTTTATGTTTCTATG
Organism: Pinctada fucata; assembly: GCA_028142955.1. Classification (NCBI taxonomy): domain Eukaryota; kingdom Metazoa; phylum Mollusca; class Bivalvia; order Pterioida; family Pteriidae; genus Pinctada; species Pinctada fucata. The sequence continues at coordinate 89,080,357 of AP027102.1, read as the reverse complement.
GTGTGAGTTGATGTTCCTTGTCCCTTTTGCGTCTCTTTCTGTGGGTGTCTGTTCTGTGTTTTTTGCAATGGGTGTTTTGGGATTTTGCTGTTGGTGCTGCAATCTAGTGTTGTTGGAGATCCGCCTTTCTTCTATATCATGTATATTGAGTTATATATGATCCTATCAAGACTGTGTCGAATGATTCATACATCAGTGGGCAAAAATTATATTGAAAACCAAATTATGCTTCGCAGAGATTTTTTTAACATATCATTTTCCTATACCGGGTATTTATCTTAAAAGTTATTTCTCACGTTTAGTAATGGTATATGTTTGATTAATACGAACATGAAAAATATTTATCACATTCCAATTTAATCATTTTATAAGGTTTTAGACAGTCAGGATATAAGTGGAAATTTGCTTAAATATTTCAGGAATTACATGTAATCCCTAAATTTTGGAGATTTCATGTAATCCCTAAAATGACCAGGAATTACACGTTATCACTGAACCTTTCAGGAATTACATGAAATACCTGATTACACTTATTCCCTGTAACATATACATGATCTTCAAATGCTAGCTAACATGAAAAGATTGTCTTAAACAAAGCAATTATTTGATTTCAACTGCCAAATGAACCCTAACATTTGCACAGCAGGGACATGAACATGCATAGAGAAAACATACCGACATACCCTGTGAAACATGTACGCGTAGTCAGTGATTTAAGTAAGTCCTGCATTATGAACAGGTTCATGGCGTTTTTCTGATCGTTCATGTACACTGGAAAGCAAAAAAGATGTAAGGGGGCGTTCAAATATTTTATTCCAGTTTCAACGATAGGAAAGGCTATTCTAGCTAACAATTCAAGCAGTGAAGATGACATGTGTTACCAGTGGTGTACCATTATATATAATGCCATGGTGAAACTGATGGACTGTCCGGAAATACAGGTGGGGGAAGATTGAAGAAATAGTGCATTTAAAAAAGTTTGATTTGTAAAAGTGTTCTCTTACTTGCCTTGTGTAAAATGATATTTAATGCTGAAGTTTGATTCATAATGTTAGAAATATAAAGAAGAACAAGAAAAAGAGAGAGATATATAAAGGTACCTTAAATGGCTGTCAAGGATACTCGATCATGATATCTTACATGTAAAAAACTTGAAACATGATACAAGGAGAAAGCACTCATCTCGTTTTCATTTTTTTTTTTCATTTCAGGAGCTAGCATGCAAAGCCATAAGTATGTTATCGAAATGTTATAACGAAATCGGATCATTTGTTGGAAATGGAGAGGTCGGACATTTAAAGCAGTACGTGTTTATATAACTTGTAGGTTAACTCATCTTTGTAAAGATAAGATGTGCCCTATGTTTACTTTTGGGTCATATATTTATGTAACAGGGCGGGGTGTATCGGCCCGGTAGCTCAGTGGTCAGAGTGCTTTCGTGACGGAACAGAGGTCCTGGTTTCGAAACCCGGTATGGGCATATCTTTTCTTACCCTACTACATTTGGTGCCGTGAAAGTGAGCCTCGAGAAGAGGTAGAACCAGGGCTGTTATGTTGTTGTGAGGGGATCTCCAACAACACTCGGTTACAGCATCATCAGTAAAACCGCAAAACACCAAATGCAAAAACACAGAGCAGACACACTCAGAAAGACACACAAAAGGGACAAGAAACAACAGATTACATCATAGAAACATCAAACCACAAACGACTACACATAAACCAACGAGACCAATAGGCAGTCGGTGCCGACTAAGGACGGTCATATATGCCACGCCAATTGCAGACGATGTGGTTATCCGGATTACGTGCGCACAATCAACCCGCTTTTCCGATTATCAAAAGGTCTCGAATAACGCACAATTGTGGTGTAAAATAACATCCTTATCGTAAGAGAATCATAAGGGCCGACTGCATGACACAGAAGCGCAAGATGGATATGTAAATGGACATAAAAACAGTAGTCGTACGAAATACAGTCCGTGCTCTGCCTGCTGTAGCGAGCTTATGCATGTTAATACCCGAGGTGTCCGACTGACATTCAGACAGGTGGTCGTGGTCCTGTCTTTTCTATAGAGGTTTGGAAGGACCCGCATGGAGTCAATCAGAGTGCAATTCCCTTAAATGCGCTTGTAAAAGGCTGAAAATTGGTCAAGTACCAAGCAAGTGTCAGTCTGGTAATAGCAGGATCATATCAACGGTATGAAAGGCGTTTCATTATTATTACACTATTAAATGTGACTACAAGAGCCACTTATTAATTCATTCTTTTGAAAATATTTGTCCAAACACTTCCTTATGACAATACAGTTTTTTCCATTGCCGTTTATGTTAATTTCAAAATTAAATAATTTATTTATTTATAAAAAAACCCCATCTAGATGGTGTTTAACATTTATTTCACCTTTGGAAGGAAAACTCTGAGGTTCTTTACAAGATAATTTCAGATGCATGTCAACAATAAAGACTTCATTTTAGAAAAAAAAGAATCTTTGTTGATTCTAATGAAGCGAAACGCAATATACCAGTTTATAGATATGGGCATAACTTCTGCTATTTCCGTGGCAAATGGCCGTCCTAAGTCGGCACCGGTTGCCCATTGGTTACGTTGGTTTATGTGAGTCCTTTGTGTTTGATCTTTCTGTGTTGTTTGTTGACGTTCCTTGTCCAATTTGCGTCTCTTCCTGTGCTTGTCTGCTCTGTATTGGGTGTTTTGGGGTTTTGCTGTTGGTGCTGCAGCCTGGTGTTGTTGGAGATCCCCTCCTTTGTTCTATTAAGTATGCTAATCGATAATTCTTTTTATTATTTATTATTTGATCAACAGAATACCCTTACACAGCCTATGTTTAGGATGTTTGATGCAGTACGGAAAGGACGTTCATGTTTTTGAATCTGTGTGCGAGGCGATTTACTGGTTAGCTGCTGACCATGGTACGACTAAGCATCATACACATGATTTATTTTTGTCGTTTTTATATACCAAAATCCGATTTTTGATACATGTTTTATTGTACGTTAAATTATAGTATAATTATAATAACTCAAAGTAACAATATTTTAGATATGAACTTTTGTGGAAAATAAGAAACGAACTCGGCGAGCAATGTTTTTCTTTCAAAAAGTCTTGTCATCTTTATATTTGTTTTTATTTCATACTCTGAATTGATTTCAATTTTCACTTCAAGCAAACATATCAAAAGTGTTGATGGATAAGAATGCACACCTTTTGATACTTGATGGAATACGTCGGCACATGAAAAATGTTAGAGTTTTGGAAGCGGCTTTCGGTGCTATCAGAGGTCTTTGTATTTTCCTGTAAGTCTTTTTTGAAGCTTCACAATCAGTAGAGATAATTTTCTTATATTTGCCTTGTAATTATTGCGTTTCCACTTAGTTTAAAGAATTTGAATTTAATTTAATTCATTCTTTCTACAAACGCAGGACTACACACAAAAGGGAGATGGTTGTGAATGGAGTGCAGACGTATCTGAACAAAGCTTTACGCATGTATGCCAAGGAAAAAGATCTAATGATGGAGGTCATCAGCTGCATAGCATGTCTAGCTGACATAGGTAATCGGCAATACCCGTTGTATTGAGCCAAATAAATAGCAAACTGAAACCATACAGCAAAATTTTAAAGGTACTTTTTCATCAATAACAATAATGTGGAAGGGTTCCAACTCTCTACCTTCTTGAAGAAAATTCCAAATCAATTTACATGCACCAACATCTTCGTCTGTTTGCTTAACGATTGCTCCAACATTTCTTCTACTGAATTTCAGATTTCGTATGCCACCAATGTTTCATAGACAAAACTCATGTACGAGTTTTAAAAATCATGTCGGAGTACCTCGATGACATTATGATTCAGGAAGCAGGACTAGAATGTCTGGGTGTCCTATCTTCAGTCGGTGAGTGATAAATGATAGACAAGAGGTGATATGTAACAAAACTGGGAGGGATCTTTATGATTTGTGCGCGATTGAATCTATGAATATTGATGATTTGCAACGGATAGTACCTCATACTAGAATAGTACCTCTTCTATCGCATTAAAAATCTTGTTTATGCAATTTTTCTTACGTCAAATTATATTTAAAAAGAAATCTGTTAACTTTCAGAGAATGGATCTGAGTTCATAAACTCAGCAGGTGCAATACAGCATATCTGCCTAGCGCTCGAAAAATATAAGGATGTTCCGAGTAAGTGGCTACATTTCTAAAAAAACTTTATGTAATCTAATTTAAGAAATTAAAGTACTGCAGGAATAACTGCAAGTTTCATGACTTTTTACCCTCACACAGATATACAAAAGAAGGGTATGATGTTGCTCCAGTTACTGATGGATGGTTCCTTGAGTGAAAGCAGAGACATGTACCTTCGACTGACCCGAGCTATCGTATCAGCAATGAGCAAGTTCATGAAAGATTCCTCGATTTTGAAAGAGGTAAATTATCAATAAAAACAATAGATATACAGAAACAGAAAGAGAATGGATGGAATTTTAGTTTCAATTTCATTTGTTTCTCATCTGACAATACAAGTGCACTTTATTTCTTGGACATTGCCTAACTGGGAGTAACGGCAATGCTTTTTTATATAGGCATGTGTTACTGTACAGATCATGAATGAAGTGAGTGAATCCTTTAGAGAGCAGTTTGTACAAGCCAGATGTCATGAAATACTGTTTAGAATACTCGCTGAACAATATGATACAGGTATTTACCACTTAGTCTCTTTTCTAATAATGGAAAGGCGGCAAAAAGGCATTGCCGATTTCGACCGACATTATCCTACCTTGATGGTAGCTGATAAAGATATTTTGATAACACATCGCTTCCCAAATTATAGAATACGATACTGAGGTATTTCCATTTGACAGTACTCTATAACTCCAACTATGTGTATTTCAATTACTCAAGGGATAGTCTTCTATTATTATCTGATACAATGTGAGGCTAAATGTAATATGGTTGTTTCCAAAACAGGTTCAGGAAAGATTCTTAGCTTTGTCACCAGTAATTTTAAGTTATATTCTTGCTTCCTTAAACTGAAGACATGTGATTCAATTCAAATTAGCGTCTTAATTCAAACTTGCTATCTTCTTGGAGAAAATCTCAAACCAATTTTGATGCACAAGACATGCGTTACGTATTGTCTTCAAGACAAAGTGATTTCAGACACAGCCAAATTCATCTGAGTAGCTTTATGTTTTGATTTTGCATATCGTGTTTGTAAAGAGTGTGTTGTGTAGGGTCGATTCAGTGACATGATTAAATAAAATCTGTGACAACAGAGCTTTTTGGGGATGGTGCCAGGATGTTAATCTCCTTTAATTACAATGCTATTTTAGAATGAAAGGACAAGCTTCCGAAATCGCAAAGTAGTGTATAATGTCAAATTGATAAAGAGTCAATACAAAGCTTCTTTCGGGCAACAAATCTCGAATGAAAGTAATTATTACACGTGAAACTTTCAGAAGGTAATACCTTGTAATTTTTTTAACTGCACTTATAAATAGATGCAAAACAAAGTTCGGAGCCGCTCGCTCTGTTCAGGACCAAGCGAAAGTGATTTCTATACAATACAAATTTATTAAAGTATCACCATGTAGATTGAAGTTTTGTGTGCGTAGATGGCAAGGGATGAAGTACCACTGCTGCGGATTGTGCACGATGCACATTATTTTGCATGTTGTCAGACGGACTGCTCTTTTGCTTATTTATCCTTGATAAAGGGTATGTCTTTTTCTTTTCATATCTTTACCAGAAAATGATTTCGTAAATTGTAGATTTACATGACCTGGCAGCGGAATGCTTGATTGTTTTTGGATTAGATGATGCAATTAAAAACAAAATGTTGTTGGCCGAGTGTGCGAAAGGAAACATTCTTGTACGTATATGCAAAAGAAGATATTCGCTATAACCTACAAATAGTACCAATCTTTTTTATAACTTTCAAATTATATATATATACCACGAATAAATATGATGTATAGCATGATAGGATTCGTTCATGATAGACGATTATATGTATAAATACCATTGCTCCCATTGCCAGAATCAAGGGGTTTCTGATAAACACTATTTTTTTTCCTTTTGTGTCAAGATGAATTTTGCTGATCGTAAAATTGGAATCCCTTCATACGTTTTTCAATTGCTCTATGTTTCTAATCTCTTTAGGGCGTTCAATGTTTGCTTGATATGGACCCAGAGGTAAACTTTGGGGAAGGGAATGACACACCTCTTTGCCAGGCTGTAATTGGGCAGCATGAGGAAATAGTTAAACTTCTTTTGAAGAAGGTATATAGTCAAGAACTATCATTGTAAGAATTTGGATTATATAATGTAATTTAACAACTTATGACTTACGACGTGAATGCAAAGTTTCTAAAATATTGTTGAATGATTTTGAATTATTTTGATTGGATGCGTTTATTCTAGAAATGATGATTCTATTTCTTTTAGAATGTATTGGACATAAGCCAAGCTCTCAATCTTGCTTTAGGCTTAGAAAGTCAAGTTATAACTGGACATCTTCTTGCCACTCTAGTCAATAAAAGAGAAGGTATAATTTTCCTATATTTATATGGAAGTAAACACATCATCATCTATTTGTTTTCTTTTTTTGTAACACGCTATTGACTCTGTTTAATAATTTAATCTAGGTTTTGACATTCCATGGAATTCTTTGGGATTGGGTCGAGCAGGACTTAGAAAGGAGTGGTTTTTGTCTTTGAGATCTAGATCATCAGTGACATCAGATAGTCCTGATGATGTTTTTTGTAAGTCTTTTATTATTCAGAATAAAAGCACCCCATGAAATAAAGAAAAAATGTTGCATGTCATAAAAATACCGCAACAGAAAGTATATGACCTTAGTTAACTTAGAGAGCATGTCTTCGGGAAATGAAAATACAATGTCAAATAAGTTACTCAGTTATTAAAATTTCTTGATTTATGATCTATGTTTAAGTTGGCAGCCAGGAATCATTGGGAAACAAAATCATGATTAAAGTAAAACGGGTAGAGGAAAAAAGAATGGAAAGAGAGAAAAACAAACTACACATTTCCAAAAGTGAACCTGTATTAAAGAATGCTCAGACACGACGCCTGCGTTTCAATCTGAGTCAAAGCAAACTTATGGAAAATGGTGGTATGTATCAAGATATATTTACTGTCAGAAACACACTTATTATTTACATTTTAAATGTATTTAAATGTATCTTCTTTAACTCATTACAGATATACTCTGTTGTTAAGCTCCTAAGGGACATTCAGCATCAAACTTCCTACTGCTCTGTAAATTGCTGATGTCGAACATCAAGAACAACGCTCATTTGTATACTAAACGCTTGACCTCATTTTCTGAGATATCCTACGAAGTTGTAACGTTATAAAAGGGCTTCTAGTTGAGCTGTACGGATATATTGAATAATAAATAAATCCTGGAAATATGTATAAAAATAAGTATGAAAGCAAAACAATGAATATAACTCAATATCCACTATTTGTCGTTAAGCCTGCATGGTGCAACATATAGTAATGGCATACACATATGTATCAATCTAAAATAGTAGATTGATATTGCTGCTGGATAACTGTTTTACCCTGAGAATATCATTTGTGGTATTTATAGATTAACAGCATCCTTAGAAACCAACTTAAAATACTAGTCTACATAAGTTCTTTTATTTCTAATCCCTCTCAAAATAAGACAATTGTCTTATTTTGAGAAGGATATAATCTAAAACAATTATAAAATACGGTATGCTCAAATAAAAATTGCGAGAGTAAAACACTTGAAAGTAAACTGGTACCATTTCAAAGAAAATTAAGGATGGTATTTGACACATAAACAAATTGTAGCAGCATTGTGTCAAGAATAGCGCGTTACGCCTTCGGTATATTGTCTAGTTTCTGTGGAAAGGAATTTTGTTTAAACAAACTGTGTGTATCGGAAGGACTCTACGAATCCGGACAATTTGGAGGGTTGTGAGCAAGTGATCTGAATAACCTCATCAACATTCGCTCTTAAATGGCGGATCGATACCTCTGTTGCCTAATGAAGTTGTTTTGTTATGTCTTTTGGTTGTTGCATAACAGTGTGAGTGTTCCGTGAACAAATTTTGCAATCGATGAATGAAAGCTAAACACAAAAAAACCCCGAAATCAGAATCGAAAAATCACAATCAATAGGCTTACAAATTCTTGAAAAGTATAAGACATAACTTTCTCACGTGAAAGAAAAATAGGACATGCAGATGGAGTCAAGTAGTTCTAAACATGAAGGACAACTATATATAATGAACAATCTCTAGAGTCCAGTGCATGTACGAAATGAAATTTATGTGGCATCCTGAAAGAGGCACCGTGCTTATTAGTACAGTTTAAATTTAAAACATTCAAAGATCACATGAATCATGTTACATATATGATGCAAGTTATAGAATCTAAGAAAGTAGGACAAAAAAGGTTGAAGTTTAATTAATGTCTTCAGCTGTATTATAAAAAAGTGAGGGGGTGCTCATAATCATAAAAAAGGAAGATAAATAAAACAAAATCGACCAATGATTTATTTAGAAATATTTGTTTCAGAAACTGTTCATCTTATTTATTTCTTCTTATCCTTGGGAAATTCATTGTTGGTTTATTGTCATGGTAAACTCTTATGAATGCAAATAAATTATCATGACTATGTGTCATGACAGATGTGCTTCCATTTATATTTCCCTAAAACGATCGACAGATAATTAGTATAAACAGCAAATGTTGTGTTTTTTCATCGGCAGAATTAAGATAATCTGAGTTAATTTGTTTTACTATACAACATCTTTTATACAGTAAAAGTCGCTCCTTCTTTCCTCAACATACTATTTGAACATATTTTAATGTGATAATGAAGTCATAAATAACTATATGATATTTTTAAATGCATTTTGTCGGCATGAAAATAAAAACCTATCTGAATGTATCTTAAGCTAGGTGAAAAGGGAAAAAATCCCTTAAAAATTAGGATAATTGTTTTGTAACATTTGATTCACTCCATCTAAAACGACTCCGTCTTACACCGATTAATTATTTCCCTTTATTACTGATAAGAACGTTCAAGCAGCACTGGAGAAACGGCAGAGGGCATTACGTTTGGTAGAGCTAGTGTTGACAGGAGAAGGTCATTTAACCCGGGTGGACTGTCCCCGATATCTAGTCCAGGAAACAGCTTCTACTTCAGTTATCAGAATGTAGATTCACCAGTAGGTAAGGTGACATTCACACTTTTCTACCCGAGATTTGTGTTAGATTTTCTTTTTTCCTGTTTCATGACTAGGCAAACAGCCAAGTAAAACAATAACGTTATGTAACTTGAAATGTCAATAAGAAATTTGCTGGCGCAATTCATATGAATATCAAGTGTACTTAGCCTAGTAGACTGAATGTACGTTTTTGTTAGTTGAAAAGTGACCATCATTTTGCTCTTACAAGAAAACCCTATCACTTCTCCACACTGTCGCAACTTTGATTTACTTTTCCTGTCTCATACCTGTATTCTGCTTAGATCACTGCAGAGATCTCTATAACAAAACATATAATTTATTTACGTTTCTCAACTCATCAGATACGATGTATTTGTTCGTCCTTTTTGTATGAATGTTCTTCTTTAACTCAGTGACTTCGGCCGTCTTCCTGAGTATCCTTTATGTTTTTGGTATTGTACACGTGTTTCAATGTGGTAATTAAAAAGTGGTCCGTATGGTGATCGTCTTATATTTCACGCTAGTTCATGTATATCCATACGCATCACAAATTAAAAAAAAATAAATCTCGCGTTTTTTGAACAAGTTTTGCTGGCAGGAACTCTCGGTAAACGTTCGATTCATATTTGCAATATATGTGAAAATTCCAAAGTAGAAATTATCTATCCGTCTTCTTAGCATGCCATTGTTGATATTTGATTCACCTCGATAGATCTGACGTTCGAGGCATCGGCAAGTGATGTTCAAGAATGGAAAGAAGAGTCCCTGACAGGCGCTAATATTTCCTACAGTACTTACGATCCAAGAGTTAGGAAATCCACTTCAAATAAACTCAGTCCAGGCTTCATTGGTGTGTATTTGAATATTTTAAAGTAATTGTTTTACCAGATAAGTAACATTTGATGAAGTTTTGCTTAAACTTGATATAAACTGTGTACTTTGTTTTCATAGTAGTTTTTCATTTTGATGAAAACTCCAAGGGATTTACATATAAACCATAAATGCTCAAACCACTTTACTAACCTTACTGTGCACATTCTACACAAAGGCCTACACCAGTACACAGCCAATTGTGCCTCATATGAAATTCATGTGAAATTTACATAAACTTTACATTAAAGTTCACAAGTAATTTATATGAAACGAGCACGAACATGAAGTTTACATGAAATTTCTGACATGAAATTCATGTGAAGTTTCAGACAGGAATTTTATGTGAATTCAATTTTGCCTGATTGTCACAAAGAAAAATTCATGTGAAATTTATGTGAAGAAAATTTATATGAAATTCATGTTAAATACTTTTCACATAAATCTTATGTGACATTTATTTGAATTTCACATGAACTTTCATGTGAAATTTACATGGTGCTAATTTCATATGAATTTCATGTGAGGCACAATTGGCTGTGTACATCGACGGCGATTGCGGCTAGCCAACAGGTGATACTTACTCCTCCCGGGCACCTGGTCACACCTCAATGCTCAATTGAGTGCTCTAAAAATGTGATTGCTGTTGAGATTATCGTCAGGATCTTCTTTGACGCATGTACCAAAATGGATCAAAACTTTTTTTAAATCAATATGCTGACTTCAAAGAAGTATTTATCAACGTGTACATAGAACTATATAACTACTAGTTGACTTTTGACCTAGTGAACGTTATTGAGTTAGAAATAGAATGTAGATGTAGGCATAAACACTGAATCCATCATATGCTGGTCAGATCTTAATTTGAGATATAATATTGATACCTTATTTGGTTTTTATTACGAGCAAACTTTGTTTTATCTCATTTCAATAATAAAGGAATGTGGAGAAGAAAGGACAGGAGTCCGTCACCTTCTACGTCAAACCTGCTATCATTGATGGAATCCTCCGTGACGTCGGATGATAACGTTAGTAATATTGAGTTAATGTTAAAACTGTTACATTATCGTTTTAGTTAGGCTGAGATTTTTTTGGTTAGGGTACGTTATGCTACTATGCGCTATAAAAAAATGGCTGCGCATATTTAAGAGTTCGTTCAAGAATTTTAACATTTCCGAAACAATGACTGAAAAGAAATTAAAGTCAAATTAATAAACGAATTAGGTTAGACTAGGGAAACCTTTTATAAAGAGATTTTTGGTAGCATGTTTAATTCTTACATAACAGAAATACCCGACATCAGGTCTTTCAAGTGATGGAGAGTCCAGTGATTTTGGTAGAGCACGATCTAGACATGCTAGCAGTGATTCAGTGTTCTCAGGTAACTAATCATTATTTCAAAAGACATATTTCAAAATTAGTAAAAATGTCGGCCAAAAAAAAAAAAAAAACAAAAAAAAAAAACAAGATTCTTCTCTAATTAATACACACTTTCTATTTTATACATGTACGATTAAATATAATAATGAAGGTAGACTTCACAACAAATACGTAGGAAAAGTGAAACTAATTTTCAACATTTTTATCTATATTCCCAAGGAAATCCAAATGCATATAAACGAAATATATTCCCAAACCTTTTCCATTTTTTTCAGATAATGAATCAAGAAGAAGCAGTGTACCTGCTGGCCCACAGGCGCCAAAATCCCTGGATCTGTCTGATAATGACCTGATAGATCTACAGGGGATGGTGGAGGGTCAGAGTGCAGCACCCGTGTTCTTTATTTTCCTAGAAGTTCTGCGACTGGAGCATAATAGTCTCAAGAGTTTACCCGAATCTCTATCCTCTGTAACTATATAGTTGAAAACTACATAAATTTTAAAAACCGGGAAAATATTAACATATAACTGACGATATTACTGAATGCGGCCTTTCTACTGGATTTATTCTTTTCAATTCATGAGATATACACTGCATTAAATCGCAAAAATTCCTGGTACCTAGTACCTAGTCTAGTACCTAAGATTGTAACTAACAATTCATTAATTCATTCACATTCTTTAGATGGTTCCAAGAATCCAACATCTTGATCTGAAGAACAACAAACTTGACGCTATTCCCAAGGAAATTTTTGCATGTGGAAACTTGCAGATTTTGGAACTCGATGATAACGAGGTTATTATTTTTAAATTTTTTTTTTCATTTGAAATATGACGTATTAAAATATTTACAGTTATATAATAACGCTTTCATTGCCATATTGAGATGTTTGCTTCTAATAGGGTATGCTTGTATGATAGGTCAAGTGTCTCTGTGAAACGTACCTATTAAAACGCGAGATGGAATATTGATATAGCGATTTTCGAATTTTTTATCTCTGAAGTATTTGAATGAAAACGTAAGTCTAGTGGAGAGAAGCGCTTCATTATAAAAAAGCACCGTTCTAGCAGTAATTGTGTCAATAAATTGGAGAACTCGATATTGAAAAAAATAATCACCCCAACTTTCTAGATTGAGAGTATAACGAGTGGTTTGGTCAGCAATAGCCTTCAAGAGCTTGGAATGTCACATAACATACTTACAGCTATTCCCGACTTTATTGGAGCAACATTTCCCAATCTGAGGATTCTGAATTTAAACAGGTAAAGCAACAAGTTACACAAAATAAAGAATCCCCCAGGAAACGAAGATGACCATCTCTATGATAGTTTTGCGAAAAAATTTACCCTTTGCTCTGTTATAGAATAATCATTTGGTTTTTCCCCAATGATTTAAGGATATTGAAAGATGGCATGACGCTTTATGCCGGTAAATATTGATGTGCCAATGATATTACTAAAATTAAGCTGAGAAATGTAATTAAAAAAAAAAAGAATTTGCAATGAAAGTTCTTTTTGTTCATAATATTTTTGTGTCAAAACCGATTGTTTTCAAATAAATTCTAAAAAGACCGTCTCAGTACCTTTTACAAATTTTGCAAATGGAATATTCCCTTATCGCACTGATATCAACTTTAGTATTGTAATTTAAATGTAGTAAGTGCTTGCCAAGTATGCCTTTTTCGAACTTACATCCTTTAGTTATGGATGGTCTACCTGAATTACGAACCTCACCATTCTAACAACGTGCACTATAATCACATAATTATTGTGTTAAATTCATTTCAGAAACAATATTTCATGCGTTTCTCAAAACATACCTCTTGGAATGCTTAACTTGGAGAGATTACACTTATCTCACAACGATATTGAAGTCATAACGGACAATTTTCTGTCAGAATGCCCTAAGTTGGAGCAGTTAGAATTGGCATACAATAAACTGGGTAATCACTTATATTCGCTAATAACAAAATATTTTTGTTGTAGTAAATATGTCGTTATCAAAATCTTATTTCGAAAAAATACGTTAAACAGCGTAGCGATAGCCGCATCATATATACCGTCGTAAGCGTCCCAAGGCTCAAAAAACTATCTATAAAATTTGCGCACAATTTTATCTAGTACCGCACTGTGTAAATGTAACAGAAGGTTAGAATTAAGGCAATATGCCAGTAATAATAATTTACCCTTCTGTTGTGGCTTTTATTTGCAATCTTAATACACCAGACACGTGTTTCGGTTAGTAAATCTTCATCAGTGCTACTTAATTTTAAGATTGGTGATTTTATACAAAGTCAAATGTTGTTTTAGTAGCGCCATTTAGTTTTGTTTTTGAATGTAAAATCAAAGTCAATAGTAGCATTGCAGGGATTGTCATAGGATGCTACCCTAATTTAATTTCGATGATATTTTTGGATTGGATTACAAGTTTCCGAAATAGCAAAATAATATATTATTTAAAATTGATAAAGAGCCAAAACAAAGCTTCTTTCAAGCGACAGACAGGGAAAGAAGTATTTTTTACACTTATACATCCTGTCACGAGGAACATGTTTAAGTGTTCCACATTGCAAAAGGAAAAAAGCGTTTGTAATGATAATAAGGAAGTGTCTCAACTCTTTAACCTTCTTTAAGAATTCTTTATATGGTTACCTTATAATTATCGATTCTAGCACTTTGTACCATTACATATTGAGTCTTTGCGGAATACAGTTTTCCCCTTTACAGACGGTATCTAACGTAACACCATTGTGACGTCATGAAAATGGTATGGTAACGTCGATCTTTTACCGCCATTTCCCAGACTTCAGGACTGATTCCATAGAATTTGATGACGTCATAATCAGTCTACGTCAGATACCGTCCCAAATGGGAAGTAACTCTAGTTTTCGAAAATAGCGAATAGAAGATAACCATTCTGTCTCATGAAAATGAGTTGTTGAATACTTTGTTTGATATTCTCGAATGTTGAATACTCTCTTTGAATATTGATTACATTGTTTAATTTCCTCGAATGTATAACACGTTGTTTCATCTTCCCGACTTTGAGACTGAATAACTAACGGGTACTTATTTCATGTTAATTCCTTGAGTCTTATATTTCTAATATTTTTTTTTCTTAGAAAAACTTCCACACGAAAGCTTCGCGGGGTATTTACCGAGGCTTCATAAACTAAAGTTACGAATGAACAACCTTGCCACAAAGGAACCGCTGTATATACCAAAATTTGTACTTGATCTGCCAAGGTATATTGGTGAACTAAAAGAAAATAATGTTATACAAAGTTTATTACTTAGAAAATAGAATTGCATTTTACGTCTTCTTTTGTTTCATATGTCAATAGACTCAAAAAGTAGTAAAAAGAAGTTATATGCATAATCACGGAAAATTACTTTACTGGTTTGAAAACTTCATCTAAGATCAATGAACAATCAGACCTGGATAATAAAAGTTTTCTGTATCTTACACGAAAGAATTTGTTTTTTGCTTTTCTCTCAAGTAATTGATAAGTAGAAGGTAATTTTTGACTATCCATATAATGGACTTCAGATCTCTAAAATAATATTTTAAGACATAGTACTTCAGTAGTATATGTTTATGAATTGAAATTAAAATCATTGCATGTTCAAACATTCCGCCAATCACAATGAATATTTCTAGCATTCGGTCCGTGGACATCAGCGAGAACAATTTGGTATCGCTTCCGTTACCCACGGCCTGGAAATCAACAATGCTTAAAGAGTTAGTTGCTTGTAGGAACTCAATTTCAAAGGTACTTTTCCTTCATAGTCATTTTGAAACTGTATCTTATCGTAGAATTTAAATATTTGATACGTCTGATTGTTTTTTAAATTTGAATATGAATATGTTTCAACTACCGAGAAGGAATACAAAAGGAAAGCACATGTTTTGATTTTATGTATCTAGATTTCTCTAGATGGTGGAAAAGCGTTGGCCAAGTTAGAGTTGTTAAATTTAGCAGAGAACGGACTACTTGAGGTAAGGAGATACATTTATAATTGGTGATTGAAAATTTGCATATTCAAAAATGATAATTAGGTTGTAAATGACAAAAGAAAAAGTTTTTCTTTCAAAGAAGTACTGGTATATATCTGGCAAGTGTCTGAAATCGTGTAACAAAGGTTCATTGATGATGAAGTGAACATCAAAATAAGGCATGTATGGTGCGCTGTACTTGGTAATTTTTCGTGCAAAGGTCGCTCTTTCACGACAGAGATTGGACATAACGTTTTAATGGTAACTTTTTTTTCAGCTTGTTATACCCTAACTCTAGTCTAGAGGTAGTCTAATAAAGTAGTTTAAGACCCTTCACATCAGTTGCACAGTCATCGTGCAATTTTTTATAGTTCATGTTCGCAAGCTTAGATGATTAAAGAAATTATATGTAATTACACAAAACATTTTCTTTGTGCTGGCTAGATACTGTTTGATACACAACGGTAATCTAATCCGAATAAAGAATAATAAATTACACATAACGTTCATTTAAATGAGTCCAAAGACGACACGAAGACCGAACGCAAAGAGCGTGCCGTATACACTCAAAATGCTACGGCTTATCTACTTGCTCTCAAATCCGTAAGAAGACCATACGAACCATGTAATGATTACGCAACGATCGGGTACGGGTTACCATTTTTTTTGCACATTGATAGCATGATTTACTCCTTCCGAGCACGTGGCCCCACCTCTAGCTTGCTAGGGGGCCGTCGATGCTCAATTTAGTGCTCTATTGTGAGTGCTATTGAGATTTTCGTCAGGATCTTTTTTAACTCATTTGCACATAGACAGGATGTAACCCCAAATTAAAAATGCAGAATTAATTTGTTAACAGCTTCCCAAAGAAATCGGACAGCTTCCATCATTGACGTCGCTGGACATTAGTCACAACAAGCTGACCACCCTTCCAGATGAATTAGGAAAATGTTCAAAGTTGTGGGAGGTGCGTCTTATTTCCTTAATGTAAATCTTGTAGTCTATATAAAAAATTGAAATGTTATGTGTAGTGTTTTTTTTTAATGAAATATGTAATTTTTTTCCAGTTGCCTCTCCATGGACTTCCAAACCTTTCACTAGATCCAGCTCTTACAAAAGGAAGAGTAAAAGATCTCATAATCTACCTCCATAACAAACTAAAGAAGGTTTGTGATTCACTTTCAATATTAAACCGAAGTTGACTTTTCCATTGATTATAAGATATTAAAGATAAAAAAATCTATTGTTTGTTTATAGAAACAAAGAAGCCGTTTTTTTTCTAATTTATAGCTTTTGTCCAAATCAAGCGAAATTACATAATGCAAAATTTATTATTAAAATCATTATCTCAATTCCGTTCCTGTATTTTTTGTACTATTCGTTTCCAGGCAACTGAGTTTTACCGAATGAAACTGATGCTCATAGGCTATGGTGGGCGTGGGAAGTCAACCTTACTGAGGGCTCTTATGAAGAACTTCAAAAACATAGAGAGAAATCAACCAACAGTTGGCGTGATTGTTAAAGATTGGAAGTAAGAGTTTGGATATTCAAAAGTGACTTGTGCGCACGTTATTCGGATAACCACACCATCTACTTCTTGCTCGGCAGATGGACGTCCTAATTCGGCACCGATTGGCCATTGTTCTCGTTGGTTTTTGTGTGGTCTTGTGTTTCATTTTTCTATGTCGTATGTCTCTTTCGTGTCTCTTGCTGTGCTGGTTTGCTCTGTTTTTGTTTGATTTCGATAAAAGAGCAGGGCTCCTCATTCCTGATGTTTTAATTATCTTTGCCTGTATTTGTTAGTGTGATATCTTGCAATGGTTTGGTGCCGTGTTTTACATGCGAGAGTGTTTTGCTATGGCCTCGGAATCAGAAAAACTCATAGATGAAGTACATAAACTTGGCGATCGTAATACCGGTATACATGTATTGTTGACGGTACTGGTAGAACATTTTGTTCCAGTATTGTCACCAGTATCTTCTAGTATTGTTCCTTGTGTACAATATTGGTAAAAAAGTGGAAGATACTGACCAATGTTCCAGTATTGTTACAATATGGACATACATGTATTTCTTTTGCAGATACTATTGTAGAATTGATTGGGAGAATTTCCTTATCATGACGACATTGTCGAGACGAGAAGATTTCTATCATGACGAAAAGGCGAGATTGTCATCAGAACCTTCTTTTATCTAATTACATTTATCACAGCCGGACAAAAGTATTAGACGAGAAAAGGAAAATGGCATGTTAGATTTCCACATGTACAAACAGACAGAGAGAACGATTTAAACATCACAAAATGACAGACATCAGTGTCCAACAATACGAGAATTATTTGAAAACGCTACTACATGTTTAACGTCTTCAAATTCATCAGCATCATTTCAGAGCAGATAAATTTACAGCAAGGACCAGACATGCACGTTTCGGGTATTTCACCCTCGTCAGTGATCCTCAATCTAAACAATGTAATATGACCAAAGAGTGTGAAAATTATTATGTCCAAAAATGTACCGAAAATGTAGCATGATTGGTTGGATATGATGCTACAAGACCCATGTTTTTAGAAATTTAATGAAATTTTGTAAACAGAAATTTTCGAATGCGTTGAAGAAACAGACGATCAACCGAAGTTGATCGAACTTGGCTACATGTGCCCTCGGGGACTCTTGATCCACCAGCAGTGACACTCACCAAGTAGTACATATGTTTAACGTCTTTTATCAACTTTAGTTTCGGAACTTTCGTCTACAAATACATATATCAAAAGCAATGAAAGTGTCCCTAACATTTTAAACAGAACAGTGATATTTCTACATTCATCATCCCTATTTCCAAATTGGATCTTCCTGGAAATCTTACGTCAGCTGTCACGGCATTAAAGGAACACGTAGCAAAATATTGTGGAACTGTTCTGAACAAAATTGATGTAAACATTTATTGGTCTATTTTAAAAATTCATGGAATGTGATTGACTAAATGAAATCTAGAAAATTTCGAGCCAACACAATTTCTTCATACGCTTTTTCTTGTGTATAATAAGATATTTATACTTTTCAAAAACAGGATTGTCGCTTCCTCACGACAAAATTAAGATCAATTGAGAAAAATCATTAAGTGGTTCTTTAATCGAGAGGAGGGAAAGACTTAAATTTTCATCAAGGGGTTTCTTTTCCGCTACAGAAATGCAAATGATACAAATTATGAAGATGTAGTGACATTTGAATTGTCCTTCCTCTTGGTCAACATTTACGTAAAATTTGGTGAGAATCTTTACAAGCAGGTTGTAGGGATCCCTATGAATACTAGTTATGCGCCTCTTGTTGCTGATTTATTTTTATACACGTATGAAAAAGAATTTATCCAAAATCTTCAAAAACAGAGAAAACATGATGATAGAACATCTGAAATCCACTCATTTTAGAAGAGTCCATTCGATCAAAGCCTTTGATTTTTCGACACTTTAAACTAGAATTCCACATTCTAGATTGAAAGAATTGAAAGAAAGACTCGCAAAAATTATAAGTAATGCGTTTACAAGTAAGAACGGAAATCGCAAATACAAATTTATTGTTGTTAACTATGACAAAACCTACTTAGTAAAAGAAAAGTCCGATTCTGAAAATAAGTACACTGAAACAGATATTATTCAGATGTTAAACTTTCTGATCGACAACATTTTTGTGGTGTTTGGAGGAAAGGTCTTCCAGCACATTGTCGGAATTCCAATGGGGACCAATTGTGCCCCACTCCTTGCCGACATTTTTCTTTACTCGTACGAAGCTGAATTCATTCAATCTCTGGTCTCTAAAGGGAAAAGATACTTAGCTTCTGACTTCAACTTCACTTACAGATACATAGACGATGTGTTGTCCATCAATAATCCAAAATTCGCGAATTACCTGAGCAGTATCCATCCTTCAGAGCTTGAAGTAAAAGAAACTACAGAGACAAATAATTCAGCATCCTATTTGGGCATAATGTTGTCCTACGACACTGATGGTCACATGAACACCTCACTCTATGACAAACGTGACGACTTCAATTTCAGCATTACAAACTTTCCTATTCTGAGTAGCAACATCCCTTCATCGCCTGCTTATGGTGTGTTCATATCTCAGTTGATACGCTTTGCCAGAGCAAGTACCAAATATACGGATTTTGTTCTGAGAGCTAGGCGTCTTTCAGATAAACTTCTCAGTCAGGGATATGTGACCGACTAACATCGTCACTGAGGAAGTTCTACGGTCGATACGGGGAACTCGTCATTCACTATGATGTCCCACTCTCCAGAATGGTGGGTGATATTCTGTCATAGACCATTTGAACCATCCAACCAAAGATTGTACTCTATGTCTTCCGAAATGGAAGTTACCGGATGTGACAGTTCTACCGAATTGAAGCGGCGGGTGTTGCATGCAAGCAGGAGATGCTTACTCTTCCTGGGCACCTGGTCTCACTCCCATATCGGGAGTTCGCTTTTTTTTCATATGGTGGAGGTTTTTGTTTGTTTGCTTTGGTTCCTGTTTTGTCCTGATTGTGTACGCCTTCGGTTTTTGATTTTTGAATAATCGATTTTGTGCTGTATACAGGGATATGGTCATTATCCATATTTGTCATCATGAAATGTCTCAATGGTACTTCTAGGTACCTGGATGATATTCTTACTATCGACAATCCTGTTGTTGAAAAGGATAAAAATCTTATTTATCCACAAGAATTGACTCTAAACAAGGCAAACGTTACAAACACAGAAACACCATTTTTGGACCTAAATATCAAAACTGCTAATGGAGCTATTCATAAAAGTGTTTATGACAAAAAAAAATTTGTAATCAACATAGTAAATTTTCCCTGGCTTGACGGTAATGTTCCTAGATAACCGTCATATGGTATCTTAATTTCGCAGTTCATCCGGTATCCTAGAGCATGTACTGATGTTTTGGATTTCATATTTACAAATTACCAAGATACTTTAAGGTCGAGGTTTTCGCTTTCACAAACAAGTAAAGACTTTCTGGAAATTGAAAAAAAAAATTGTCAACTTATTTTGAAATTCATACAAGCAACAGAGTATATTACTTTGGGTATTTCGTAACCTGCATTTTATGGTGACATGATCAATAAAATAAGAAGGATCAAAGGTAGACAGAATTATCAAAATTGTGTTAGAATAATCAAACGCCTTTTATACCGTGGATATAATCCTTCTGTCACCAGACGGACACTTGACTTGGTACTGGACCATTCTACAGCCTTGTACCAGCTCATTCTTTAGAATTGCACTCTAACTGACTGTGACGACAGGATTTCATAACGGGCCCTGTCCAAACCTCTTTAGAGAAGTCAGGGCCCCGACCACCTGTCCTCTATGAATGTCAGTCTGACTTCTCGGGTGATACCATGTATGAGCTCGCTATAGCCGGCAGAGCACGGTCTGTATTTCGCATGTCTTCAGTTTTTTATATACATTTACATACATTTGTGTCTCTTAGGCCCCTACGTCATACTGTCTGTTTTTTTTTTGTATGTTCATCTTACAGTGAGCAGGTTATTTTACACCACAATTGTGCGTTCTTCGAGACCTCTCGGTAGTCGAAAAGTGGGAGGGTTGTGTGCACGTAAGCCAGGATAATCACAGCGACTGCTACTGGCATGGCAGATGGCCGTCCTAAGTCTGCACCGATTGCCCATTGGTCTCGATGGTTTATGTGTAGTCATTTATGTTTGATGTTTCTCTGTGATTTGGCATTCCTTGTACCATTTGCGTCTCTTTATGAGCGCCTATGCTTTTGGTTTTTTTTACAGTGGGTGTTTTGGGGTTTTGCTGTTGGTGCTGCAACTAGGTGTTGTTGGAGATTAACCTCCTTTCTTTCATAAAATACAACACATAAGAAAAGAGGAGCAAGTATCATTGAAACATAAACGATTTCACACAAAAAAGAAGTATAAAATAATCTGGCCGAAAGAGACTGAAAAGACATTAATTGAAGGCGGCACACTAAACGAAAATTCAAGCAACCAGTCAAAGTTAACAGATTAACATAAAACGTCGTCGAATGTAAACGACAAATCACAATGGCAAAAGAGGAAGACAAATTACCCAAATGAAATAGTATTCGTTGTTGATTGCCTCACCCAATCGTAACAAAGAGAAAGGTTCTTTAAACAGATTTGTGCCACACTTCTTGAAGACATATTTCTTATATTCACACAACGCTCGCCGCTGGGTGAGATCACCTTGCATCTCAGTTCAGTTTTACCTACAGATACATTGATGACATTTCGTCCATCCGAACTTTAAGGATCACCTATATGAAATCTATCATCATGAACTAGAGATCAAGGAAACAGCCAAGAGCAACAAATCCGCTTCTTACTTGAATACACTTTTAAAATCTTTCGACGCAAACTTTCATTTGAACACCTCCCTGTATGACAAGCGAGATGCTTTCAACTTCCAGATAACTGTTTTCCCTTTCTAAAGTAGCAGCATTTCGTTTTTCCAGCTTCTTGTATTTTTGATTCTCAGCTAAATCGGCAGGGCGTGATCCAAGTATGACGATTTCATCGTTAGATCCAGACGGTTTGCTAGTAAGCTACTCCTTCAGGGTTATATTACATAACGGCTGAAATCATTATTGCGGAAGTTCTTTGGTCACTACGGGGATCTTATAAAGGCATATGAGATCCCTCTTTTCAGAATGATCAGCTACTTTCTGGTTTGTGATTGAACGACTGTCAGCACCACTAAATAAGGCATCTTTACCTGATATGTACATCAATAGGGAGAGCAAAATTCTCAAATTACGTAAAGTGTATACCAAAGAGCCAGCTAAGGACAGAGCTATCTCATGAGGGCGGTACTCCTTAGTTTCAGATTATTTCATCAAATTTAGTATTAGAAAATAAAACATATACTTTTATCTCACAGTAAAACTAAAAAGAAAACCCCAACATTTTCAATAGAAAGCAGAGAAAAGTAGTGAACGCTGTGGAGTTGTAACTATCAACTCATCAACAAAACAATACAAGACATTCAACAACCATTCAGAGACAACAAAAATACCCCCCCCCAATAAAATTATAAAAAACAAAGACTCTGATTAAGTTTTTTTTCTGTTCCTCCTAGGTTTGAGATTCAGCACAGAGAGAAACGAGGGACAATTACTTGTACGCTGAGTACTTGGGACTTTGCTGGTCAAGAGGAATTTTACAGTTCCCACCAGTGTTACATATCTGGAAGAGCAATTTACTTGGTATGTATTTTCGTAAAGTAGAAAAATACAAACGCGCCATGAAATCATGGGGTGTTGAAATATGTAATTTATTTATATTTTGTTTTTCTTACAGGTCGTGTGTAATTTAAAGAAGGGAACAAAGGAAATTGACCAGTTGAAACCTTGGCTGTCCACCATCCACTCCAGAGCACCAGGCTGTCCAGTGATATTTGTGATGACTCACTTGGATCAGATAGCAGAAGTACATAGAGACAAAGTAATAACAGAGATGAATCGTAAACTAGAGGAAACTATTTCGAAGGCCGGTTAGTTAAATCTTTCATGTTAAGAAATTTCTTTCAGAACAATCATCATGCTTGTAGAGATTAATTTAACATAGGAAAAACAGAAGGCCTATTTCGCGGATATTTCAAATGACAAATATGGATAATGACCATATCCCTGTATACAGCACAAAATCGATTATTCAGAAAATCAGAAACCGAATGAGTTAAAGAAGATCCGAAGGCATACAAAATTAGGATAAAACAGGAACCAAAGCAAACAAACAAAAACCTCCACCACATGAAAAGAAGCGAACTCCCGATATGTGAGTGAGACCAGGTGCCCAGGAAAAGTAAGCATCTCTGAATTTGATAAGGAAATTGACCCTTCTGAACGCTGGAAAAATTTGAGAAATTCCATGACGTCACAATGCTTTTTCGATCTTTGACCGAGTTTCGAAGCTTGTTTGTCCGAGGTAAAAGCATTGTAACGTCAAGACATTTTGCATTTTTCCCCGCTATCGAAAGGGTCAGTTGCTTTGCTTTATCTAAAAAAAGTATGAAAAAGGAAACATCAAACGGAGAAATCTCATTTTCTTCCAGGATTTCCTGAAATAAAGGGGTCCTATGCTGTTACATGCACAAAGGAAAATAACAGTCTACAGTTCCTTAGAGCTGCAATTAGAGATGTCATAGATGGGTATGTATATCGGTCAACATTGATTGTTTGAGCATAAACATGTAAATTAGAACCTTTTGTCTTATGATATTCGTTACAATTTCGTTACAATTTTATTGTATTTTTGCCTTGTTACAGATACACCTTTAAAGGACAACCTGTAATGGGACAGAAGATACCCGCAAGCTATGTCGTAAGTTGTAATAAGCCATCAAAATGCTGTCGTATTTGTCCAAAGTCTGTTCGTCTGTGGGCTAACAGATAATCGTAAATCAGGAGGGAAAGTAAAATACGAAACCAAAGTCAGAATCCTAAATTCATAATTAATGGTCATGCAATAAAACTTAATAATATGCAAATGAGCAAAAGTGAATCCCAAATGAAGATTGAGATAAAATACTTGTGGAGAGTAAGCATTGCTTGATGATCTGATATTCTATTTTTTCATTGTATAATCCCAAATAGTTTGCAGTGACAAAGTAAGTTGTTTACAAATATACTTCGGGTTGAGTATTTTAATTTAATTTCTATTATATTCCTCAAAATGAATAAAAGTTATCATTGATCATTAACATTTCTAGGGCGATCCCTTGCATTCTGATGAAAACAGGTTGTGCGTAAATTCTTTTAGATTTATTACAAGCTGTACATAAAAAGCCAGTTGTATTCGATATATTTCGTTTAAAATATTGACAAAATTAAATAAGAGAGTCTGGAAGGTTATGACAGCCAGAAATAGAAAAAATTCTTTGATGACGTTTCTATGAATCTAAAAAGATAATAGATTTCTATTTTCCCACCTGAATAGATTTAATAAAATAGCACAGCTTGACGCAATGAGACACAAAGACTTCGTTCATAGACAGAAATAATCTCCTAGTTGCCACAAGCACTCCTCAATTGAATTATTAGGAATTATTTTAATAGCAAAAATGTGTGCTAATAAAATGAGTTGCCCAAAATGGTTGATGAAAGATTATCATTTAATACTGTGGCAACAAAATATTAATTGATATCCTCATGTTGACTTTGAAAATCCTAAATGACATTTTCAGTCTTCCATTATACACCTTATACGAGAAACTTGTAAGGATGTCACTTGAAATGAATTTTTGGCGGCTTATGAAAAGCACATTGTCTGAAGCATCACTGATGAGGATTTTTAAATATCCAAAACACGTGTCCGATGTATAATAAAAAAATAAATAAATAAATAAAATTTTCTTCAAGAAGGTATAGAGTAGGAACTCCTTTGTCAAACATTCCACAGGACGAAAAAACAGGTTTCCATACCTTGGAAACCTGGTGGAAACCACATGGAAACCGGGTTTCCATGTGGTTTCCACCAGGTTTCCATAATGGAAACCAGTGGTTTCCATGTGTTTGGAAAGCGCTAACCGCCCGGTTTCCACGATGGAAACCACTTGGAATCGGGTTGGAAACCTCAAGTTTCCTTTTGGTTTCCATACCTTGTAAACCTGTATAAGAGCTGGTTTCCACGATGGAAACCACTTGGAATCGGGTTGGAAACCTCAAGTTTCCTTTTGGTTTCCACATCTTGTAAGCCTGTATAAGAGCTGGTTTCCATGATGGAAATTAGTTGGAAACTGGGCGTTTCCTTTTGGTTTCCATATCTTGTAAACTGGTTTCCATATACTGTAACTGTATGAAAAACTCTTTATGTGTTAGTATATACAGTGAATTTGAAAGTTTTGAATCCTGCATTTTTCGTATTCCTTTATATCAGTATCAAGGCTGCATGTATATTCTTCTATGTACTTTTTATGTCATAATAAAAAACCCTAAAACATGCTTATCATACTGTGTAATATTTATTCAGAATACATGCTTATTCAACATCAGATGTACAAGATTCCATGAAATCATAAATATACATGTTTGAGCTTTCAAATTTAAAAATGGCATCTCCCATTCTTCATTGTCCTTGTTTAATATATCATGTTTTTTAAGATGGAAATGAAATTTAGAAAAAGATGGACGTGTCTCTTTGAAACCACTACAGAAATAAAATGTACTTGTATTCTTTGAAAAAAAAACAGATATTTTTAAACAAGTGTGTAGAAATGATGGACAAATTTTATCCTTGCCAAAAACAGACAAAGTCACAAAGAGATCTCTTTCAGATAAAATTTGTTATTCTGCAGAGATTGACATTCGACGGAAATCCCAGTTCATGATGTTTCAGACCACTGTTACAAATTTCTTTCTTCTGTCCTCTACTTTTTCTTCTGTCCTCTGTCTCATCTGGAATGAATGAAAAAAAAAAAAAAATATAGTAAGCGGCAACAAAATTACAAACTACAGTTGTAGAGAACTAATATTGCAGGTTGGGATGTCACAAGATGCTTATGTCAACAATTTATAAATTATAAGAAAGTGGAAGTTCCAAAAAGGCACAAATTTATCCCCCATGGAATTAAAATTAAAGAGAGGTTGAGCAAACCCAACTTGTACGTGTACGAGAACTTGTGCGTGTATTAACATGTTATCTGTTTACACGTTGACGTTATGCGGTTGAGCAGATGTAACAACGAGTACTGCTACGTGCATATCGTATATACGTTCATATTTTGTTTACAACTGCTTATTCGTCAATAACTTGGCATCTAGATTCTAAAGGTAAGGGACATTCAGCATTGACGGTGAATTGATTTATCTATTCCAAGTTATCAGATTTATATAACATAAAAATTAAACCTCAAGAGTAAAATTTTTGGTCAACTTTTAGGGTTCTTCTTTAAAATGTGATACATTTTATTTGCAATTCCTTCTAATATTCAGAAAGTACATACGTTCCCAAATACATTGAATATAGGTTTTCATAGGTTATCTGCATTCAGTTGCTTATAAAATCTACAAGTAATCATAAATGTGTACTTACCGCTTTACACGTTATACCGAACGTGTAACGTGTAACACAGGTGCGTGGAGCGCAAAATATGATGACGTCATAAACAACTTTTTGACGTATGCGTACATGTACAAGTTCGGTTTGCTCAACCTCTCTATTATACCATGGTGATGGTGAAATTTCAACCCGAGTGTGCAAAAATTCTGCAAGTCAAGAACGAGGCTTGCCGAGTCGTGGACAAGCAAAATTTTGTACATGAGGGTTGAGATTTAGCCATCCCTCTCTCATGGTGTTGTTTGATTGTTTTTCTCCCACAACTTATCTGTCTGTGTCTGTTATAAATAGTTATTTGTTGTTTGACCAAAAATGTGTGACCTTTTCCTTGAAAATGACCCTGATCTGATTTGGGAAAAAATTTAGTCCCATCATGCTTTACCATCCCTGCAAATTTGAAAGATGTATGATGTATATCAAGTAAGTTATAGCCAAAAATGTAAGTGTGACTACCAGACAGATGGACAGGCAGACGCCTGACAAATGATCCCTTTATGTCGCTCTTATGTTGCAGGCAACATAAATGAAGTGTCTCAACTCAGTATAGTAAGAAGCTTACATTGACATCATTGGATGCTAATTTTTCATGCAGTCCTTCTAGTTCTTCAATGGTAACAGTACAAGATTGACCTGAAAGTGAAAATACAGATTTAATAAGTTGAAATTTATCAAATAAGTCTTCAGAGTTTACAAAAAGTCCCAGATTGCCGGCTTATTATCCTGGGCTCTCGATTAGCCTAATTTGCGGCCCATATTCCGCCCCACTCCCAATGAAGAATAATATCTTTTTTTCCAGTTTGTTGACCATTTTTCCCAATTTGAAATCTCATGGAAAATTTAACAATATAAGTTAAAAATTCTCATTTTCAAGTGAAAAGAGATCCAACGTTATATTATATATTTTCCCATTTCCGAGAAAATGTTATTATTTTTCCCAATTTCAAAGGCCCCGGGCCCCCGTCCCATAAATGGGTGTGAGAGCTCTGTAAAATTGAAGTAAATGCTGCTGCAGTTCACCCTAATGCAATATTAATCAAAATAGACTAATATAAATGTATATTAATGAGTCATTGAGTCAGAAATCATCTTTTATCTGTATTTGACAATTTATTTCAATAATTAATGAGAGCTGCAAGAGCTATTGAACATGTTGAAGGTACCGGTACATTTTTAAAAAGCCTATGAAAAAATTTAAACATAAGGCCATAATTAAAAAATTGTTTGTTTCCCCCTGCCCGGACCAGGTCAGAAAAAATGCCACTCATGAGTCAGATTTTTTTTGTAGCCAAAAGTCCCTTTTTTTGCAAATATTGAATCACGGCCATGTCCATTTTTTATTTTAATGTTGCAATATTCTGTCCAAATAGACTGTAAATCAACTCTATAGCTTTCTTATTCCTACATAAGAAATCTCAATTGTCAATTGTCAGCTGCCGACTCTTAGTATATATCACAACAGATATGCGTGTCTCTTAGCTAGGTGTCAAATAATGTGTAATTATGATTCAAATTACAAAAAAAAACCAGTACCTGCCTGCCAGGTCACCTGCGAAAAACAGAACGGGGGGAGGGGAAACAAACAAATTAACAATTCTTTTAAGTCTGGCCTAATTTAAAATTAAATTCTCTTCTTAATAATATACTGTACATTAAGGGTGAAACGTTTACACGTGTACACGGATCTGTTTTGTTTTTTTGGCTGTAAACATTTACATAATTTCTAAACATGTACACGGACTACTGTACATACAATCAAAAGATCTTCTTTAATATCGTTATAACTCTAAAAACTCAATACTTGTATTGATTTCCTGAAGTCGCGAAGTGAGGCAATAGATTCTTTATTCAACGTACGTAGATGTATGTGCTGTCGGAGTTATCATGCTATGTATGCATCCCTTGATTCGAACACAGAGGACAAACTTTCAACAAACGCTTAAAACAGGAAGAAAATCTATCTGAAAATCAATCTTATCCTGACACATATGAAGGAGCTTATATCTCCGATATCTCTTTCTCAGTCACAGCCGTCTATTTCTTCGTCTCTTTCTCCGCTTATTAACGCCCTTTCCTCGATGGCCTGGTGTCCAACCTTCCATGGAGTTACTGTTTTTGTAACTTACTTCTATGATTGAATTGTGGGAATTGCTCAAACTCGTTTGAAAATAACAGTTTGATTTTTGAATCTTTGAAAGTTGTATTGCCATATGAAACATCAGCATGTCGTATTACAGTCTTCATGAAAACTTTTTTGACCACTAGCCAGCCGGGCTAGTTGAGTGCCAAAATCTACTAGCCACCCAAAATTTTCTCTAGCCATTGAAAAAAATAAAAACACTATAAAGACCCATCGTTTCTTCAGCTAGGTCCGTTGAGTAGGCAAAAATTCACACAAATATAGAGTATACATAAAATCGAACGAAGTTAAACCACCACCCGATCATTTGTCTGGCGGATGTCAACTACGTCATTATCAATAGACTCAATTTTACAATGAATGCATGATATTGTTTGTATAAATATAATTTCAAATACGCTTTTGCCTGTTGAAAATGGATGGAGAAAAAAAAGAACTTATTTGAATCATACTCGCTAAAAGGCCGGCCGTTGCTTGCGGCGCTTGGCCATTAGTTATAAAATTTTCGTAAGAATTTCTTCATCTCAGCAGGGACGTATATATATATATATTTTATATACATCCCTGATCTCAGTGTTCAGTAGAGATTTTTGAAATTGTTAGATATTTAATTGAACATGTTATACTCTGTACCGTAGAATAACCCGTCACGCCGCACTGAAATCAATGCACTGTTGTTACGGGAATATTTATCTTGTATCTTAGGACAATATTTTAATAAACATATTTCACAGGAAAACCTTATTATATTTCATTTGAAACATGTTCATTAACATAAACATTTCATACTTAACCAGCGATAAAAGTTGAGACACAACGTGTACTTTTATGGAAAGAAGGCGGCGATATTACCCCAAGTATAAGACGAGAAATCGCCAGCCGTCGGCCCTTAATCAGAACACTGCATTTCATTAAAAGTCAATAGCCAGTCGGGCTAGTTCAGCATCAAATTTTGGTAGCCCGAGGAAATATTTGGTAGCCAGGGCGGTCGGGCTAGTGAGTTTTCACGAAGACTGGTATTAAATTTAAGTTACGAATTTAATGTAGTCAAGCATAACTAAGTTGTTTTGATGTCAATTTATGACCACGTCTGCAAATAAACATTAATGGATATCACTTTTCACAATAGAAGTACAAGAAGCGTTTAAACGTTTACGTTTCGTTTACAGCCTTCTGTGTACATGTTTATGAAATTTGGTAAACGTTTCACCCTTACTGTACATACATGATGATGTATTACAATTGTTAATATAATACATGTTTAACTTTAAGTCATACCAATCCTTGATCCATGTCCATGGCAACTTTGGTTACAGTACTCTACATCTTTTGAATATGTACAACATTCTTTTCCACATTCAGCATCAGATATACAGTTAAGATGTCATAGATGGCCTCTGATAATGCCGATAGTGCAGTGTACACATGCTTGGATAAGAAAGTAATGTCAAGGCTACACCAGGTATACTGAAAGAAAAATTGAAAAGTAAATTAAATCAGCTTGATAAGAATGTAAAAGTTCAGGGATTAATTTGCATCTACGACCTGCGTCCCTGACGCATAAAAATTGCCCAGGAACCATAGATTTCCAATCGCTGTGTCCCTCTGTATGCATTTTCATTTTCTTCTATTTACATTCCTACTGCGTTTCCCTTATATGAAGGTACCAAACCAACTGCACTGCATTTTTCGATAAACGCAAGACCCTATCACATGACATTTGAACAATTTCCCATTAAATGCCCATTCTATTTACTGCTTCAACACAGATTCAAAATTCATTTATCAATCGACGCTGTCTATCCTCCAGTGATTACATGCGTCAAAATCTAGGTGACCCATATGTACACTTCCAAGACGTGTGACGTAGTAAGTCGATCAAGCGTCACATGATCACACCAGACGAAGTTCAAGGACGACCTGCACATTCGTCTACGAGAAGATGCCATGTTTGGATGAAAGTCCTACCTTTAACAGTATAAAAGAGATCTGCTTTCAAAACTTCTTAACATAAAATGTTGTATAGGCTGAAGGTCAAGGTCACAGGGTCAATATTCATGGTACCAAAATGTAGTACTCTTTATGGTGAATGTGTGTATGAAATATGAAAGGCTACCATTAATAGTATAAAAGAAATCTGCTTTTGAAACTTAACTGGACGGACCGACAGACAGACATATGGACAGACAGGGTGATTCCTATGTACCCCCTACTGTCCGCGCGGCTCACTTCGGAAACTGGATAAACGCGATTTTGATTGCTTTGTTATGCAAAAATTAAAATAAAATCTATATCATTGAATAGATTCTCGCTTAGTCGTAACATTTGGTATATGTTATATGGTCGTGGGTTTTTGCAATCATATTATACAGATAAAATAAATTTTTGATGGGGCGTTTTCATTGTTAAATTTTAGAGTGACTTGGCCAAGTTTACAATGAGCCTATGGAGTGCGTCACGACGTCACGGGAAAAAATTAGCATTGGAAATGGCCCATCTAAAACTTGTTTTGTTTATAAAATTTAATTGCATGCACTGACCATCATATAACTTATACCAAAATTTACGACTAAGCGAGATCTAATGAATGGTATCAATTTTAATAAAATTTCTGAATGATAAAATAGTCAAAATCACATTTATCTAATTTCCGAAGTGAGCCGCGCGGACAGTGAACTTCGTTTGCAGGGGGTATAATAACAGTGTTTTGACTTTGTCCTCATATATGGTTTTTCCATGACTTCATTTTCCACATTCAATAGAACTGTAAAAACTCTGAACATGACTATCAGGAAGGGGGGGGGGGGCGGCCAGCTCATCACTGACCATCTGACCATAAATAATGGGATTTGAATTGCCGATTCAAATCAAATTAATTTAAAAGTAACTAAGAAATGTGATTCCTTGTAAGAAAAGGTTAATTAACGGCAACGTTACAGATTTCTGGTTCGAACAGACACTGGACAAAATTCTGAAAACAACGCCGGTCACACTAATGAACGCCAAGAGAGTAATGAATGCCAAGACTACGCCACGCCAATATCGACATACATACATCTGTAAAAAAGAAGCAAATAGTATATAATACTTAATTTTCACCATTGATCTTCTCATCTTACCTATCCATTGCAATCGAATGCGTGTTTTCTGTAGTTTATGTGTAGAATTTTGGTGAACAGGCCGTTCCAGCGTTTCCTCTGCTCAAAAATAAATGCTCGCTTCTGATTGGTCAAAATTTATTTTGAAATTCTGAGCCCGCAAAATCATCCTGAACGACTAATTTTTTTCTGTTAATCATTATTTAAGTTCGTGGTAGAGTAAAATATCATTATTTTATTTTCACTCTACGAATTCGTGTAATTTTTCCAAAGTCTTATCTCTTTTGACCTCGGAAAAAATTAAAAAGCACCACTGGCATCAAGCAGTCTGGGAAGACCGCCTGCCCAGTGTTTCGGTCGTCGGTCTCTCTGTCTGGCTCTCTGATATTTCATTCAAAGAAGTATGGAAACTTTTTATTTGTTTTGTACAAGCGCGGATCCAGAGGGTCGGGGGGGGGGGTCCGACCCCTCCCTCCTGGAGTTTTGATAAAGTTCATATATATAGATGTTTTAATTTTCATAAGATTAACCCGATTCCCCTTTTGTTGTCATAATATTTGAAAAATAATTTGTATTGAAAATCTTTCATTCTTATTAAGTTTTTAACGGTGAGCATTTCAAAATATTCCTGGGCTCACTTACGCTTGCCAGATTTTATCAAATACATAATTATAATTTATTATCAATTTCAAATTATGTCCCTTATATTTATAACTTATAATGCATTACACCTTTGTAAATAAAGAAGGGCAATTAACTGAAAAATACAGGTATACAGGATGCGAGAAATCTTGGAAAAAATTCTCGTTCCTCCAAAATCCTGGATCCTCCTATGTTGTACCATGACAATTAAAGCTGATAAATGTACATTAATTGATTTTTAAATTGTATTAGGCACGGTCCATTTGATATCCTGGGGGGGGGGGGGGGGCGCTTGGGGTTTTTTCGAAAAAAATAATTTTGCTCTGAATTTTGATGAAAAAAAATAATTTGCTTATGGTGTGTCAGAAAAAAATAATCTTGTTCTTACAAGTAATCTGAATTTGAAGAATTACTATAAAATTTCGCTTAAAATTCCCAAAAAATTCCCGGCTCTATCGATAAAACACAAACATTCTAATCTTAATATATTGCACACTATATGTCTGAAAAAATTTTCTTGCTCCAACTCTGCGAGAAAAAAATAATTTTGCTCCGGTCCGAGGCGAAAAAATAATCTTGCTCTGACAACCCCCCCCCCCCCGAATATTAAATGGACCGTGCCTTATTTCTTTCAAAATCGATTTTTAAAAAAGGATTTCATATGTTGTTATAAATCGTTTTATCTTTAGGCCATTTCTTGTTTTTATTCTGTTTTGCGTCCTTTTGAAATTGAAAAACCTACCAGCCAGCCAGGAAGAAAAACAAACAAGCATATACATTCAAAATCAGTTAAGTTGCGCCAATACGTAAAAACTGTGTCACAATACATTTTTGAAAGAAACATTGAATCATGGAGAGATTTTTTTGCTTTTACTTTTTACTTGCATTAGTTTCTATTCCTCCATATGCCTTATGGTTACCTTTGAACTCGATATGTGTGGATTTTCCTATCATATAAGGGTTGTATTTGTCAAAAAATGCATGTCACAAACTGAGGTGTATGATAAAATGGGTTGTCAGTGACGCGAAAATGAATTAAATTCAAAATATTTAGCACATATTTTAATAAAAGTAATATCAGTATTTAAAAAAATCGAGTTCAGTTCATACGCTTCATAGTATTTTACTCTGAATTATACTAAACTTGATTGTCACAAGATTTACGGTGAATTACGTTACCATCTTTGGAGATCTAGGAGGAGTTAAAATTAGAACTACATAATATCAAAACAATACTTTTCTAACTTGTAATAAACCAAACTTTAATAGTTTTCCACTGAATGTTTTACTTTCGTTTCATTTTAGGAAACAAATCCTTTCATTTCTTATTTTCTGAAAAATTCACTTATTTTGTGAATTACGTTACGCTGCTTTTACTGTGATAAGAATAGCAGAGTGCATTACTATGGTCATGTCGTAATCGGGTGCTTATGCCTTTATATAAAGACAATCACAATTTGATTAAAGCTCCCTTACGTACGGAGAGGCAGATAATAAACACAGAAAAAAAACATGACCGTGAATTACGTGACGGTGAATTACGTTACGTAGTAGATACTAAATTCAGAGAAATATCTATTCCTGAGGTATCTAGATGGGATTTATCGTAGTTATTTTACTTACAGACATGCTAGCTAGTGATAATACTTAGTCTGTGGACAGAAACACTATTTAAAATGTCAAATATATACAATTTACAATTTTTTAGCTAGTAGGTATTCTTCTTAATCACAATATTCTTCATTTTGCAGGTTATTTGATAAAGTTTGTAGTTGAAACATTTGAATGTATCTCATACTTATGTGTATTGAGAAAAATAGTCATCAGATAATGCTGAAGTTTCCAAAACAGGCGAGAATTCCTGCCATAACGTAATTCACACTGTGTAACGTAATTCACTTTTGGGTATCTTTATTGATTACAGGGGACAATGATTGCACAGAGTAATACTGAATCACACATATGTATACAAAAGATGATATGGCTGATATGGAAGATAGAAATCAGCTTAGAAATAAGAAAGAAATACACTAAAATAAAGTAGTTATATGTACAAAAACACAAGTTGCGTTTCTTGTCTGTAAGATGTTCTATTTCAAGTATGTTAAAACATGCCAGATGATTCTAGTTTGTGATATATTTTGATCTAGCATAGATTCAGATCCTGTTTGAAGGTCTACAGAGCAATGGATCGGCAAGGAATTGTTAAGTTAAACATAATTATTTCATGGACAATTGAATTTTAAAAGAATTTTTGTGAATTACGTTACGGCACTTTGGGGTATGAAAACTCTGAAAATTGGAAACTAAACATTATAATTTTGGGGTCTTCGGTTAAAGTTTTTATTATATCACTTCATATAATCATTTAAAAAAGATTTGGGACGGTGGTTCTCAAAATATGTCTGTATAAAACGAATTTGAAAAGCTAAATACATTTAAATACTTGTAATCATAAATCATTGCATGACCATATTTGAGGCCATTTGGCTGTAATATGCAATATTTTTTATTTCTTCAAGTACGATTTACTGTTCTATGATCGTGTCCTATTGATATAAAATGCTATCAGAGATAAAACAAGTGAAATCTTGCTTAAAAGGTGACGGAATTTCTCGTTTCGTGAATTACGTTACGAGGTACTTTCAATGTATGTCTTTATCTTATATCCATTTCCTCCGAGTTATTGTAGATTTTGCAGTTTATATGTTTTCACTATCAACTAAAAGCAAAATCCGGGGAATCTGTTTTTCTCTGTTATCCCTTAAAATCAAACTATCATAATTGCAAAACATCAATAGTTTAAACTTCGTGATTAATTTACACAAATAGGTTTGAGGTATTATAAATTAGCTGCTCTCCTTCACGAATATATGAAAATCTATACGAAATGCATTCGTTGACCATCATAATGACTACAGTTACCGATAAATCAAACTATTGAACAATTGCAACGTTTTTCATTGTTAGAAAATTTTATTATTAACATATGCCCTCATATGTAACGTAATTCACATACAATTACACATCAGTCTACATCTAATTAAATTTCTGGCTAAAATGCTGGTGAAAAATTTTTCTATAGCCTTTTCCAAAACACATATATACCAAGCTTCAAAATCGGCATGGTTCTGAAATATTCCTGATCTTAAAGTTTGCGGCCGTTTTGAAGTTGAAATTGGCGCAACTTAACTGATTTTGAATGATAAAACAAAGTTGCAATTTCATAAGTGAAGTTCTATACGTACTATGTGAAATCTGACAGAAACTTGTTTCATTTGAATGTTAACAGATTTAGATAACAACAGAATACATGTAGACGTCTTGAATAACTGAAGAACTTTTACATTTTTTCAGGTAATATAAAGAACTAAACGATTTCTCTATCGTTTTTGTACAAAGTACATCAAATTTTAAAGATTTCATTATTCTAATTTTGTTTTGTTTTATGACTATGGGCTCAAAACCTACCAGCACGAGGACGCAAAACAGAAAATAACAAAGAAATGGCCTTATTATTGTTAGTTTTTTTTTGTATAGATACTAGTATGCAGATCTATAAGCGGGTCACAATTAATACAAAGAACAGACAAACATACTTACATTGATCTTAAATTATACTCTATTAGTTATATTCAGTTTGAATGAGATACAAGGAAATAATCATATTTTTAATATGTTTCCTTTCAGTCTTTTTCTTGCCTTTTTTTCACTTTATGCATATCTGAGTCTCTCTCTCGCTGCTGGCAGTATGAGCTTCAATCCTAGCAGTGACAAAATCGAGGGGGGAGGCGGATGGGCGTCCGCCCCCGGCACTGACCCACAATTTTCCAAAATCAGACATTTTCGTTAAAAATCGACAAAATTTGCCCCTTGACCCCAAGTAAAGGGGGCACTGGATCCACCACTGCCTAGTCTACCCTTCTCTAGGCTTTATTTACTCATTAAACTATATTACACTATGTTAATTAAAACGTACAGTATATATATATATATGTACATACGCCATGTACGAATAACTTCAGATTTTTTGATAGATGCATGACTGAGTACGTATATTTGTGTAAAGTACATTCAAGCTGATTTTTCGAATTTTATTAAAATTATAAACATGACGAAAATTCTCTCTCTCTCTCTCTCTCTCTCTCCATGCAAGATATTTCCTAGCGGCGTTACAAAAACTAACATGCTGCGTCATGCAGTAACCGTGTACTTGTCACAGTGTCGCACCGCCCCCGACTTTAGAACTGAATTCCAATTGACATGCAATTTGCATGGGGTCAAACGCTAATAAAATGCCGCGATTGCATGCATCAACTGTGTACTTGTCACAGCGTCGCACCGCCCCCGACTATAGAACTGAATTCCAATTGACATGCAATTTGCATGGGGTCAAACGTTACATAACCGGTGTCTGTGTATATACTTGAAATTAAACCACTCCGCTGGCTTTAGAGAATAAATGGCTTATGCTCTATGGAATTTATGAATGAAAACATTTTGCATATTAATTCTATAAAGTTTCTTTCTAGAAATGTATTACCGGTATTATAAATACTAGAAAAAAAATGAATTAGAACAAACAGTATTTTCTAATATACGTTATATATAGTTGATATATTATGGTTTAGTAGAAGAAACCAAAAAAAAAAAAAAAAAAAAAAAAAAGATGCGTAAATAGATAGATAAATAAGTAGATAAATAATAATAAAAAAAAAAAAAATAAATAAATTCATTAATAAATAAATAAATAAATTAATCAATTAATCACAATTGTATTTGTATAACAAACGAATGTGTTGTAAATAAAAAAAAAAAATATATATATATATAGATAAATAAATAAATAGATAAAAATAGTCCACCGTGCCGTTATGGTATGTATGTAAAGTCGCCGTACGGAGCTAGTGTACCGAATTTGCATAGTTCCTGAGATATCGAAGGCCGTCCGCATGTCGATTAAGGGCCGGATCCGTCAACTTCCCTAAAGTCAAAGTAAAAATAAATGAATAATATTGCTTCTTTAATTTTGACTAGTAGTTTACAAAATGGAAACCTAATGGAAACCACTCAACCAAGTTTCCAAAATGGAAACCCGGTGGAAACTACGTGGAAACCTGAGCCAGGTTTCCATGCCTTGGAAACCACTTGGAAACTGTCAACCTCAGGTTTCCATGCAGTTTCCACGTGGTTTCCAAAACATGGAAACTCGGCTTTTCGTGCTGTGTTCATGTTATGTGAACTTGTTCTATCATTCCGTTCTGTTGTAAAACAATGACATGAGACTGACATACACCATGCCCCAGTGGCGATTGAACATAAGTGCAATAAAAATCTTTACTCAGAACAAATACTACGCATCAAAACATGGAATAAGAAAAACAGAAATACAGAAATAATGAAAAAGGAAAAAAAAATCATAGACCTTTCTTTTGTTACTGTCCTGTTCACTAAATCCAGAGCATCCTGTTTTCCCCGGTTTTCTCTAACATATGATGCTGTCATCGTCCAAAAAATATCAATTTTATAGTACTCCTTTAGTCGTAACAGAAAATACCATTATTTTGGCTGTACGTCAATTAAGTTAGAAAAAGGATGAAAAATAAAAAGTCTACGGGGATTTCCTATAGTAAAATCGCTTAAAATGCGTGACGTCAGGAGCTTTGACGTCACTGTTTACTATTGTTGACACGGAGAACAATATGGCTTGAAATTAACATGGAAATTAACCGTAGACATTTTATTTTTCATATTGCGATTTGAATGCGGCTGATAGGGTAAGTTGAAGGTAATTTCCAGTACGACTAAATGATGTTAAAAAAAAAAAATTCTCGGAAACAATAATTTATACGAAAATCCTTCAGATGACAGCATAAATCGCCAAAACAGGGTGCTCTGGATTTAGTGTACAGGGCAATAGTTTGCTTCACCATTCTACTTATAATGAATTCATTCAGGTATCCTGTTTCAAACATTCGTTTCATATCTAGAAACTTGCTGACCTACTAGAGGCTGAGGTCAAACGGAATTCCAGTCCATACCCTGTCATCACATACAGCCGTCTGCTTAAGATTGTCCAAGATGAGAGCTTGGACCTTGACAAGGAGGAGATCCATCAGGTGTGTATTTCAAATCATCTGTCAATTTATCACGGATAATTAATGTAAAAGATTTTCACATAATTGAAGACATTACTTTAAAATAATCGAGATTATTAAATAATTACATTATTTAGACTGAGGATCACTGACGAGGGTTAAGTACCCGAAACGTGCATGTCTGGTCCATGCTGTAAATTTATCAGGCTTTAAATGATGCTTTT
Source organism: Pinctada fucata (assembly GCA_028142955.1). Taxonomy (NCBI): domain Eukaryota; kingdom Metazoa; phylum Mollusca; class Bivalvia; order Pterioida; family Pteriidae; genus Pinctada; species Pinctada fucata. The sequence continues at coordinate 89,041,543 of AP027102.1, read as the reverse complement.
GAATTTAAAGACATTTAACTTGCTAACACTTCTATAAAAATGGGCAAAAATATGGAATTTTCTGAAGGAGTAAGAATTATTTTCACTTTTTATTTCCGCATACGAGGAAATCAGTTGAAGATCAATTCTGAATCTTATGATACAACGACATTTTTCATTCTCTTTTCTTTTTGATAGGCCGTGCATTTTCTTCATGAAAGTGGCATTCTACTTCACTACCCTGACAAAGCCCTGAATCTCAACAATTTGTACTTCATTGACCCCGGATGGTTATGTTGTCTGATGGCACAGGTCGTCACAGTAAAGCAGATAAATCCTTTCATAAGGAATGGAGTAAGTCTTGTTTACTTCAAAATCGGCTGCTGTATTCGATTATACATATACCCGCTCACTATCTTGAAATTGATAAGATTAATCAAAGGACCTCATTTCATGAGCACTTGAAATAGACACTAGCAAATTCTGAAAAAAGCGATGAAGAAGTGTGTATGCACTCTTTGACTGTGGATCGAATCATGAGAATTTCTGTTGTTTGTTTTACAGATTTTAAGAAAAGCTGATACAAGCCTTTTGTTCACTGGAAAGAAAGTGGACAAAGATAGTTCATTTGTATTTCCGAAGGAGCTCATACCGCAATATCTGAAACTCTTAGAAAAGTAAGACCATGCTTTATCATACTATTGGCTTTTCTGAATCATGTTACTTGATGTATCACTAAAGAGAATTTGTTATTCGAAACATGGATGTTTGATGCACGGAATTTGAACTTTTTTAAAAATGTCTAGAAGAAAGGAGGGGATCTCCAACAACACCTAGTTGCAGCACCAACAGCAACCTCCCAAAACACCCACTGTAAAACACAAAGAAGACACGCACAGAAAGAGACGCAGTGGTTCAAGGAAAACATAAAGCACAAATGACTACACATGAACCAAAGAGACCAATGGGCAAACGGTGCCAACTTAGGAAAGCTTCTTGGCAGCAGTGATGAAGGAATTCATAGGTTACATTAAGATCCATATGTGTTTGACTCTACAAGTAAAATGATTGTAGATTATTTTCGCACGTTATCCAGGATAACCACAGCGTCTGCTACTAAGTCGGCATCGGTTGCCCATTGGTCTCGTTGGTTTATGTGTGATCTTTTATGTTTCATGTTTCTAAGGTGTGTGTTGGTGTTTCTTGTCCCTTTTGCTTCTCTTTCTGTGGATGCCTGCTCTGTGTGTTTTGCATTTGGTGTTGTGAGGTTTTGCTGTGGGTGCTACAACCAAGTATTGTTGGAGATCCCCTCCTTTCTTTGAAAACTCATCCCTGTTCCATCTTTCTTTAACTGTTTTCAATCAATGCTAATTATAGACTCTAGTGTTTCATTTGCTAGGAAATATATGATTGTACTTCATGTATGATTCATTTGCCTTTTAAAAACGAGAGTAAAATGAAGTATATGATTTTTCTTTCCGTCATTTTGTCTGTAGATTTGAAATAGCTTTACCTCATTCTGAGACTGAACTTCTGATCCCATGCCATCTACCTGACAAACGACCAAGTTTGAATATCCCTGACCTACGGGATGGAGGTTAGCTATGAATTAGACACAATTTTTGATACTATTTCAAAACATCAATATACAGAAATGACACACATGAGTGAACAAAAGATAAATTAAGTCACAGATTCAGTTTTTCGAACTTTTGATTAATTTATAAACGCAAGTAGTACCATCATTGACAAAAAAAAGTATAGAACTAGACAACAACCATTGAAATTCTCTATCAAGGGGTCTTTAATGGATCTTGTACGACGTTTCCGTTTTTTGAGAGAAAATGCTTCCTTTACAGAAAAAGTGAGTCGGTACTACGTGATGCCTTACGTACCACTTGGTATGTGGCCCCGCCTTATCACTAGAATGATAGTGATAAGCCGAAGCTCTGTCACAGAGGTGAGTAATTAGTGTGGATAATTCATAACAATATATAATGAAACACACTAAAGTGATCTTAGATTTGGATTATAATGGTTTGGCTGTTTTGTATGCCTATATATTGTGATTGTATAAAGTTCTGATTTCGATTTGTTTTTAAACCTTCATTCACACTATATGTATACATTAGTATTGATCATTCAAATAGCTTAAGTTTCAACACTGAAGTTTATGACTTATTATTGCTGGTACGATTATACCTATTCTTTTGTAATCTGGAAGGTACTCGAAGCATTTTAAGCATTTGATTCAGAATGCATGTTTTGGAAGGTTGTATCGTGGCTTATTGTGAAAACAGAGATGCATATTGTACAAATCTCTTTATAAAATACATGTGGCATTAGCTAAGTGTATTACAATATCGCCGGAATATTAGCTCCATCAACCATAGAAAGAACTGTTTCGTGTTGTTTAATCTTACTTACATCGTTGCTCTACATTAAATAAGTAGTGAATTTGTTATATCTTGTATATTTGTTTCAATATCATGTTGGAATCTTTCTTCATAAGTAATAAGGATAAACACACTCTTAACGTCACTTCCAATTTCATGGTTGCATTGTGAGTTCAGACAGTTCATGTATTTGAGATATTGTTTTCATGTTCGTGTGTGAACATCGACGGCGGATGTGCCTAGCCAAACAGGGGATACTTACTCCTTCCGGGCACCTGGTCCAACCTCTTGTTAGCTAGGGGTCTGTCGATGCTCGATTTGTGCTGTTGAGATTATCGTCAGGATTTTCTTTAACTCATTTAGGGCTTCCATATACTTGTGTTTTGGTGTCTTCCTGTATTACAGCAAATTTTTCCTTTGATATGATTTATATTTTTCTTACCGGTATCCTCGCATTCAGTCATGTTTCATGTTATCTATTCTTGTTTTCTTCGATGACCATCTTATTGTGATGGTTTGATATTTTCCGTTGTCTCTAGATGTTTTTGGATGATTTGTACAGCGTATTTTCATTTCTTGGTTTTGCATGTAAGTTTTGCCATTGTCTTGTCGGATATCTTTCCTTTATTCTTGAAGCACATTGCGAAGGTAATATATCTAAACAGGTGCTTCTCTGTAAAAAAATTAAATAAGATTTCTTTTTTCGAATTGAAGGTATTGATACGTCAACAGAACAAACCTCAATTAACCTACTGGAACAAAGGTCTCGTCATGGTCTGGGACAAGGTAAGGTTATATTTAAGTTTTTCCCCCTTTTATTATTTTCCTTCGTTGCTCCTTTCTTGTTATCTGGTGGTTTGTACGGTTTTCTGAAATGGATATGTTGAAATGACTTCAATGGAAGGTTAACCGCTGTATGCAAATGGAACTCAATTCAAATTGAAAGGGTATAATATTATCATTTATCCTCTAAAGGATAAATGAATTTTATCTCAACGAATAAGCATAATATAACCTTCCTTCACATATAAACATGCATGTCTGGTCCACGCTGTTAATTAATATGCCTTTAAATGATGCCAATGATTAACATTAACTAAGTTCTAAGGAAGATAACTCCATCACCCTTGACCGCGTCGAGTGGATTGCGCAGACTCTGGCTGTGACACTTCCGGTCTAACTCTAGCGTGTTTTCAGTATCAGTGAGGAGCAAAATCATTATAAACATTTCACCAAAACTTTCGCTTTTTCTAGTAACATGATCTGTGCACCTATATAGTTAAAAACTCGTAGTGTACTCCAACGTCGAGAGATGTTTTTCTGGTCATCGTGCTGTGTTAGCCTTTTCATGCCTGCGATGGGGTTTGATTTAGTGGTAGCCTAAAGTCGGTAAAGTATAATAGTATCGTCCAATTTTATTTGACGTGCCTACAGTAAGGTAAGAGTGATTTGTGCACATGTGAGCTTGCCTCGAATTAGATGAAAGCACGACATAGATGAATTTTCGTTTAACTGTTTTATATAAGCCTGTACTTATATGTAGCTCACCTGTGTCACAATATTACAGACTTCGAATTGTCTTCCACCGGGCATGTTACATGTATTCATGCTGTCAAATTATTTTTTATCACTTGCTACAGATTTACTTTATATTTATAACTCAATTTTTATTAAGTATTTAAAAGTCGTGTTTAAGAATAATGGTAGTGTTCAATACACATGCCCACTTGTCTCGGCAATTTTATATCACTCTCTTGTCCCTAATTTTGTGCACACACATATATCTGTTATTTATGTAATATTTATTGATTTACCTGTTTACTCATTCATTTATTTATCTGTTTGATTTTTATTTATTTATTTATTTATTTATTTATTTATTTATTTATTTATTTATTTATTTATTTATTTATTTATCTATCTATTCATTTATTTATTTACTTATTTATTTAGTTATTCATTTATTTACTAGTATTTATTGAGTCATTTAACATATTTGTTCAATTTATCATGTCCTGTTGGGTCTTGTTGTTGTCGTGCTATCAATCATAAATTCTTAATTGCAACATTGATTACATGTTCACAGTACATGTAAGACAATACGAATGCAAGATTTCCCTAATACAATGATGCGGCATCTGGTTATTTAGCTCATTACACCATTCCACATTACCCTTATCATTTCGATCGTAAATATCAGTACAGCTCTAGCGGATATTGTTGTCAGTGCCTTCGACCCAAGTTCAGCAAACAATAATAGACATTTACCAGTTTTACAGCATGCGAGGTCAGAGGTTAAGCACATGACATTCCTCCACTGCCACGATCGCTTATTATGATTCTGCTGTTTCAGTCGTGGTACCAGGTGGTTTCCTCTATATTTTGTCCTATCATTCTATTCGATGTACGATCTTGTTCTTGATCTTTGAATCACTTTGCCTTGCATGGCTCTCGATTGGCCTGAATCGCTCCCATTCCCAAATCAAAATTGTTTTCCCAATTTTTTGACTAATTTTCCCAATTTGACGCTTTAAAAAATTGAAAAAAGAGTTTAAATTTTAGGTGAAATTTCACAGAGATCTGTTTAAAGGGGCATTTGAATTAGAAATAACATTCTATTCATATGCAGTGCTTATACTTTTTTTCCATTTTGAGAAAACATCTATTTATTTTCAAAATTTCACCGGCCTCGGCTCCTGTCCCAAAAAGGGAAGTGAGAGCACTGTTAATCATTCTAGCGCTCTTGCTTTCCGATAGTAATATGCCTTTTATTTATTTCGTATTTCTATCAATTTTGATCGAACGTTCTTTACATTTTAGTGTGAATATCTCCGTGTGAACGAGCAAGATATAGACTTTCGGGTAACCTATAGTCCATTGATCAGGGTATTTCGGAAACGTCAAACGCGAGATATGGATCTGTTGTTGCGGCATTCTTCTTCCGTAATGTAGCAGTTGTATACTGCCGGCTAGGCGTTAGAAATTGATGATGCTTTTATATTGCTTTTGGGCCGATATAAGAAATAAATTTTATTAAGGGATAAATCATAAACATGATAAAAGAACAATCGACATTAGTAAAATATTCGTAGAATAGCGTCATACGTATACGAATAGCATATGATTTTGGAAATAAAGTAAATTATTTATCTCGTATAGATAGAATTGAATTTTTTAGGCTTTATCATTATGATAGAGGGCGCTAGGAATTCATTTCCTCTTCTCACATCCAGTTGATATATCTTTAAAGAACGTACGTTTGACGCAATAAATTCGATACGAACATATATTATATGCCACTAGTATCTATCAAATGTCACCATAAAAACAAAACAAAACAAAAACAAAAACCCTAACCCCCCCCCCCTTGTACATGTTGTAAGAAACAAAACAAAAACAAATAAATGATTGAAATAAATGATTAATTAAAATTATATTTTATAGAAAACCAAAAAATGATAATAATACATTGTACATATTATTTCCTATAACAAATACAGGATTCTACTAAATTCCTATATATAAAAAAAAAGAATATTTCATAAATCTTATATTTTGGGCTCTTCATCTGAAAGTTTGCATCTCAAATTCGTTATTGCTTTATGTAAAATTTCACATGTACAAACTGTATTTTGCAACAATTTGTCAAAAGTGTCTTTTTCAAAAGTGCCTTAAAAAAAAAAAAAATATGACTAGCTTCGCTCGCCACCTATATACACTTCATATCGTATTAATTTCAATGTCTCATTTAATTGATTTAAGTATGACGTGAAAGGGATTCCTGGAGGCAAATATTCTGTCAAAATTCCTTAATTTATTTTGGATTTTATGCTTGAAAAGTCCTATAATTATCCTATTTTTCTCGAAAAATTCCAATATTTGTCTTATATCTCCATGTAACATATACCTATATTCCTATAATTTGAAAGATTATAATAAGAATAAAGCTATAAATTAATCAATAAAAATAAATAAATAAACCAAATTCTGAAGTTGTTCTTATTCTATTCCCCTCGTCAATTTATGTTTGTTTTTAAGTTAACCTAATACATTCGTAAGAAGATGAGGCTTAATCATTCATGCACGACGCTTCAAGCAGTCTAACGTATTGATTTCCAACAAATTTATTACTTACATGTAAGTAACGACTGTAATAATTTTTCTGTCGATCAATGTATAATAATAATAATAATAAAAAAAAAAAAAAAACAACCGACACACAAACTATAAAATCCGCGAAGCGAAACATGGGAAACTTTCAATCCGTTTTACAGTCTCAAAGTCGAAAATGCATAACATTTCTTTTTTTCAGAATTTCCATGGGAACCACAAAGTTTTATTCGCTTTTCTGTTCAATCGCTTCCTTGACAGTCTAAATATTAGTAAAATTTTGCTCAAAATTGTCTAAACATGTCAGTGCCTCTTCTTCTCCGAGCCCTGTAGAGTTATAGTTCTTAACAATGTTACCCTTTACTCAGTCCTAATTATATATACTGCTATCCAATATACGATATATATACTATGCGAATATCCCTGGCCTCTTATTCAAAATTAAAGCTTATGAATGGGTTTTTCCTACATTACAAAATCTACAATTTACATAATTTTGATAACCCGTCAAGAAAGAGTATTTTTTCTCTATGGTCAAAAGTGGCTTTAATGAGCAGTATGAAATGTCATCCTCACAATATCGAATTCAACTGGTGAAATGTATCGTGTGACGTGTAATACACGTGAATCAGCATATGTATGGGAAAATGAGACTTATCTACATTATTTCGTCATTGTAGTATTTCTTCCAATACTTGGTGCCTTGTAATCTTTACTTGCCTTACTCATCAGGTTAAAATTTTCCCCTGAGATGGGTCAAGGTCAGCGTTTATCCCCTTATATAATATGAACAGATTGTCGTTTTCGGAATGTATCTTTCATCTATGTAAAGATCTGCATCATACACAATATAGCGATATTGTCGATGTAGACCATTTATTTAGTGGCATTTTCGAACAATAATTTTCTGTTATGCCTATGCTACATTCGAAAATAGAACTCAATATGGCAGTTCTGTCATGGCGCTCAGTTTCTGCAAAATCGGCCGCTTTGTGGCGGATGCCTTTCGAGGGTTATCACCAATAATCCTCGAAAGTCATTATGGCAGAATTTTGCTTTTAAACCTCGCTTCAGTTTCTGTTGTCTTCCAGACTCTGGGCCAATAATTGGGGTTTATTATTAATTTGTATTGATTATCTACGACATATACAATTGAATGTCGTCGTAGACCATTGATTATTTTTATTGTCAAAATATGGATTTATTGATATTGAAATATTGGACATTTATATGAACTATTGAACTTTGAACTATGAACTATTGAGCATTGAAGTTCATGAACAATTGAACTGAACTTACATTCAAGAACTAAGAAATATGAACTTACTAAGCATTTGCTTTATTGAATTTATTTGCCTTAAATTCTGCATTGAGTTCATGAACTATTATTGATTATTTATTTTAAATAAAGCCATGACATGAACCGCCAACCATATCTTCCTTTGCTTTATTCTGTGGAGATAATATCATTTATCCTCTAAAGGATAAATGAATTTTATCTCAACGAATAAGCATAATATAACCTTCCTTCACATATAAACATGCATGTCTGGTCCACGCTGTTAATTAATATGCCTTTAAATGATGCCAATGATTAACATTAACTAAGTTCTAAGGAAGATAACTCCATCACCCTTGACCGCGTCGAGTGGATTGCGCAGACTCTGGCTGTGACACTTCCGGTCTAACTCTAGCGTGTTTTCAGTATCAGTGAGGAGCAAAATCATTATAAACATTTCACCAAAAAACCCTCTCCTCCACACCCTTTCTTTATTTTTATGATTCATTACAACGTATTTCAATCTATAGATGTGCTTATTTCCTAACATTTAAACATGCATCATATTTATACAATTAATATTCTATTGCAGGGTTTACATTCATCTCCTCCTTCTGCGCTTGTTTTATTTTTATTTCAGCAATATTCTAAAGCTCGGGATTACCCTCGACGTTAATTCGCCATTGATGGGACTTGAAGATATACCATGGAGCCTTAATTGCCTACATCCGTGAACCTCTTACATCGGACCTTTCATCCTCCAATTTTCCTACCTTGGGATCGCGTGAAGCTCCGAACATTTCGTTTGCGGTGACTGTGACATCATTTAGTTCCGAGTGCGGCAGTGATATAACATGCCCAGTTTTCAGAGGATTTTTCCCCAACACAAAAACTGGGTTTTTCATCTCTGTTTTTCCTCTGGGTTTGGTATATCACGATCTTCATCACTGATTTGTTAACAGTTTCTATACATTTATCAAGGCAGCGTTTAGCGTCTACAATCAACTGTTCAAGTGTTTCACGACATTTTAATTCCGAATCTTAACCAATTTTGCCGGAAGCCCCGCTCCAGATCCGGAATCCAACTCACCCGCTCATACCACCTTGCATTAATTGCGTCATGGCTTCTCTTTCCTGACGTTCATTGGTTCAAAACAGTGCAGTTCTACAACTGTCTTAGCGTTCGGCAGAATTTTGCTTTTAAACCTCGCTTCAGTTTCTGTTGTCTTCCAGACTCTGGGCCAATAATTGGGGTTTATTATTAATTTGTATTGATTATCTACGACATATACAATTGAATGTCGTCGTAGACCATTGATTATTTTTATTGTCAAAATATGGATTTATTGATATTGAAATATTGGACATTTATATGAACTATTGAACTTTGAACTATGAACTATTGAGCATTGAAGTTCATGAACAATTGAACTGAACTTACATTCAAGAACTAAGAAATATGAACTTACTAAGCATTTGCTTTATTGAATTTATTTGCCTTAAATTCTGCATTGAGTTCATGAACTATTATTGATTATTTATTTTAAATAAAGCCATGACATGAACCGCCAACCATATCTTCCTTTGCTTTATTCTGTGGAGATAAACTTGTCAATGAATGAAAAAGCCCAAATGTTTTAGTTAAAAATATGAAATTCATTCCTCGGTATACCATAAATGGTTTGAATATAAATCAAAACAGTAAACTGTATTTATTTATTCATTTAAGAACGTATTTTGTCTGATGGAATCTGCCCCTCAAACACAAGAATACAACGAATATGTCCATATCACAGTTCCGGCGTCGAAAACAGGCATCAGGTCAGCTTGTAGAATCTTAGACTCAGTTGAAGTTCAATCTTTTGTTATGAAGTACTTTTTCTATATTTTTTCATTGGGTAGCATTATTTTCATTCAGAATTATAGCTGGAAGAAAAGTGGATTTTATTTTCCATGAAAGTCACTCATTTATAATTTTCATTTCCCCTCCTACGGAATAAGAGACGCTATGCTGGTGTTCGCAGTGAGGATATGACGGAGTTCATAGATTAAGTGTCCCGATTCATAGATATCAAGTAACATATGTCAAAATAAATCAAAGTAATTGATATTGCTACTAAGGTGGAGATGTTTACTCTCCCCAGTCATCTAAATAACTCGATGGCAGGAGTTGACTTTGACTCAAAGCATAAAGCATCCTGAGGTGCATTCTATTCTGTTCTGGTTCTCCTCAGTTTGTGAGCAGTTTTAAAAGAATGACGAACGTGTTATTGTTTTGCTGATTGTGAAGGTGGTGTTCTCCATTCTTCAGCTATTTAGATAGTTTCTTTTGTTTCAGCATTTTATGTTTGGTAATCGATCACATGGATGCACTTATTGATGAGTGGTATCCGGGATTAACAACGTTAGACCCACTTCAGGGGAAAGAACTCTTAGAGAGATTGGTACCTTGTACCAAATGTCAAGATCGAGGTTTGTCTTGAAGATGAAGAAGGATATAGATGATGAAAGATTTTTCTTATAAACAAAAGTTACCTTTCTTTGACCAAGTCTAATGTATTTCATAAAATACTGTTGTTATCTATGACTTTGTCCACTATTGCCATTGCTTATATATTTTGAAATTAAATTAAAAATAATAATAGATAAATGACGTTGCAGTTAAGTGTGTATTTCGTTATATATAAAATATCTATTGATGCTTTTATTAAAATTGAATGTGAATTTGTAATAATACGGAAGTGTTCCAACCTATATTTTCTTGAAGAAAATTTCAAACAAACTGTCAATCATCAGACACGTGTTTCGAATATTAAATGCCCATCAGTGATGCTTCCAGCCAAAGTGCTTTCATACGCCGCCCAAATTCACTTCACTAGCGCCCTCTGGTTTTATTTTTAGAATTTAAATTTCTGCATTTACTTTACAGAGAGTGCGCAGCTCTAAATTTCCAGTAGGGTCGAATCAGTAGCATATCTGATTAAAATCTCTTTTCAAAATAGCATTGTATTGTAAATAACGTTATGTCTCAAAATAACGTATTCTTGTTATGTATCAAAATAACGTAAATAACGTTTCATTCTTGTTATGTATCAAAATATCATTGTATTGTAAATAACGTTTCATTCTTGCTATGTCTCAAAATATGTGAAATATGCGGCAGATTGAAACAGTCATAGAATGGGAAAATATCTTTTTTCTTATTTCTTGATATTTGTCTTTAGGCAAGCCAGAACACATGTTCAAACTTCCGGAGTTATTCCAAGAGGCAGAGAAAAGTACTCACGTGACATGCCCTCAGTGTTCTTCAATCATTCACATAGCACATTTGGTAAGATAAACTGATCAAGTATTTTTAACAAGGATATTTCATTTGAGTCTTTATTAATACTTTTGAAATCATACATGTATATTAAGTCTTTTTAATACTGTATGAAATTAGAACGTCATATGTATCGTTATTTTTAATTTCATTTCCAAATTAATCTTTCATCGAATTATCTTGCAAAAAGGTGCCTACTCTCCATTAAAGAATGTTATGATTGTTAGTGTACCTTGGGACAACTCAATGACAAATATCGACAATGACCGTATCCCAATACACAGTACAAAATAGATAATTTAGAAAATCATAAATCGAAGGCATACAAAATCAGGATAAAACAGGAACCAAAGCAAACAAACAAACCCTCCCCCAAAATTTAACTTCCAATATGGGAGTGAGACCATGTGTCCAGGAAAAGTCAGCATCTCCTGCTTGCATGCAACACCTGTCTCTTCAATTCGGTAGAACTGTCACATCCGGTTACTTCCATTTCGGAAGATATATGCATATTCTCTTGTTAGATGATACAAATTGTCTAAGACAGAATATCATCCGCCATTCTGGACAATGGGACATCATGGTGTATGACGAGTTCCCCGTATCGACCGTAGAATTTCTTCAGTGACGATGTTAGTCGGTCAAAAACGTATCCCTGAATGAGAAGTTTATCTGAAAGAGGCCTAGCTCTCAGAACAGAATCTTTGTATTTGGTACTTTCTCTGGCATACCGTATCAATTGAGATATGAACACGCCATAAACAGGCGATGAAGGGAAAAGGAATTGTGTGATGCTGAAATTGATGTCGTTACGTTTGTCATAGAGTGAGGTGTTCATGTGACCATCAGTGTCGTAGGACAGCATTATGTCTAAAAAGGATGCTGAATTATTTGTCACTATATTTTCTTTGACTTCAAGCTTCGAAGGATAGATTCTGCTAAGGTAATCCGCGAATGTTGGATTATTGATGGACAACACATCATCTATATATCTTTAGGTGAAGTTCAAGACAGAAGCTAAGTACCTTTTCCTAGCTCTGTCGCCTATAGGAAGCTTTGTTTTGGTCTTTTATCCTTTTGACATCATATTATATTTTGCAATTTCGGAATCTTGTCACTAAATCAAAAATTCCTTCATCAGAATTTGATTTGAAATCAAGAACACAAAGAGCTGGAAAACGTCCATATTAATGTCCGAAATGCTCATTTTGTAACTGTTTCCTTGAATAACTTTATAATTGTGTGGTTTTGTGCGGTCATGTATTGCATATTTATCATATTTAAGTCATTAATTTGGTTTATATTGATTTTGATTGAAAATTTAATTTTTTTGATTTTTCATGATTTTTTTCTGATGTAAATAAGAAAACAGGGAGATAATTTCTTACAAAGTGTTGTTATCCGCATTATGAGGACACAATATCCCAACTTCTCCGGATACACAGAGGTCACCAAGGACATACAGCTGTATTAACGGAAATCATAACCACATTACCGTAATGGCATTGAAAATACAGGGGCCTAGGTAACACAAAACATTAATATCAAAAGCACTGGTCATTCAAATACATGTACGTGGCTGAGGTGAGTTCATAATCAGACACACCATACGCCGCAATTTCGGGAAAATGCCCACAATTCTATATGATTCACGATTGCTGTTACTTTCTTAATAAGGCTCAACCCCTTCCACTTATGTTTCTAGTGCGAGTGATCTCTTAATGAATTTACATAACACCAAACACAGCTAATTTAGTAAAGTCGGCTGAATTTTCCTATGGCGACATCACAAATAAACTATGTCATCCGGTTTCTTGGAAAACTGATTTCAATAAACCAATTAAGTCTCTTTTTGGAAATTATGTACATTTGTTACATAATATTAATCTGAAACGGAGGGAAGAGAAGCAGTCATAACATATGAATTTCTTTTATAACTTGAAATATGTTTCTTTCCTTACGTAGGCACCAGATATTATGCTCAGTGACCTCGAGAGCGAGCTGCATTTGGAAGAAGATGAGTTTAACTTTGAGGAGAGGTAATTTGTTATGTTACTGAGTACAATTTAACCAGAATTGTTTCCTGCTCCCGTATGTAGCTCTAGGCAGAGTGGCAAATACTCAACAAGTGTCTCACGTATTGTTGTTGTGATAAACCAATTATCAATATGGCAAATTGCCCGCTTTACGATCTAAGCCATGAAATGAAGTAGTTATACGGATCCTGACAACAAAATCATAAGCTGTCAACTATTGAAATTTGTGAGATGTGGTCTGCATCTCATCCTTTTATGATAGGATATATTCAGACTGCCGTCTACATCCCGTCTTTGGAGTACATTGTTGATCGATAAAATTCTTGATCTTCATTTTCTTATTATTATATTTTGTTTTTCTTATAATTCGGGAAAATCTACAATGACACGTTTTTGCCAATTATCCGAACGGCGAAAATTTCTCTCAGTTTCAAGTTCCAAAACTTATGCAATAAAGGAACACCAATAGATTGTACGAATTGCTTCAGATAAGATATTAGAAACAGAGACTTTACCAAAAGCTCAAATGAACAAGGTCGATAGCTTCATCATTCATAGTAAAATACCTAGACTTCTGATAGCAGAATGATTTAGAGCAGGAGTTCATTTGTGAATTTTCTTGATTTAACCAACCACGATTCCTCTTATCGTTATCGTCTGTGATAGTTGTGTATCTAGAAATATATCTTATCATAGTTGTTCTGTCATTTCATTGGTTTATTAGAGGAAGCATATGCAATCATGTGATATTTCTCCTTTCAGAAATTTGTTTTCCAAAATCTTTTTTGAGCAATAAAGACTCTAAAATAACTTCTGATATTAATGGATCATACAATTTTTTTCCATTTTAGTGCCGAGAACCTGATTGGAGACGGTGGCTTTGGAAATGTGTATAAAGCAGCGTACAAAAAGCAGGTGATTACGATCTGTCAGCATGTCCACATACTTTCGTAATGTACATCATATTATATGTCCTCAGATTGAGGCATTTATTACAATGATTGGTATCAGTTACTCAAAGACACGGATTTTATAGTACACTATATTCCGCTGTTTGATTCAGTCTATATCTTACTTTCGTATAGCCAACAAAGCTTTTTTGTCACATAGATGAATTTTCTTACATGACTTATTTTATTTCATTCATCTGAACCTTTTTATCTTTTCTTACATGACTTATTCTATTTCATTCATCTGATCCTTTTTATCTTTGTAGACATAAAAAGACTAGTAAACATAAAAGCTTTTAAGGACTTTTTTATGTTATTAGGATACTACCTTTCAGGAAGTCTCCTTATGTTATCGTAACAGTTGAGACATTCGCGATTTGCAACAAATCCATACGACTCAAAATATAGTGCCTTTTCTAATTTAGGAATTTGCTGTCTGACACATGCAAGATCAAGATTATCCTCCTTCTTGAAAAAAGTTTCAATTGCATATAAAGTAAATGCATCACTAAAAATCAGCTATTCATTTCTTGCTTTCACTGCTCGCCGGTGGCGTAGTAATATAGTACTTACTTATACAATGTAAGAGTTGTCTTCCCTATGTACATGATGTAATACTGAAGAGAAACGAAAGTAAAAACGAAGCATGATCTTGTTGAAAGAAATAGGAAATTCTGGTAATTAAAATGATAATTTTGGGAAATTACCAGTGATAATAAACTTAAAGTTACGCTGGAACTACATGTAACCGCTCCTTTATCATATATATTGTAGATTGAAAGTAATTTTAAACATGCATGCATGGTCTTAACGTCTTTCTAGTTTCCAAATAGGTTAATTTTAAGACACTGCTCCAGGTTTAAGTCGTCAGAATAAAATGTTATTTAAAGTATACCACTTATAGTAAATATAAATAGTTTATAAATTATGCATCTAGAACAAGATGAGCTCATAGAAATGAAAATTATTAGCTTCAGATGCATATGCATCCTATGTATAAAAAAGTCATTATCAATTCACCATTACATAAACAATAAAATTATTCAACATTCATCTGCTGACTATAAATTTTGAATAGAAGAATCGTTCAGGACCTTCAGTCCTTTGATTTTAATTTTGGTTTCGATTATTTTGCATTTTGCCTCTCTAGTTATATCATATGTCGTGTAAAATCGATAATGCTATGTGTCTTTAGCTTTTTAGCTCACCTGAGCCAAAGGCTCAAGTGAGCTATTGTCATAGTGTGGCGTCCGTCGTCCGTCGTCCGTCCGTCCGTCGTAAACTTTTAACATTTTCAACTTCTTCTCAAGAACGGCTGAAGGGATTTTGATGAAACTTGGTATGCATGAAGTACTAAAGGTCCTCTACCAAGTTTGTTCATTTCGGCTCGATCCCTTCAGGGGTGGATCCAGGGCGGGGTCAAATAGGCCCCGGAGGGTACCCCTCTTCAAAAATCTTCTTCTCCAGTTCCACTGAATGGATTGAAAAACTAATTGTATCTATGTGATCTAGAAGGATGTATGATTCAAGTTTGTTCATTTCGTTAAAATCCGACAACTAATTTTTGACGCGTTTTTGACGTCTTTTCGGACTTAGTCAGAAATGCACATTTTTGCACTTTTTCTTTAAATAACTCAATAAGTGTATGATTTTACACACTCATTTACTACATATTTATCATATTTAACTTACTTAATGCTTTGATATGTATTTTATGCTTAAATTTTATTTTTTTGATTTTTTATGAATTTTTTTCTTATGTAAAAAGGAAGGGGGGGGGGGGTGATTTTCATACATTTTCTGCTTCTTTTCTATAACCACTCTTCAGATTGTCATGACAATTTGTAGGTATGAGGTACTCATGCATGGTACCCTACAAGTGAAAGAATTTTGTCCAGATATCCACTTTTGGATTTTTAAGGAATATTTTTTAAGATTGTACATAGGTATAATGTATGTTTTCCATGCCCAATGGACCCATGGGGAGTGGCTTCAAACCCCGGCGGGACCCCAACAAAATTTTTTTCCCTTTTTATTAGCTCACCTGAGCAAAAGGCTCAAGTGAGCTATTGTCATAGTGTGGCGCCCGTCGTCCGTCGTCCGTCGTCCGTCGTCCGTCCGTCCGTCGTAAACTTTTAACATTTTCAACTTCTTCTCAAGAACGGCTGAAGGGATTTTGATGAAACTTGGTATGCATGAAGTACTAAAGGTCCTCTACCAAGTTTGTTCATTTCGGCTCGATCCCTTCAGGGGTGGATCCAGGGCGGGGTCAAATAGGCCCCGGAGGGTACCCCTCTTCAAAAATCTTCTTCTCCAGTTCCATTGAATGGATTGAAAAACTAATTGTATCTATGTGATCTAGAAGGATGTATGATTCAAGTTTGTTCATTTCGTTAAAATCCGACAACTAATTTTTGACGCGTTTTTGACGTCTTTTCGGACTTAGTCAGAAATGCACATTTTTGCACTTTTTCTTTAAATAACTCAATAAGTGTATGATTTTACACACTCATTAACTACATATTTATCATATTTAACTTACTTAATGCTTTGATATGTATTTTATGCTTAAATTTTATTTTTTTGATTTTTTATGAATTTTTTTCTTATGTAAAAAGGAAGGGGGGGGGGGGGGTGATTTTCATACATTTTCTGCTTCTTTTCTATAACCACTCTTCAGATTGTCATGACAATTTGTAGGTATGAGGTACTCATGCATGGTACCCTACAAGTGAAAGAATTTTGTCCAGATATCCACTTTTGGATTTTTAAGGAATATTTTTTAAGATTGTACATAGGTATAATGTATGTTTTCCATGCCCAATGGACCCATGGGGAGTGGCTTCAAACCCCGGCGGGACCCCAACAAAATTTTTTTCCCCTTTTTATTAGCTCACCTGAGCCAAAGGCTCAAGTGAGCTATTGTCATAGTGTGGCGTCCGTCGTCCGTCGTCCGTCGTCCGTCCGTCCGTCGTAAACTTTTAACATTTTCAACTTCTTCTCAAGAACGGCTGAAGGGATTTTGATGAAACTTGGTATGCATGAAGTACTAAAGGTCCTCTACCAAGTTTGTTCATTTCGGCTCGATCCCTTCAGGGGTGGATCCAGGGCGGGGTCAAATAGGCCCCGGAGGGTACCCCTCTTCAAAAATCTTCTTCTCCAGTTCCACTGAATGGATTGAAAAACTAATTGTATCTATGTGATCTAGAAGGATGTATGATTCAAGTTTGTTCATTTCGTTAAAATCCGACAACTAATTTTTGACGCGTTTTTGACGTCTTTTCGGACTTAGTCAGAAATGCACATTTTTGCACTTTTTCTTTAAATAACTCAATAAGTGTATGATTTTACACACTCATTTACTACATATTTATCATATTCAACTTACTTAATGCTTTGATATGTATTTTATGCTTAAATTTTATTTTTTTGATTTTTTATGAATTTTTTTCTTATGTAAAAAGGAAGGGGCGGGGGGGGGGATTTTCATACATTTTCTGCTTCTTTTCTATAACCACTCTTCAGATTGTCATGACAATTTGTAGGTATGAGGTACTCATGCATGGTACCCTACAAGTGAAAGAATTTTGTCCAGATATCCACTTTTGGATTTTTAAGGAATATTTTTTAAGATTGTACATAGGTATAATGTATGTTTTCCATGCCCAATGGACCCATGGGGAGTGGCTTCAAACCCCGGCGGGACCCCAACAAAATTTTTTTTCCCTTTTTATTAGCTCACCTGAGCCAAAGGCTCAAGTGAGCTATTGTCATAGTGTGGCGTCCGTCGTCCGTCGTCCGTCGTCCGTCGTCCGTCCGTCGTAAACTTTTAACATTTTCAACTTCTTCTCAAGAACGGCTTAAGGGATTATGATGAAACTTGGTATGCATGAAGTACTAAAGGTCCTCTATCAAGTTTGTTCATTTCGGCTCGATCCCTTCAGGGGTGGATCCAGGGCGGGGTCAAATAGGCCCCGGAGGGTACCCCTCTTCAAAAATCTTCTTCTCCAGTTCCACTGAATGGATTGAAAAACTAATTGTATCTATGTGATCTAGAAGGATGTATGATTCAAGTTTGTTCATTTCGTTAAAATCCGACAACTAATTTTTGACGCGTTTTTGACGTCTTTTCGGACTTAGTCAGAAATGCACATTTTTGCACTTTTTCTTTAAATAACTCAATAAGTGTATGATTTTACACACTCATTTACTACATATTTATCATATTCAACTTACTTAATGCTTTGATATGTATTTTATGCTTAAATTTTATTTTTTTGATTTTTTATGAATTTTTTTCTTATGTAAAAAGGAAGGGGCGGGGGGGGGTTTTCATACATTTTCTGCTTCTTTTCTATAACCACTCTTCAGATTGTCATGACAATTTGTAGGTATGAGGTACTCATGCATGGTACCCTACAAGTGAAAGAATTTTGTCCAGATATCCACTTTTGGATTTTTAAGGAATATTTTTTAAGATTGTACATAGGTATAATGTATGTTTTCCATGCCCAATGGACCCATGGGGAGTGGCTTCAAACCCCGGCGGGACCCCAACAAAATTTTTTTTCCCTTTTTATTAGCTCACCTGAGCCAAAGGCTCAAGTGAGCTATTGTCATAGTGTGGCGTCCGTCGTCCGTCGTCCGTCGTCCGTCCGTCGTAAACTTTTAACATTTTCAACTTCTTCTCAAGAACGGCTGAAGGGATTTTGATGAAACTTGGTATGCATGAAGTACTAAAGGTCCTCTACCAAGTTTGTTCATTTCGGCTCGATCCCTTCAGGGGTGGATCCAGGGCGGGGTCAAATAGGCCCCGGAGGGTACCCCTCTTCAAAAATCTTCTTCTCCAGTTCCACTGAATGGATTGAAAAACTAATTGTATCTATGTGATCTAGAAGGATGTATAATTCAAGTTTGTTCATTTCGTTAAAATCCGACAACTAATTTTTGACGCGTTTTTGACGTCTTTTCGGACTTAGTCAGAAATGCACATTTTTGCACTTTTTCTTTAAATAACTCAATAAGTGTATGATTTTACACACTCATTTACTACATATTTATCATATTCAACTTACTTAATGCTTTGATATGTATTTTATGCTTAAATTTTATTTTTTTGATTTTTTATGAATTTTTTTCTTATGTAAAAAGGAAGGGGCGGGGGGGGGGGGTGATTTTCATACATTTTCTGCTTCTTTTCTATAAGCACTCTTCAGATTGTCATGACAATTTGTAGGTATGAGGTACTCATGCATGGTACCCTACAAGTGAAAGAATTTTGTCCAGATATCCACTTTTGGATTTTTAAGGAATATTTTTTAAGATTGTACATAGGTATAATGTATGTTTTCTTACCAAAAAAGAAAAGAAATTCTCAAATCGCACCGGGTTATACACATTGATACTACTTTTGAATGAAGAAATTTTATTTGAATCACAAAAGATTAAAAGTACACAACTTTTTAAATATTTTTTCAAAGCCATGCACCTGTTTCCGGACCGGAATTATTCGAATTTTATGATCTGAGGACCCATTTTCACACGTATTCTTCCACACATGTAGATGGTAAACAAAGACGCCATGTTTCTTTTGTTACAAATTTGATTGGTTCAATACCTCCCCGCCCCCTTTCACACGTATTCTTCCACACATGTAGATGCCTCACACACTTTAAAACTATATTCAAAATTTTATTTCATCTATCTAGTAAACAATCACGGGAAGACAATTCAAGATAAACATTGTGTGTATTTTCCACCAATTGTTGAAAATAATACGAAAATAATCGGAACTATTTGACCAATTGTTGAAAATAATAAGAAAATAATCGGAACTATTTGACAGGACAATGACCTAGATATGCATTAATTCATCTTCGTCCCCAAGGCGCATCGTATTCCGCTAGGCGCTACATTGCAATACAAACCGCAAAGCAGTACTGCGATATATTTCAGGAGATACAGTGCAAACGGAATAGATTTTTATACTTGGAACACTTTCATAACCTGTATCTGTATCTGTATGGGTACGTTGAATTACCAATACTGGCTTGTGATCAACGGAATGAGAGAGCGCATAAACTTACTTAATCGCGCTTCAGGCTGAATCTAAAGCCTTCCACAGTCCTTGACAGCACTTGATGGTTATCCAGTTCGTTCCACTCTGTGACTGTACGAATGAAGAATGAGTTCTTCCTGATGACGGAATTACATGTAGGTATGTTAAAGCAGCGAGTATGGTTTGAGCTATGAACAACGTTCATAATGGTTATCATTCATGTACTTGGAACACTTGCATATACTTGTTATCATGTATAAAGTTTGCTCGAATTTCCTCTGTCTTAGACTCTCTTAGATGAAGTAATTTACGGACTGATTTCTTGAAGAAACGTCTAATGAGTAATCTCTTCCTCTGGATTTTGAGAATGCATAGGACATTTAATATCTGAAATTCTTGAAAATAAATAATTCCGTTCAGAGTTCCTGAAATCTTCCAATGAAATGTTGGACCACAGAAGCTGTTGTTTTAATAGAGAAAATAAATTATTATTCACAACCTTAAGCCACTGTGTTCGTCATCTTGTATGTATAATATTTCTAAGAGGAACACAGAGGCCTGAGGTTGTGAATAATAAAACATTTTCTCTCATAAAACGACAGGATCCTGTGTTAAGACATTTGGGAATTTTTATCTGTTCAAATAATAGATACATAATGAGTTTTTATCAGACCAAATAACTTCTTGTCGGCAAATCCAATGCAACCGATACATTTCATGAACTCTCTCCGCTAACAACTTGCCCGTGTAACAGACCTATGATGAGGTAAAACAATTAGTTAACAGTAAATAACGATGTCGTAGGTCTGCTAGTTGGACAAGCTTAACAATTTCATGGGCCTTTTAATTTGTTTCAAACTGCGAAACCTTAGAGAAACCACTTGAGTTGTTGAACAGCGTATGCTGAAATGCGATGCTCCTTCTCGCCTGTTGAAATGTGCATAGGCAAGAAGCGTCGCATTTCAGCATATTTACTTAAAATTATTTGTTCAAGTGGCTTCACTGGGTCATGAGGTTTGATACAACATACACTGCTTTTTTGGAAAACAAACTGGCACAATTTCTGCACAACTCACTTGAATTGATGAATATTGGATCAAAACGATTTTAACTGTACGTTTCATGTATTTGAGATGAAATCAATACTATTCAAAAGCATAATTCATAGATTTCAGTGAATAAAGGCAAAACCGAAAAATCTTTGTTTTTTATGCCCCTGGAATAAAAGATTCGGGAGCATAAAGTTTTTGGCCTGTCCGTCTGTCTGTTTGTCTGTCTGTTTTCCAAAAAACTTTAACATTGGGCATAACTTTTGAATGGAAGCTGGTGATAGAGGTTTCATATTTCACATGTGTATTTACCAAAATTTTTGACCTCATGACCATAACCTTGACCTTTCACGTACTTCTCAAAAACTTTAACATTGGGCATAACTATTGAATGGTTATAGTGATAGGGCTTTCATATTGTACATGTGTATTCCTTGTGACAAGATCTTTCCATTGATACCAATATTACGCTGACCCTGACCTCTCACATACTTAACAGAAAATGGTGTTTATACTAACAAAGATGCCGCCGGGGGCATTCTCGTTTCACAAACACAGGCTTTATAATTTCTGGCATGCTAGCTATCAATAATGAAAGGTTTTGTGTTCAATTTTAAATAAACTTAATTTGTGAAATCATTTCATTGTTTTATTCTTTTTCTGCTGCACATTTATGTGGAATTTTACAATATGATTTTATTTTTGATGTTGCATAATTGAACTATACTAGCTGGGCATATGACGTTGGACCACTTTATCCGGTTTTTTTTTCAAATCAGTAAAAAAGTTATTGTTTTGAAATGTGACTATTTTTTTCTTTTTTGTACCTTTAAAGGTTGTCTGAAAAAAAAAACACTTCTCTGCATCCGGCAAAAATCTTTTTAGAAAGGTTGTGGGCTAAAATCCTGGTACTGGCACTATCAGTATTCAATGTCAGTATGTCAGTTAGAGCGTGCATGGGTATCAGGTGAGCGTTGTGCCCCCTGGGGCTCTTGTTTAATCCAATTTCAATAGTCTGATGACAATATCAGACATTGTCTGTTCATGTTATCATCGGCATTATTAGTGTATATAATAAGGCGTTCATTGTACTATATTAATGACTCCATTGCCTATAATTGAAGTTTTTTTTATCATTTTTTAAGCCAGTCGCGGTCAAGGTTTTCACAGCAGTTGCCGACATTGAACCAAACAGGATGCTTAGACAAGAGGTCTGGTCATATGAATTCATAATTGTTTTATTATGTTTGATATAATGTGAATATGAACAAATGTTCTCTTACGCAAAGTCTCTATTTCTTTATACTTGTGGACAACAATATGAATTAAAAGATTCCTTAGACTATAGATTATTATATTAAAATATATCTTCAAACCGAGATAGAGGAAATCCAGATAGTGGATATACGAAGAGCGAAACTCTAAATATAACCTAAAATGTATACTTAAGAGCCAGCCAGAGATATATGGCGCGAAATGATTGAAAAGGGAGTCTTTGAGGTCAAAGTCTTGTTTATTTGTTTCTTAAGTATTCACATTAACAATAATTGACTTGTGAAAGAGAAATTTTGGTATTATATAGAAGCCTTCTTGATTATCGAAAGTTACAACAGCTGGTTCATATGTATCCTTTAACATGATACAAGAGTGAAAAACAACGAATCACTTATTTCCCCTGAGAACTAGCAGCAACGTTGACAAAATGTGTATACACTACAAATACTTTTTCATTTACTTGATCCGCATCGTTTTTGAATTTTCTTTTGAAAAATTAAGTTTTGCTTATGTATAGACATTATGTAAGCAATTCATATGAGGTCATAGATATTTCTCTTGAATTTTAGGCAACAATTCTTCGCTGTCTTCATCATCCAAGTGTTATATCATTGTTAGCGGTGTCGAGACATTATAAAGCTATTGTCTTAGAGTTAGCCCCCTTGGGGTCCCTGGCAATGGTAGTCAGGGAGGGGAAAATAGCAAGCAAAGATATACAGCATAGGATTGCTATGCAGGTACATTCATTGACTTCATAAAGTCGTAGAAGTCAACAATCTTTGCTTGTACTTACATATAAAGTAAGAAATCCTTTTAAGATCGAATAATCCATTCTTCCAGACAACAGTAAGGTTTGATTATAAGTAATTCTACATTGAATATAAGAAAGCAAATCCAAAGTAAATATTTCTCGTTATTGTTCATAGATGAGCTCGCTTTTCTCGTACATTATCATATTTTCAAATAGAAAACATTTCTTATCCTTTTTACTGTCAGACGACGTTCTTCTTCTCCTAATGTATTTACATTGTAACATCTCTTTTTGTAGACGGCAGAGGGAATGGCATATTTACATGGTCTGATGATTGTTTACAGAGATATGAAGCCAGACAACGTCCTCATATTTAGCACATCTCTGACTTCTGTTGTAAGAGCTTTGTTACAAATTTATTATGTAGAAATTTTCAATATTGAAACTTTTCTTCTGTGTGTTGATCATTCTGAAAAATTAGAAAATAGATGCATTTACTCTAGACAATTCAAGATGCAATTCTCGTCATAGTCATTCATAAATTGCTTGACCCGAAGGAAAAATACCATTATTACACAAATTACCTCGACCAAAATCAAAAACCTTTCTGTTTATTCGCGTGAAAAGCAGATAGTTCCGATTATAAGGATTTGGGAAAAATAAGGTGAACCTCTAAACAGTTTCCATTACATTTTGTGACTAGGCACATTCTTGCCGATTTTCTTTTCGCTCATTTTATTTCTTTGTTGTATTTATGAATTTCTCTTTGGTTAGATAAAAAACCAGCATTCAAAATTGTATTCCCTCAACGAAACAGCCTGGTCGGCTGGAAGCTGAGAAACTTAAAGCCCACTTGCAACCCTTACCTCGCATTCTAATTATCCAAAAGTTTTAATCGCATATTTCATTGTTGCATAAATTTTGTCTTTGAAAAAAGAAAAGTATATCTACAACTAAATGGTATACAAAAGACTGAATTATAAGAACCGTGTTTGTCCATATCATATCGATGACATCGATGATGCATCAAGACGATATCACTCCTAGATTGGAAGTTCGCTTCTTTTCATGTGGAGGATGTTTCTGTTCCTGTTTTATGCTGATTTTGTACGCCTTCGGTTTGTGATTTCCTGAATTATCGCTTTTGTTCGATGTATTGGAATATTTTGTCATACAGCACAAAATCGATAATTCAGAAAATCACAAACCAAAGGCATGCAAAATCAGGATAAAACAGGAACCAAAGGAAACAAACAAAAACCTCCACCAACCCTAAATATAGGAGTGAGACCAGGTGCCCAGGAGGAGTTAGCATCTACTGCTTGCATGTAACATCGCTTCTTATCTGGTTACTTCCGTTTCGGAGTATATAAATACATTCAGTGGTTGGATGGTTCAAATGATCTACGACATAAAATCATCCACCATACTGGACAAGGGGACATCATAGTGTATGTCGAGTTTCCCGTATCAACAGTAGAACTCCCACAGTGACGATGTCAGTCAGTCGTAAACGTTTCCCTTTCTGAGAAGTTTATCTGAAAGTGGCCTAGCTCTCAGAGCAAAATCTGTACATTTGGTAATTGCTATGGTATAGCGTATCAATTGAGATATGAACACGCCATCAGGAGGCGGTAATGGGATATTACTACTCAGAAAAGGAACGTTTGTGATGCTGAAATTGAAGTCGTCATGTTTGACATAGAGTACGTAGTGTGTTCATGTGACCATTAGTGTCATAGCATTATGTCCAAATAGGATGCTGAATTATTTGTCTCTGTTGTGTCTTTGACTTCAAGTTCCGAGGGATATATTCTGCTAAGGTAATCCGCGAATTTTGGATAATTGATGGACAGCACATCATCTATATATCTGTAAGTAAAGAAAAAGTCAGAAGCGAAGTATCTTTTCCTGATACATATTTTAGTCTTACTCGCATTACTAAGCGAAGCATGACTCAATGGATCCAAGGATCAAGAAATGCCATTAGGGATTTCGAAGGCATTGTATCACTCGTTTATTGGCGTTAAGTTAAAAATGTTAAAGAAGAAATATTATATAGATATTGCGTTTATGTGCAATATGTATATTCAGAATTCCAATACCAAAATGTTGTCATGATGAAATGTCCTATTTTCGTGAGGTTGATTAAGTGCGAGGATATCGGAATGTCTGTCTGGTCTTTGATCACGTGTTTTTGACAAGTCACGAAAGCGTTTCTTTCTTAAGGATAATTCAGTGTAGATCTATTGCATTGTGGAATCTGATGGAATCAATTCGGAACTGTCTCCCATTGACAGCATATGCATATCTAGTTTTGTCGATATCATGATATCGACCGATCAAATCCATATTTAATGTAAACAACTTAAAAGCTTTCATTTTAGTATATCTTAACCGAACTTTACGTTCCTTTTGAATTTAACCCTTTCAAAAGTCAAGTAAGAATTACATGCTAGTAGTTTTTACAAGTATACGTATCTGACCATCCTAGAAATCTCAACAACAGTAACTTGTCGTTCAACATTGTAAATTAGAAGTAACCGTACAAGATACATGTAGGGAATCTTAACCTCTCTAATATTTTAAGGAAGATCGAGCAGTAAGGTTAAAAATCAAACTATTTACCAGTGATAACCATCTGATTTCTGTAACGATTACTCGCGATATTTCAAAATGGGTATTTAGTTTTGTAAACTGAGCAAAAAGAAGTTATAATCCTTGTTTAGAAAACCCGGCCTGCCATGTACTGACGAATGATGAAATTGCTCTTAATAGTGTAAATACTTACTTTTTATCAATAATCGGTGAATGAAAGGCAAAGACATAAACCAAGGTATTGATTGCGTTGCAGGGTAGGTTCATAGTACTGACTTAAAATATTATTTTGAATTCACTGTGATTCGCAGTCTTAGATATGGCTGACTGCTTTCGATAGGAAAATGCGTATACATATTCTCAAAGAATAATTCCTGATGATAATGTGATAAACATCAAAGAAGAACGAGAAAAAGAATTTTAAATATTTTGCAAAACATGTAGAAGAACTACTAGAAAAATCAAGAAAATTTAGCTTCATTTAGGTCTTCGGAATTCCGCTGACGAAACAGAGCCCATTGCAAAAAGAAGGGAGGATATATCCAACAAGACCCCGTTGCAGCATCAACAGCAAAACACCAAAACACCCGATGCAAAAACACAAAAGACGAGTACAGCACGAGACGGAAAAGAGACACACGACATGCAAACATCAAACACAAAAGACTACACATAAACCGACGAGACCAATGGGTAACCGGTGCCGACTTTGGACGGCCATCTGTCACGCAAGTAGCAAATGATGTGGTTATCCTGGATTACGTGCGCACAACCCTCTCACTTCTCCAATTACCCAGAGGTCTCGAAGAACGTACAGTTGTGGTGTAAAACAACCTCCTCACTGTAAGATGACATCACACAAACAAGACCGCGAAACGCAGAGGCCCCATGGACACAGATGAATATGTAAATGGATATAAAAAGAGGGCATGCGTAATACAGTCCGTGCTCTGCCGGCTGTAGCGAGCTCATGTATGTAATCACCAAATCCAGGTTGAAAGAAATCCCGGCAGAGTGCATCGACTTATGCCAAAATTTCTTTCTATCCAAGATACTTGGACAAGAAGTGGTCGACCATGTGTAGCCCTAAATTTATAACCATTGATGATGACGTCACGTTCGCGTCAATTCACGGTGTGTTGTACAAAATCGAACAATGAGTAACATTATCACAAACTTAATTGCTGATTTAAACCACAGGTATTTGGGGTTTCGCTTTAACACATACTTTGATGGAACATAAAACATGTAGGAAGAAGTTGGATATCACTGTTTGGTCCGTACATCAATAACACACTAACGGTTCTTTCTCTTATGGATGACAGTAAAAAGTAATTATTTGCAGTATTCTGGTTTTGCCAATTACCTTCATTATATGGTAACTTTTCTACTCAATTTTCATCTAGGTTGATAAACAGGGAAGCAAGATTATTTTTACTTCTTACAGTTGATATTTTAATTCAGTCATTAGAGCTTCGAAAGGGTAAGACTATTTAGACGTTTTAGCACCCAAATAGATTTTAAAAATGTTCCTCATAATATCATATATCTTTTAATTGGATTGCTCAGGTGAACGCGAAGGTGTCTGACTACGGTATAGCCAGGTTTTCTACTCCCGATGGACTTACAGCGCAGGAAGGAACACCAGCGTATCGGGCTCCGGAGGTTATACGTGGGGAAACCTATTCATTTAAGGTATTGATTATTTCTAAACTTTACCTGATGTACTTATGTGTCATTTAATGATTGCCTCCAAAAGGAACAAGAAAAAGGAACAAGTGCAATTAGCTGACAAATCCATTTTAAGAGTAACCCACGTGCGCAATAAATTGTCATTTGCGTCAGCGTTATCTTTCAAGGTATTATGTGTTACACTTTTTCACATTCTGTATCTTGACCACACCACTAATTTCGTTCGCTCCCTTAAAAAGTCACTATTTTGATTTTAACACTTTGAGATATTTTAATTACAGGCGGATGTATTTTCTCTTGGGGTAACATTATACACAATGATTACACAGGGACGTCATCCTTTTGATAACCTGGAATACAAAGGCGAAATGGACCGAGCCTTTGCAGAGGTACAAAAATGAGTTATACCTATTCTCCATAATTACGGATTCTTTCCGATTAAAAGTTCAGAGTCCATTTAATAAAAGAATAACTTTACATGGGCTTTGATTGAAATTTCTGATAAAAAGTGTAGTTATGGAAACATATGATTATTTTGGGCTTTATCATCATTTTTATTGTCAAAGATTATCTGAGACTTAGTACGATATCGATATATCTGTATGTAGAATTGAATTGAAGTACTAGGTGTTTCTTTCTTTTGAGAGAGCAAAGACTGAACCGACACGGCTTCATTTATACAATTAATCTGTAACTCCTGCCGCTCATTATGGGACATAATTCCTGGATCAATTGTTGGTTATCACATTCCAAAAACACATTTATCTAAGATATTTATATTCTACCTTTCACGCGTATATGCCGTTTATATGCTTATTAAAAGCACCACCGCGGTTCTACTATTATCATTATGTAAATTCTATACAAATAAAAAGAACATATGTAAAACAGTAAAAGTAAGGTAAATTTCAGCAATTTGTTAACATCTCTATGTTGTTATGAATATACATTTTTGTCAAAGTTTCAATGTTATTGGAAACTAGGTTATTACAACAGTAACATATGTTCTGGCCTCTAAGCTTTGATCAAATACTGCTTATGAAATCTCATACTTATCTGGCGGCATTTACAGAATATTGTATGATCGAGAAATGATATAAATATACATTTCTTATTTTGTTAGGGGCACGCCCCTCCTCCAATCACCCAAAAGAACGTTTCTCCGTGGCCCAGTATGCAACACATACTGTCGAGCTGTATGCAAACAGTTCCCGATCGTAGACCATCGGTATGTAGCACCATTGATATTCTAGCTTCACTTATCCAAGATTATCAAGGATAATACTACCTCATTTGTATCATCATCGCTGACATTTTAATAAAAAATATACATGGATATAATATATATTCGCTTTCCAAGAAAAGAACAAGGAAATAAAAAATAAATCCATATCGAAATTCAGAAATAAATCCACATAGTATAGGGAAAAGAATGTATATTAAGATCACAACATCTGATTTGAAGGTAATTTGAATACTTGAAAATAATGTATTAGAGAACCAGACAAGTGATGAATGTAAAAAATAACCCTTATTGGGCTGTGCATTTTTCGTTATGTTTGTCTGTTCTGCTAGATGTGAAGAAAATATTGATACTTTTCGATTTATTATCAATGGATTATAATCCACTTAAAAAAAGAAAATATCCCTTCATTATTTCTTGAATTATGTGAATATGTTGATATTATATTGATAAATTTTGACTAAAAACATGGTTATAATATATATTCGGTTTTTAAGAAAAGAATAAGACAATAAAGGATAAATCAATACCGAAATTCAGGAAAAAAATTCCACATCGTACAGGGAAAAGAAACTACAACAATTACACCTAATGTGTACTTGAGAATAATGTTTTAGAGAACCAGACAAGTAGTGAATGTAAAAAAACCTCTCCTTTTTGGGCTGTGCGTTTTTTGTTACGTTTGTCTGTTCTGCTACTTGTGAAAAAAAATATTGATACTTTATGATGAATTATTGATGAATTAAAATCCATTTAAAAGCAATTTAACACCAATTTTCTGTAAGCACCATACATTTAGTATAGGGACCTGGCACACTATGTCACATATCCTTACGGTATTGAAGTAGATACTAGGCCATAATGAAAATATTTGAAATTGACGAAAAAAATCACATATTTATTCTGGTTGCATGATCTTTTCTATGATCTAAAAGAAGGGAGGGGATCTCCAACAAGACCCTATTGCAGCACCAACAGCAAGATACCAAAACACCCGAAGCAAAAACACAAAAGACGAGCATACTATGAGACGGAAAAGAGACAAACAACATGCAAACATCAAACACAAAAGACCGACGAGACCAATGGGCAACCGGTGCCCACTTTGGACTGCCATTTGTCACACAAGCTGCAAATGGTGGGGTTATCCTTGATTACGTGCTCACGACCCTCTCACTTCTTCAATTACCAAGATGTCTCGAAGAACGTACAATTGTGGTGTAAAACAACCTCCTCACTGTAAGATGACCTCACACAAACAAGACCGCAAAACGTAGGGGCACCAGCAACACAGATGAATATGTAAATGCATGAGACACAGTAAGGCTTCAAAATTGCATGTTCATATTTTGGTATCTTATGACCTGGATACCATGGCAACCGAGTTACTTGGCAACAATATGTTGATGCTTCTTTTTTCTGACACTTTGCCCTACCCATATATTAAATTTCATGAAAATCGGAGAACATGCGTGGCCAAACATTTTTGGTCCTTACAGGGATTTGGTGTTAATTCTTAAATTATGTGAAAATATTAAAATTATATTAATAAATTAATTAGCTACATGCATGTCGTAGAAATGATTTTAGCTCACCTGAGCCATAGGCTCAAGTGAGCTATTGTCATAGTGTTGCGTCCGTCGTCCGTCGTCCGTCGTCGTCGTCGTCGTCGTCCGTCGTCCGTCGTCCGTCGTCCGTCGTCGTCGTAAACTTTTCACATTTTAAACTTCTTCTCCAGAACGGCTGAAGGGATTTTGATGAAACTTGGTAGGTATGAAGTACTCATGGTCCCCTACAAGTGTTGTTGTTTTTCGTCCGGATCTGTCAACAGGTGGCGCCACCACAGCCAAAAGTAGGTCATGGGGGGTACCCTCCTTTGACAAACTTCTTCTTCAGAACCGAAGCATGTATCGACAAACCGAAAGCATCAGGATGATCTAGAGAGATGTCTTAAGAAGTGTTGTTATTTTTGGTTCCACTTCGAAGTCAAATTTTTGACGCGTTTTTGACGTCTTTTCGGACTCTGTCAGAAATGCACATTTTTGCACTATTTCTTTAAATAACTCAATAAGTGTATGATTTTACACACTCATTTACTACATATTTATCATATTTAACTTACTTAATGCTTTGATATGTATTTTATCCTTAAAATTTATTTTTTTGATTTTTTATGAATTTTTTTCTTATGTAAAAAGGAAGGGGGGGGGTTGATTTTCATACATTTTCTGCTTCTTTTCTATAACCACTCTTCAGATTGTCATGACAATTTGTAGGTATGAGGTACTCATGCATGGTACCCTACAAGTGAAAGAATTTTGTCAAGATATCCACTTTTGGATTTTTAAGGAATATTTTTTAAGATTGTACATAGGTATAATGTATGTTTTCCATGCCAAATGGACCCATGGGGAGTAGCTTCAAACCCCGGCGGGACCCCAACAATTTTTTTCCCTTTTTCAGCTTTTTCTCTTTCTATTTTTATATTTATCGCTAGAAATGAAACTGTGAAAGAATTTTGTCAAAATATCAACTTTTAGATTTTTAATGACTTTTTAAATAAGACAAGCTATAGCTAGTTTGGCTTTGTGTACTTATTTTCATACTTCGAATTAACTTGGCCACATACGCTATCAAATATACTCTGAATTCATTTTTAAGATGTTGACTTTTTGTGTCGCCTGCGAAGCACAGCGACACTTAGGGATCACTTTGTCCGTTGTTCGTCTGTCCGTCCATCCGTCCCTCCGTCTGTCTGTCACACTTGGGTGTCACACCCCATAACTTTTGATTGGTAAGTGATAGGGCTTTGATATTTCATATGTGTATTCCTTGTGACAAGACCTTTATACACATATCATAATTTTTTACCTTGTGACCTTGACCTAGATATTTGACCTACTTTTCTAAAAATCTAATATTGGCTATATCTCTTGATTGATTAGTGATAGGACTTTGATATTTCACATGTGTATTCCTTGTGATTAGACCTTTCTACAAATATAATGTTTGACCTTGTGACCTTGATTTAGATATTTGACCTACTTTTCTAAAAATCTAATATTGGCTATATCTCTTGATTGGCAAGTGATAGGGCTTTGATATTTCACATGTGTAATCTTTGTGACAAGACCTTTCTACGCAAACCATATTTTTTACCTCGTGACCTTGACCTAGATATTTGACCTACTTTTCAAAAAATCTAATATTGGCTATATCACTGCTGTTTGGAAAATAAATTGGCTCAATTTCTGCACAACTCACTTGAATTAATATTGTCCGCTAACAACTTGTCTGTGTTAATTGGATTAACACGATTTTTACTGTACGTTACATGTATTAAGATGAAATCAATACTATTCAAAAGCTCTCATTCATAGATTTCTGTATAATTTAATATGAATAAAGGCAAAACCGAAAAGTCTTTGTTTTTTATGCTTCCGGAATCAAAGATACGGGGGCATCTAGTTTTTGGCCTGTCCGTCTGTCTGTTTGTCCGAAAAACTTTACATTGGGCATAACTTTTGAATGGAAGGTGATAGAGCTTTCATATTTCACATGTGTATTCCTTGTGACAATACCTTTCCATTGATACCAAAATTTTTGACCTCGTGACCTTGACCTTTGACCTACTTTTCAAAAACTTTAACATTGGGCATAACTTTTGAATGGTTAGTGATAGGGCTTTCATATTGTACATGTGTATTCTTTGTGACAAGATCTTTCCATTGATACCAACATTACTCTGACCCTGACCTCTCACATACTTAACAGAAAATGGTGTTTATACCAACAAAGATGCCACCGCGGGGCATTCGTGTTTCACAAACACAGGCTTTATTATTTTCTGGCATACTAGCTATTAATAATGAAAGGTTTGGTGTTCAATTTTAAATAAACTTAATTTATGAAATCATTTCATTGTTTTATTCTGTTTCTGCTGCACATTAATGTGGAATTTTACAAAATGATTTTATTTTTGGTGTTGCATAATCAAACTATACTAGCTGGGCATATGACTTTGGATCGCATAATCCATCTTTTCAAATCAGTAAAAAAATGGTTGTTTTGAAATGTGACTATTTTCTCTTGTTTGTACTTTTAAAGGTTGTCTGTAAAAAAAAAACTTGTCTGCATCCGGCAAAAATCTTGTTAGAAAGGTTGTGGGCTAAAATCCTGGTACTGGCACTATCAGTATTCAATGTCAGTATGTCAATTAGAGCGTGCATGGGTATCAGGTGAGCGTTGTGCCCCCTGGGGCTCTTGTTTAATGATGGAATCAAAGGTATTATGCGTTTCTTTATTATTTATGAAGTATTTTCATAGCAATAGATATTGAATGTATTTTGTATACTTACTTCACAAAGTTTATCACTTCGATTTTCCTTATCTGAAAAGGTTTGTCACTTACAAATAGTAATTTTGTCAAATTTATTATTACCAATTCATAGTTTGGTTTCAAACATCACATATAAAAAAGTAAACTGATCCGTCATTTAGAATAACAGACGATTGACTTAAGGGAATAAGTAATGGAAATGACATAAAATATATCTATATATTTCTCGTTAGTTCTAAATTAGTGTATAAGGACAGACGACTATTTTTTCAAATCAGTAGATGTATTGAATTAATTACAAGTCTTGTTTTGTAAGTTATTTTCAGTTTTTCCTATGTTCATGTTATACAGTCTTGTTCCAGCCCTTTAACTACTATGTTTTTCTATAGTCAGATGAAGTGGTTAGTGATTTGAATAATCCGGACATACTAGGCTTACAGCAAGTTATTCCAATTTCCGTGGGAACAACAGTGGAATGCCTGACTATACAGGTCCTTAATTACAATATTAGAGTTCTTGTTTGCTTCCTTTTTTTTTACTACTTTATCTTGAATTTCTTGGCTGAAATTTGAGTTCTGATTTTTCCCTCTTCGGGGTTATACATGTAATTCATCTTTATAGACTATGATTGTTATATGTGATAAGAGGTATAAAACGACAGTATTTCCAGGAATAAGGTGTTTTAACTGAAATTCTCTACCACGAATGCTGTTCGTATTGCACGTGTATGTAGGTCTTTCAACAAACGCTAGGTGTCGACTGAGAGTAACGACAACTCGTACCCAAAGTGTCAGAATCGGAAACTTTCGCGCTTCTTCATAAAAATGTAGCGCAAAAACCACTTCAAATCATGAATTTTCTTATTTATTTACCTCTTTTGGGTTGTTGGACAAAGTTGGTAGAATTGAGTATAATATCTTAATTTGTTTCATGTACTAAAGACAATAAAAGGACAGAGAAAGATAACACAAAATTGCACATCAAATTTTTAGACCGAGTTACAAATGTTCATGTGGTAATATATTGGAAGCGAGAGAACTCTTTAATAATATCTGTAAAATTCGAGACCCTTTAAACTATGAAACGAAGTGAAAAGTAACGAAATGAAACGAAAAACAAAATTACAAATTTTACCATTTAATCATTCGTTTACGATATAACTGTGGTAATTTTTTTCTTGTACACCCTATGTGCCTTGTGAACTGCGAGTCAAAGATCCGTACGTCTTATACATACTTTATAATCTACATTTCAGATCTGTAAAAGACTATCTAATAGCTGACAAAGTTTAATCTTGGCATAGATGTAACCGATTTCGTTACACTCTGCTTAAATAGAGGGGTAAGAGGGGCATAAGTATTCACTAAAAATTGTATCCCGAACTTCTCAGTTTATAATAAACATCAAAAATAAAAAGCAGATATACCTGTATGTGTTAGATAAATATCATGAGTTAGGAACAAAAATACATTTAATATGTCGACAAGTATGCATATCGAAGACAGCATCAAAAGTAGCGGGAAAATAAAAAGAATAAATGAGAGAGAGAGAGAGAGAGAGAGAGAGAGAGAGAGAGAGAGAGCGCATGCCTATGATTATCCATAACATTGAAAAATTATTTCAATACTACACATTTTTATAAAAAAAAAAGTGACGGCGACTCCCACCCTGTAAAAAAGACGCAGAAATGATTTTAATACAGATTTCAGCTTTACTGCTCATACAAGAGGAACTGATGTCATCACCCCTCGTCCACAATCTGTAAAACAAATCATATCTGCATGATTCAATTTCAATTGGAAGGCGTTGTCCGCCGGCCGCCTATGCCGTGCTTACAAAGGGAGAAGGGGTGGACAATAAGTTTTAAAAGAACACATGAAAAGTGAATAATGTTTGAAAATTGTTTGTGTTATGGATATACATGTATTGAAATTATTTTGTTATTCAACCATTCGCTAATTAAAGAGGTATTTAGGGTATACCCAGCCCACGTTCTAAATGTTAAAATCTGTGAATACGCCTAATATGCAAATGGGGGGGGGGGGGGGCGCCTTCTCTCTCCCCCCCCCCTTTCGATCAAAAGTTATTGATTTGGATAAGACCAACGGGAACTTTTTACAATACATTTCTGGATTCAGCTTTCTTTTCTTTGATGTCTGCGTCGTTTACTATTACGTTTATTTTTAAAAATTCTTTGCTGACCAAAAAAAAAAATCGTTCCGTTACTTTTCATTTCGTTTCTTGTGCGTTTCATATTTTAAAGAACCCGCAAAACTCGGTTACTCAAGATGAGTCCCGGGAATCAAATGTTTGTTAAATTTTATAGTTTGAATTACCTCCCTTCTTAAGCAGATTTAATTTAAAATTCGTTAGAAAAAAATAATTATTCATCGATAATTAGCATGTCTTTCCCAATTCAAAGTTCCTTACTGCTATTTAGACACAGATTCAAAAGTCGTGAAGCAATTTCAAAGGAAAATTTTTGGATTTTAAAATTTAGTTGAAAGGCCTAGTGTATGTCACTGATCCTTTATCTGTTTGATGTTTGCTGGTATTTACGAAATTTGGCAATATTTAACGTCTTCAAATTCAAAAGCATCATTTAAAAGGAGATTAATTTGCATTGACCAGACATGCACGTTTCGGGTACTGAACTCTCGTCGGTGATCCTCAATCTAAACAATGTTATCTGGCCTAAGAATGTGAAAGCAATTATGTCCAAAAATGTATCGAATAGCGTAGCAGGATAGGAGGGATATTGATGTTATATGTCTTCAAATTCAATTGCATCATGTAAGAACATAAACATTTGCAGCATGGACCACACATGCACGTTTCGGGTACTTAACCTTCGTCAGTGATCCTGAATCTAAACAATGTAATATGACCAAAGAGTGTGAAAGATGCTACAGGACCCACGTTTTAGTAATTTCAACATAAATTTTCGAATGTGTCGAAGAAACGAATTAAAGTATTGAAATTAAAATGTAGCATACATCTTTTTGCTTCAAAATCATTTTCTTTTTATATGTCAACGGCCGGGTTAGCGCAGTAACGGCCAGGTTAGCGCAGTTAACGGCCGGGTTAGCGCAGTGGTAGCGCGCTCGCTTCTCAACTCTAAGGTCCCGGGTTCGAATCCCAGATTCGGCGAAGGATCTTATGTGGGAGGGTAGGTGGTCCCCCACCCAGGCCTCTGCAGGAGGTTTTTCTCCGGGTTCTCCGGTTTCCTCCTGCTCCTTGGACCCCCTCACGCCAACATCTGAACCAACGTGAGACATTAATATAAGTTGTGTAACTTGTTTGTTAAACGTTTTAAAATAAATAAAGATTAAATTTTTTTTATATGTCATGCATTTCTCAAGCTGATTTTTTGAGGTTAGTATATTTTATTCATCGGATTATTCCAGGAACAAGATGGCGGAAAAGTCTACTTGTGGATAGCTTGTGGTGACTGTGACAACACTCAACTTTCACGACTAGATCTTATGGACAAGAACGCTGAAATAAAGGTAGCTTTTACACATGTAGCGTTCAGAGCAAGAAAATCACTGATAATACTACAATAGGATATAGAAAAGCTTATTTCAATCCTGTTAACTGGTCATTCATATACAGGGCTTTCAATGACTTGACTAGATACTTTAGAATGCGAAACAATGTTAATCTCCCTTATTGTAGTCTTTTGGAACGTTTTCCTCGTTAACAAGTACCTTTGTACTTACCCTGGAATTATATTGTATAGTATTCTAAAGCTAAGAGGTAGCATTTTTTCTTGATGATTTTGTCGTTTACATCTAGTCATTCTTTGATGAATCTCCCGTGAAATGTTGCGTTGTGTTCTAGATTGAGATTCGCAAACAATTGAATCATCAGATTTGCGTATTCTGAACAAAAGGTATAAATAGAAGTTGTACCACTATAAACACTTCTAGTTAAGATTAAGGTTTTGTGTCCATATGACAGTCAGTCAGGTGTGTGAAGGTACCGTTTTGAAATAAAATTTGGACAGTTTGGGACAGGGATGGCTAATTAAAAAAAATCCATTTTGATGAAATATTAGATTATAGAGATTTTAATTGTAGATGGCGCAAATTAAATAATACCCAAGGTTTCTGCATCTGAGTTTTCTTTTGAGCTTATGTTTATATATACTACATTGCGACAGACCCTCTTCAATCTTCATATGAATGATGTTGTGTATGCTCTTTCTTAATGGTTTTTCAGACATATCATATTATCTATATTCTTCATGCTTTTGTTTCTTTCATTTTCGCATGCGAGAAACACTGAAAAGACATTTTTCGTTATATTGATATGTTGCACATTTATGATTACAATGATGCATATGTCCCTGATGCAATAATGTTCTTTCTTCATTAATCGTACTTCATGCAAGACAAGACAGGATAATCGGTACCTTGATTAATATATCCTTTGGGTTTTTCTTAGGTGCAAAGCATAGTATGCAACAAAATTATAATGTCATATCAGCCTCCTACCTATAGATACTTCCGTCGATCAGCGACAACAGACAACAGCTCTCTTTATGACAAATGTGACGATAAATTTCATCATCACAAACAACTTCCCCTTTATGTGCAGCAACATTCCCTCTTAGCCTGCCTATGACGTATTTATTTCCCATTTAAGATCAAGCTTTAAGTACGAAAACTTCAAACTAAGGGGAAAGAGGCTCGCCAGTAAGCTGATTGCTCAAGGTTATTTAGGGTAACATTTCGACATTTATCTATCAAGGATGATTAAGACCATTCTTAAGTACGACCTTTGGACATTACCGGATTTGATGCGTTTCTATTTTGCATTTGCGGCGGCGGATGTGGAACGCTCACTCCTCCCGGACAATTGGTTCTGCCTCAATACGGGGATTCGCGATTGAATTGTGTTTTTGAGACTTGCATATATTTGTCATATCTCCCTGATTTTTTGACTTCTGAAATACGATTGGTACGGCTTCTCTTGTATATCAATAAGTAGGCATCGCTACAAGTACAATATATTTTCTTAATAATACGAAAATGTTCCAACTCTTTATCTTGTTGAAGAAAATTTAAAACCACTTTAATGCACCATTTACGTGTTTCGGATTAAAGAAAAAAAAATCCTCATCAGTGATGTATTCGGCATAAATGATTTTCAGGCACAACCAAAATTCATTTCAATAGCGCCCTCTGCTTTCAATTTTTTAAAATCTAAGTTTGTACAATTTCTTTGCAGAGAGTGCGCGGCTCCAAATTTCCTGTAAGGTAGATTCAGTAGCAAAGTGAAATAAAGTCGATGACCAAAATAGCATCGGAGGGATGATGCTCACTTGTAATCTCCTTTAATTTATATGTTATTTTTGGATTGATTGACAGGTTTCCGAGATAGCATAATAGTATATATGATGTCAATTTGTTAAAGGGCCAAAGCAAAGCTTCATTCAGGTTGACAGTGCTGGAAAACAGTGATTTATACTTTTCAAAGATCAAGCCACGGGGAACGAGTGTATGTCCTTCACACTGCAGCAAGAAATAAGTGTTTATAATAATATTACGAATATGTTCCAACTATTTACCTTCTTGAAGAAAATTTTAAACCAATGCAATTATAATGCACCAGACACACGCCAATGGTAGTAAAATCCATTAGTGATGCATCCAGCCAAAGTGATTGCCGAAACAAAAATATTACCCTGAAAGATCGCTGATCTCAATGTAGTTGGTTGCTTTCTGTGGTTGGAAACACTTTTCCTTGTTTTTTTTATATGAATTGATCCGTATTCTTTGCTTCGATTATTTTGATAGGATTAACAAACCTTTGATGAAATTTCATACGTTCCAATTCCGTTTGATAAGAATATTCAAATAAGTCTCACCACGATGTACTACTTGACCATGGACAAAATTGCTGCTTTCAGATTACGCTCTGAGCAATTAATAACACTGAGAAAAAAATGGTAAGCTGATTTGGACTTCGTGCACTGGAATCTCCCACATTTCTTGGTATGGAAAGGTCACCCAAGTCATACATAGTATAAACCAATGAAAGAAACTTTTCATTTTGGGATTATGATATAAATACGATTCAACTCAGGGGTAATAGTTCACTAAACAAATGTTTTTTTAATTCTGTAAACGATTATAAAATAGTAGTATTTATGCAGAGAAAGTCTTCTTTCCAATGACTAAACGGAACTCTTGTAATCCAAATAACCACATCATTTGCTACTTACGTGGCAGATTGCCGTCCTACGTCGACATTGACCATTGGTCTCATTGGCTTTTGTGTTTGGATATTTTGCTTTTCAGGTTCTTTGTCCCTTTTGTGTCTCGTTTTGTGCTTTTCTACTTTTTGTTTTGCATTGGTGTCATAGAATTTGATGAAAAAAAAATTCTTAAATATAGATATAGTGGTTGTCCTCGGAATAGAATTTTGAGCAGTTCAAAACTTCTTTCCGCGCCCAACGCCGTGACTGGGTCTTTATCAGACTATGAATAAATCTTAGATTGAAAATGTATGTAAGGAAAACATTGTATTATTCACATTGTGTTTCAGGGGGTAATGTTTCGATATGGGCGTATTATGAGTCTCCAAGCCCTCAGTCAAGGGTTTTTATTGGTCGGTACTCAACTTTCAAAAATATGGCTGTACGATTCTATAAGATACGAGCTGATCCATTCAACAAGTATACTCCCGGATGCTGTTCTCTGTATTAAACACATTCATGCGTAAGTATGATCATGAAACAGAAAAAAAGGTTAAAAGTTTTGATTTTGATACTTTGTGTTTTGTCTGATGTCTTATTGTGGAATATAATTGTATTCATGTACTGATTTTGTTTTTGGTATATGTTTTATTTCTGTCCTTGTCATAAATTGGTTGTCTTATCAATTATTCCATGATGATATATAAATATGCATACATTTGTACGCTATTAGGGCAGATAATATGAATCAAGGCAAAGCCTTTTTGTGCGAGCGGAGAGAAAATAGATATGATTATGATATATAAAATAAAAAAAGATCTTTCTTTTTTATTTTGACTATGATGGTTTATCTTATCTTACAAAACTTTCTATTTATGATTGCCAAAAAAGGTAGTATAAGGCGAGTGGAAACACGGAAGCATTTGTAAAC
This sequence comes from Pinctada fucata, assembly GCA_028142955.1. Lineage (NCBI taxonomy): Eukaryota > Metazoa > Mollusca > Bivalvia > Pterioida > Pteriidae > Pinctada > Pinctada fucata. The sequence continues at coordinate 89,001,330 of AP027102.1, read as the reverse complement.
TTGATCTAGACCAGCAGATGAACATTTTAAGGGGGGGGGGGCTTACAAATATAGTTCTTTAAAAATATGGTTCTTTATAATTCATTTTTATTTTGTAAGAATAATGTTTAGGCTAGCTGAAAATAAATTACTTAAGAACAAAAAAAAAAAAAAAACAAACATAGTCCGACTTCTGAGAGTACGAAACCACCCGAGACGAGAAAAGCAATCAGAGCGAAACGTCTCGTTTAAAACCGGAAATGTCGGATTTCCCGTGGTTACGCCACCTTGTTGATGCTTTATCGTTACCTGATTTACGAAAAATATTTTCAATAAATTTAACTTATAAACAAAAATTGAGTATAACATATACGTCTACTTGGAGTCGAAAAAAAATTTAAATGGCAATATCCAGCATCTCCGCAGCAACTCTGTCTGCGAGGGGACGAAAGTTTTTGAAAGCATAGTAGTACATTCTCATTCTTTGATTCAGCATATTTTCTCAATAAGATATGTGTATACGCGTTACCATAAGGGCGAGCTTCGCTCGCAAAGGCCCTTCGGGCCTTTGCAGCGAGCTCCGCTCGCTATTAATTTGAGACTTTTGTCTATTGATTAGAATTTACTTTATTTGACTTAAATTTGAAAATGTTAAAACTGCAAAAATTATAAGTCGCACCACATGGCTGGAAATTAATTGAAAAAAAAATGTGACCAAAACCTATTTGAGGGATAGTGCAAGGTTTTCATCTCTCGTACATATTCATGATTGAATTAAAGTGAATGGAAAGATATCCAATTATGACGTTAAATTAATATGTTGCCATAAAAGTTAAGTTTGATATAATTCTTTTATCACTTAGAATGTTGATTCAATTCAAACCTGTTTTTTCATCACTGACCATTTTATAACATTTTACAGGTATTCACAAGGGGCAGATGATATGATTTTTGCTGGACTTGCAAACGGAACAGTTTGTGTATTTTCACAATCAGAAATCTTACATGTAGGTAAAATTGGTTATACAAAACCATTATCTACATTATACAAAATCATTATCTACATTATACAAAACCATTATCTACATTATACAAAACCATTATCTACATTATACAAAACCATTATCTACATTATACAAAATCATTATCTACATTATACAAAACCATTATCTACATTATACAAAATCATTATCTACATTATACAAAACCATTATCTACATTATACAAAATCATTATCTACATTATACAAAATCATTATCTACATTATACAAAACCATTATCTACATTATACAAAACCATTATCTACATTATACAAAACCATTATCTACATTATACAAAACCATTATCTACATTATACAAAACCATTATCTACATTTAACAAAGCCAATGCAAAAATAAGGTGTTTATTATTCACACTCAGAAAAATTGCTTCTTTATCAACTAGAGGCACACTTATCTAATGAAATGTATACCAACCAAATCACAATAAAAGGACGGTTCTGAAGGCATAATAACTTAATTATATAATATAAGTATTTAGACTAAATTGATATAAAATAGAGAAGTTAGTTAAAAGTACCATGTCATTGGCATTAGATATATCCTAAAACTAAGATTTCATTCGTAGGGAACGTTTTCATTTCAATAAGAGCGAATAAGAATAGATATTGAAGTGATAGATGCATAAAAAAATTAATAGATATAAATCTCTATACCATAATTGGTCAGAAATCTATATTTTTCTCTAATATTAAGATTAAAATATGATAATCGTGCTCAATAGCATCAGAATATAACCATGTGATCAGTCGGCTCATCTTGTTTCGTCAAACTAATTGATTGATTTTTATGCAGACATGAGCAAAGGGGAATCTACAATGTCAAGTAATAATCTAACAGTTTCATCTGAGTAGACATTCCCGATGGAATTTTCCATTGATCTTTAAGCACCTCTGTTAATGAGATGCTATTAATCAAGGGACATCCTCCACGCTAACCACCTAGGACTAGCTTCTTCTTCAACAGCCAAGGTCTAAAATACACGTAGAAGCGGATTAAGCGCAAGAATCGAATGTATAATCTAGTTATCTAGTTTTCCCTTTTTCATATGTCCCTTTTTCTCAGTTTAGTTTAAAGATATCTTATTTCATAATAACATGAAATAGGATTGAGCAAAAAAGTTATAAACTACAAAGTTATAAACATAAGCGCTCTCTTCACCCTTTTTCTTGATTGCGATGCGCCTTAATGAAATATATGAATATATAACAATGGAGGACATTACATGTAGATGTGGACGGAAATTAATAGATTATTCTAAAGAATGCAAAAAGAGAGATTCTGTTTATCTCTTAATCGTATTATAGACTTGAAGGTTTTCAGAGAACGCACGAGTTATTGAAAAAAAAAATGATAGTAGACCGCAAAACCTTGCAATTAAATCTTTCGCACATTGCTTAAAAAATAGACATCTACCTCAATTTGAAAATCACGATAAGAACAAGTGAAATTAGTAGCTAGTCTGGGATAAAACATGAAATGAACAAAAGCTTTTGTGAGAAATTTCTATAATTCTTTTCAAAACCTATCTATGTGAGACTAATGGACACGGATTCTTTTTACTCCTGATTACGGAAGTAATTTGCTTTCGTCTTTATGCGGTAGATTTTTATGTTTGAAATATGTTTTTAAGGTTATTCAAGTACACATGCATATTGCTCTACCTGGAGTTTATCCATCGCCCATTATATTCAAATTGATTATAGGAAATATATCTTAATTTATGTTTTTACGGACAAATGCACTTACCCTACATGTAATTCGGGTAATGTTAATCAGTGTATGATCGTCGAACACAAAACCTGAAACCTGAATCCAAAATAACCACAATCAAAAGGCTTACGAATTTTGGGAAAAATACAAAACAGAACTTTCTTACGCAAATAGATAATAGGACAAAGAAAGGAGAAAATCTCCATCAATACCCGGTTGTAGCACACACAGCAAAACCCCGAACACCCATTAAAAAACACAAAGCAGACACACACTGAAAGAGACGCAAATGGTACAAGGAACGTCAAATCACATAGAAACATCAAACACAAATGACTACATATAAACTGCGCTGGTACAAGGTTGTAGATTAGTCCAGTACCAAGCAAAGTGTCCGTCTGGTGACAGAAGGATCATATCCGCGGTATAAAAGGCGTTTGATGATTCTAACACAATTTCGATGGTAATTCCGACTACCTTTGGTCCTTCTTTTTTTGTTAAAATGTCACCATAAAATGCAGGTTGTGAAATACCAAAAGTAATATACACTGACGATAATTTTTGTAGAAATTCCAGAAAGTCTACTTGTTTGTGGAAGCAAAAACCTTGACCTAAAAACTTCCTGATGAGCTGTGAAATGTAGATACCGTATGACGGTAATGTAGGAACATCACGGTCATGCCAGGGAAATTTACTATGTTGAATCCAAAATCATCACGTTTGTCATACACACTTGTATGAATCTCTCCATTAACAATTTTGATATTTAGGTCCAAAAATGGTGCTTCTGTGTTTGTATGTTTAGAGTAAATTCTTGTGGATAAATAACATGTCTTTACTTTTCAAAAAACATGATTGTCCATAGTAAGAATACCATCCAGGTACCTAGAGGTACCAATGAAACATTTCACGTCATCATGTTTTCTTTACTTTTGAAGTTTGAGTTCTTAAAAATCTCTAAAAAATCGAGATTTTAAGGACTGACCTGTTTCCCCTACATATTTGGCGCCACATCCCCTGGCGTTTCATGAAATAACGTAATGACATCTTGACAAATAGACGGAGACAATGACACAAATGAGTTAAGGAAGTTCCACAGAAACACGAAGGACAGCTTATTATTGTGTTTATTATATATGTAGAATAATTAGCGGTGTACATGTATTCACCTTACCTTAATACGATAAATCGACGTCGTTATCAATCTCGATCTTAAATGTATGCCCATTAGCACTATATGTTATCGTGGAACTGCAATTGATGAGCGGACAAATATCTTTCCATTGACACACAGCAAGTGCATTTACCATACATGTTCAGCATTTTAGCGTAATTCATGCGATTAATGCACTTGCTGCGTGTGTTGCATAACCGTAACAAAACAAAAAATATGACATTTATTCTATATATATGCACCAAAGTTGTGCATATATACATGTATGAGATTGTTTTGCTGTGGTTGTCTGAATGATAACACATTCCTGCGACCAGCCCCCTTCCCTTACATGATGTTTCACCGATAAGCGTTTTTGACATCAACGGTCTCGTCGGCTCATGCCATGTTAGCGTTGACTGCGTCTTTCCATTGGTCAACTCATGTGGTGTTTGCAGGATTTGTTTTCTCTTCTTTGTGTTTGAGCTGCGCATGTGGAAACACATTTTTTGCGTTAATGTAAATATTGGAATTGAATCTTATGTAGGCAATCATCACTTTATTTTGTTATTATTTAACATAAAATCTATTTATCTCTCCTAAACACGCAGGAACCAAACACATATCCTATGTGTATAACAACAGGTCAGAGACACGAGGCCGTCAGATGTTTGGAATACGCACAAAAAAGAAAGCGGATCTATGCTTCATGTGGATCCAGAATTGTTGTCATAGACATAAGAAGAAGCATTGCAGTAGATACAGAAATCGAAACACTCAAAACCGGGTACTAAGCTTCCCTTTAAGTATACATAAATGTGTGTTTTAATTACGATTCACATATATTAAGTTAAGCACAATGACCAACAATTATTTGAGTCGACCCTCCGACTACTATTTATCTATTTCTTTATTTTTTTCAGTGATCTCAGACCAATCTATGCACTGCTGATTGGCAAGCACCACTTGATGGTATGTCATAAAGGGTCGGCCGTCGTACAAGTCTGGAATATTGGAAAGAGCGATATTGTTCATGAGTGGAACGTCTCAACGATATTGCGGTGCGTAGTAATCCAATAACAAGTTGTATCACAAGTCATATCAATGATGAAGATTAGAGGTGCCTTGAGATGAAAATAGTAAATGAATTTAAATGCACTAAAGGGTCTAATGTTATTTTCAAAATATTAATAAAAACATGACTTTTAGTTTCTAATCATAAAACTAGATTTTTGAAGAAATATATCTTTAGAGTATCAAAATCTTAGATAATGATGAGATCTTGCGTCAACGATTTTAGATTGGATAGCGTGAAGTGTCGGGTTACTGCCATGTGTCTACAAAAGGGACACGGATACGTGTGGCTTGGTACAGGAGGTGGTCACATTGTTGTCTTAGAGGAGAGCACTGGGAAGGTTGTTACAACATCAAAGAAATACACTGGTGCCATCAGAACGTTGAAATCTATCAAAGCCCGAGGTACATATCAAGGTATAGATGTTAGGCGGGAACTGTTATTTAAATCATTCATATAAAATGAAAAACTTGTACAAAACGAATCCATATTTCTAAAAAATATTATGTGAATTTATTAACAGTAATTGTTCTTTTCTTCAGTACGCTGTAACAATTTTTTTTACCACAAATAAGAATTACTAATCCAATAAAATGTTCGATAACGTTCACGTGATCTCCCCTGGGATCCGAATATTTTCTGTAGATGATTCACGATAAGTGACGCTGTGTTCAAATTTAAGGAGACCCAGAAATTCCGGACTTAAAAACGATCCTACAGTTAAATCTTCCTAAAAATTATAAATGTTAATGATTGAAACATACTTTTTCTAAATGCAAAGTTTCATCATTCTTTTACCGTCAGTTTTGAAGCTACGGACGTACGTATATACCCCTTGAAAACCCCCGAAAGGGTCGTAAATGTGACGTTAAGATAAACACACTTTAGGGTTCGAAAAACAGTTACAAATTCACTGTTGAGGCAGAAAATTAACAACTTCTGTACTTTTCATTTAGATATGATGTGGGCAATCGGATGTATATAGGATTATTAATGATTACTAAGACTTTTAAAAGAAATTGTCGAAAGAAGATAGATTAATGCCTATTTTCAGAACATTTTTGAGTTGTTAATTTTTGATAATAAAGTCCCTTGATCAGAAACCCTATCATTTATTTTCCGTAAAAACTTGATATTATTTTCTTCATATGTCAAGCTAAACAACGATAAGTTCCTTTGGAAATTTGACCGACAATTTTTAAGTTATAGTGATTTTGTTACTCCCTCCCCTTATTTTTACGTTACATAATCGAAAAACGCGCCAACATCGCCGTTTCCATTATGACGTCATAATTGATCTAGAGCTTTCCGATGGGGTTCTTTCGGATACTGTTCTGAACCTCCGTAAAAACAGAATATTTGGTATCTGAAATACAACATTTATGTCCTCTGTTTGTTTGAAAAGGGCCTTCAAAATTTAACGCCATTTTGAGTGGTGGACTTGGCTTCGTTGAGGATAATGAAGACACAAGCACTGACATTGGTAAATACATTGCATAGTGAAAATACTTTTTTTCTATTTTTTATATAAAAATCTACCTCTTGAAATAGTTATGAGAGAAAAGTATTGTAATTGTTTACTGTCACAGAAGGATTATTGTTCTATAGATAATTTTGATAAAAATTGATCTATATGTACTATTGCTGATGATTCATTTATAATCGATCGAAACATAAAAATAAGTTCATGTGTATGATCTTCTATTTTTTTAATTCAAAGAAACTGAATGTGGCTGCGTGTTGGTATGGGATCCGGAATTTGGTAATAAAGCAAAGTTATTTAGTGAAGACATCACAAGAAGACACAGATATACGCAAAATTTTCAAAATCTCCCCAGTGTTCCGGACGAGAACGTTATAGGATTTGGTGGATCTGACATTGAAAACGATAGAACTACAGTGAATGAAATGTTTGACTCTTTATAACCAGTGCCAAAATATCTTCCTCATATGACTTAAAGTTCTTTGCCAAATCACCTTCAATGCTTCGAATCACAATTAAACTTTTCGTGTTGTCATTATTGAATGTATGATTAAATACATTTATATACTACATTTTATACTATAGAAAGTATGTCATATCATTTCAGTTTTTTATTCACAATGACAAAATATATCAAATGCTATAAAGAAAGTATATACTTTATGAAAACATATTCATGTGTATTTGCATTTTACTCTTAAAAGACAATCACAATATGATAATGGATCCCCCCCAACTTATTCCTTTACATACATGTATGTAAACAAAGCAATACTCTCTTAATATGAATTTTTTACTACATATTTGAATATGTAATATGATTTGAATTTATAGCAAGATTTAATGTTGAATATTTCATAAGCTTTAAAATAAATCTGTCTAAACATAGCTTGTTATCGAGTTCCTTTATATACATTTGTACATGTACATAATAAGGGTGTAAAAGCTCTAGATTTCATTTCGTGAGTCTGTCTGTCTGTCTGACTATAATTCTTACACGTGAACTCGAATAGTTGCGTTTGTATTGAAAGGACTAGGTACGTTATGGACCATCAGAACTGAATAAAACCTTGTGCAAATCAAACTACAAGATCTTCGGAATGTAATGTGAATCGGATATTCCGTCGCCGTTTATAGCATTTTGAAAACGCATAGGCCAGCTATCTCTTACGCTACCTCAAACTATAAGATAAAAAGTCATCATACATCAGCAGTAAAGTCGGGAAAAGGGAGGGACGGTGTCAAAGGCGCATACATTCCGCATTTGTGCATTTTGCATCGATGAATAAAATGTCAAAATTTAGACAATGTCGAGGACACGGCCTATAGTAGATTTCAGTGATGAATTAAAAAAAAATGCAAGAAAACGTTACATTTCCGAAACCGTCCAAGGTTTCCGGCGTTGTATTACACAGTCAACTTCCGATTTTTGAAAATCTTCGGCTACGAAATATCTCAATCAATCTTGCTTATATGTGTTAAGCACGTTTTGTTCTTTTAAATATATTTTCAATTTCATGAAAATTACAGGGCTAAAATGAGGCCTTAACTAACCTAGTCTTTTTACTCCAATCTTCAAAAATAAGGCCAATATCTGGCTTCATCACCTGACCTTTTGATTTTGATTTTAGTGGGTTTTTTTATCGTTATCAAGAAACATACTATGCAATGTACACTCTACATAGTGCACGAAATCATGAGATTCGAGTCCCTAATACGGTCCGCCATGGCCCACAAAAAGCCGTGTTGAGAGGAGGGTTGTGCGCTGAGCAACCAAGCAACATAAACCTTTTCGCAATAGAATGCGAGTTATACACGAAGAGGATAATGTAAGTTTAACATATTTAAAAAAAACACTGGATTGAGTGTAGCAATTTTTTCTTTATTGATGCCCTCTTGATGGATAGAAGATTAATAAAATAGAGAAATTTAAAATATGATCAGAATTTTCATTTTTCGTTTAGAGCTAGCCTTCTTCTGGCTATCCACCATGCAATTATTCAAAATATACAATAAACATTGTTTATTCATGGCAATGGATGAATTCTCTTTCTTTTAAAAGTAAAAGAATGGATAATGAATGACATTGTTAGGCAATGTAAGGCGTTAGGATGATTTGTACGTAGTGGGATCTTAGTTTTTCTTGAGGACGTAAGAATAAGGTACGTCCTTCATCAATTCTCTCAGTTCACTTCCTATTAGTTTAAATCGGATGTTATTCTTTCCATAATACACTATTAATCGATGTCGTTAAATTAATTGAAGAAAATAATCTGTTCAAAGCTTGAAGAAGCACTCATTGAGGAATTTAGAAGTTGAAATTAGGGTGGTGTAGGCGCAAATGTCTGGATAACAAAGCAATATTCTTTCACAAAACATATTTGATTTTCTGCCTAGCATTGATTTTTAGTAAAAGATTTCTGATTTTAAAGCATTAATCCGTTCAGTGTAAAATAAAGCCCCTTTTAAAATGCTAAGCACCTTGAATTCACACAAACAACTTTTTAAGAATTGACCCAACCTTTATATTTGTCATTTGCGATATATTTAAGACTCAAAATAGTAATCGCCCTACCAAATAATCGGAGCTGATGACTCCCTTTTTACAAAACAATATTTACAAAACAATATGTTTTTGTAAAGTCACACAACGATCAATTTTAGTTTTATTGACGGACTTTGTTGATAAATTCGTATACTATGACAGCACCTATCACATTACAAAGGATATATAACTAAATATAGCGAGAGTTCTGTCATCTTTAACAAAGATTTTCTCCCATGATCAATAAACTGAATCAAAATGTTAAAAAAATAAGGAAAATAGGAAAATAGATGGAAAATAGAACAAATAAAGTAAAAATAGTGCTTTCGGGAATGTAGCATAGTTTTGAACTATCAAACTGGTATAGTTAGTGCAAGCTCAATCCTTACTGGTTAACTCCCTTACCGTAATTTAATCCAGATCAAGGTTTAACAACATTGACTTCTAAGGTCAATGCGACCAACAGAGCAACTAGTCAACCAATGGTATTTGTGAGCGACTGACTTTGTCACTGCATGTCGTTTTCTACAACGTTGACAGGTTTTCCATATTGTTGAAAGGTGGGGAGAGTATTGTAGGTTAAACGTCTTCAAATTCAATAGCATCGTTTAAGAACAAATAAATTTGCAGCTAGGTTTAAACCCAGACCAAACACTTCAAATAAGTCATCTCTTAAAATTGATATAAGGAAAAACATAAGTAATCTTCATACACGTACATTATCTGCGAGGTCAACGAAAGAAAAAAAGTGATAAGCTGTATGCGTTCTCTATCTCCTTAGCTTCTATACACTTTGTATGAAAATTTGATTAAAGCAATGACATAAATATCTAAAATGTACTGAATTGTAAAAGCCATGTGAAGAACTTCCTGAATTTTCTGAAGAAAAATAACTGTAGGAAATTTGTGTTACCCTAGTTATCCAGGGACACTCCATTAATAGACATTAAATCTACTTAAAACACGCAGCTATGTCGTTTTCATCTTTTTTTCACAATGATTTACGTAGATTGGCTTTTTATGTTGTATGTAGTTGGGTCTTTGCCGGAAAACATGCAGCAGTATACTCAAATGGAACGTTTTGCGTAGGTATTCTATCAGAAATTGATGAAAATTGAAATTCAAGGATGAACTCGTCGTAAACATCCTCGTATTTTTATAACAGCCACAATCAAATTTAGATATCATCATCCGTCGCCTTATTGCAGAATCTCCTGTTTTGACTGCTGTCAATAACCACACGTTTTGCTATTTCTGTGGCAGATGACCGTCCTAAGTCGGCACCGGTTGCCCATTAGTCTCGTTGGTTTATGTGTAGTCCTTTGTGTTTGATGTTTCTGTGTTGTGCGTTGACGTTCCTTGTCCCTTATGCGTCTCTTTCTGTGCTTGTCTGCTTTGTGTTTTTTGCATTGGGTGTTTTGCTGTGGGTGCTGCAACCTGGTGTTGTTGGAGATCCCCTCCTTTGTTTCATATCTACACTTATTCCGTGTTGCAGTGTAGAGTTGGTAATACAATTCCCAGCGACCCGATGTTTGAAGTGTTTTAATTCCATTACGTTCTCTAACTTGACTAAGTTGTAGTGTCTTCTACGCGGGATCATAATTCACCTTTCACCGATCATTTCATCATGGCATTTTAAAGGTCGCCTCGTATCAAATTAACTCCTCTATTACTACAGTCACTTTCCCATCTTCAAAATTCAACAGTAAGAAACTTTTTTCCTCACCAAAGGTACTTCTATCACCTCTTTAATTAAAACCCCGTAGACGTATTGCACCCACTTCTCCATCTGCAGGCTCTACATTTAACAACAAACATAGAGGGTTCTCAACCATTTGCAGGTGCAATGGGAAAAGATGCGGTATGTGTCCGCTCATCAATTTCAATTCCACAATTAAATCTAGTGTTAATGGGCAGACCTTGAAAATCGAGATTGATAAGGACATTGATTGATCGTATCAAGATGTCATCTATGTCATTACATGACACGCCAAGGGATGTGGCGCCCAATATGTAAGGGAAACAGGCCAGGCCTTAAAATCTCGTTTTCGAAGTCATTCATATCAGATAAGAAACTCGCGTCGGAAAAAAATCCTATATAATCACTTCGTTAAATATAACCATTCAGTTTCGGATATAACAATTACTCCAGTTCAGTCATTTCCAAAACTTAAAGTAAAACTGAAATTAAAAAACGCCGCTTACAAGCTGAACTTGCCTGGATAACCAAACTGCACACTGCGTACCCCCTTGGTCTAAACGATCAAATTTATGGAAAGGAAACATTTCTTCGACCTCGTCAAATATTAATGTCTTTTCAATCCGCCCTAACACTATACGGAAGCATAGGTCTCACGATAAAAGGCGAAACAAAAACTCAGAAAAAGAGCTAGAGTACATCGTACCCTCAAAGATCTACTGATCATTGCACGCAGCGGCGGCAGACATGAAGTGCTACATGCTCTCTCTTCAGTTCCAGCAGTTCAATTAAAATCTATCTTGAATGAAGCACTGGTTGCATTCTTAAGAAACATTGATTGATTCAGGCTAAACATCATTGTTGCATTCTCACAAAATAAACTATATCCGTTGGTTAAAAACACCTCCCCTAAAAGACGATTCATAAAAATTCCATTTATTAACAAAGGTTTTGATCTTCTGAACATCTCTAATGGGTTATACTGTGTTCCTTTACGGAAGTTGCACGAAATCCACGAATATACGAAGGACCTCACATTTACCGATACACGTTCCCACGAATACAGACTACAAGGAGTCACCTTGGACATTTCTACTTTTCGTTTATTTCCTCAGACAGTGCAGTTCATGCTTTTCATGTTTTCATTTTCGTGCATTATCATCGACGGCGGGTGCGGCTAGCCAACAGGCGATGCTTACTCCTCCCGGGCACCTGGTCCCACCTCTAGCTTGCTAGGGATCCGTCGATGCTCAATGTGGTGCTCTATTGTGAGTGCTGTTGAGATTATCGTCAGGATCTTCTTTAACTCGTTTGTGTCATACTTATGCCCTTTGCCGTGTGGAGCTCGTAAAAAGTTCCCCGCGAGGGGTTTGACAGTAAGTGTTTTGAATATATTTCCCTGACATTGTCGCCATAGCACTTTCTACATAGAAATGGCCTCAGACAGTGCAGTTCATGCTTTTCATGTTTTCATTTTCGTGCATTATCATCGACGGCGGGTGCGGCTAGCCAACAGGCGATGCTTACTCCTCCCGGGCACCTGGTCCCACCTCTAGCTTGCTAGGGATCCGTCGATGCTCAATGTGATGCTCTATTGTGAGTGCTGTTGAGATTATCGTCAGGATCTTCTTTAACTCATTTGTGTCATACTTATGCCCTTTGCCGTGTGGAGCTCGTAAAAAAGTTCCCCGCGAGGGGTTTGACAGTAAGTGTTTTGAATACATTTCCCTGACATTGTCGCCATAGCACTTTCTACATAGAAATGGCCTCAGACAGTGCAGTTCATGCTTTTCATGTTTTCATTTTCGTGCATTATCATCGACGGCGGGTGCGGCTAGCCAACAGGGGATGCTTACTTCTCCCGGGCACCTGGTCCCACCTCTAGCTTTCTAGGGATCCGTCGATGCTCAATGTGGTGCTCTATTGTAAGTGCTGTTGAGATTATCGTCAGGATCTTCTTTAACTCATTTCAAGCAGTTACATCAGATAAATCAGAGGAGAAAACAAACCGTCTTTTCATTTAAGTAAGATTTGCAAACAAAGGTATTGATAAATTGAATCTTGGTCAAATTTTGAATCACAGAACTGTCACAGAAAAAAATCCCACCATATTTCAAAAGAAAAGATAATCCTTGTATTTCCTTTAGCTTCACACCAGCATCTAAAATTTACAATTACAAACGATTCTTGCAGTGTATTGATTTAAGTAATCCCTCACTACATCCACTTCCTTGCGAATGTTCTTCATCGGATTTCAACTACTCTCCTTGTGGAAACGTTATTACTGGTGACCTAAGTATAGTCAAGAACGACAAAGTGAGAGAAATGTTAAAAAAGGGTCTAAAATACAGAGAAAGTATTTCCTTTACATGGAATCAAAATATCAAAATTATCATGAACTCTTGTGAAGAATATGAAGACGTTGGGCAAAGAAAGAGGATGTACAGCTCGACACCCTTTCCGAATGGATAAAATCCATCAGAGGGTTACTTTTATCTAGAATTAACCGATTAAAATCAACTGTGAACACCAGATTCGAGTCTATCTTTAAAGACCCTGATGTTATCATAGAGCTTGCCTACCTCCAAGAACATTATGTCATCGCACTAGCAGACAGAGCCTCAAATAATTACACATTTACTTGCAAAAAGTACTATTTTGACAGTCTAGTTAAAGAGTTGGGTTTAAATTCAACAATTGGAAATCCCACTTACACCCCAATAAACCTTTCTGCCTCTGAAATAATTGATAACCACAAATCAGCTCTTGCTTCTTTTGACTTCGACACTTACAAATTAGATTTAGATTTACCATACTTATACTGCATACCTAAAATGCATAAGAATCCGTACAAACAACGTTTCATCGCTGGTTCCTCAAAACGTTCTACCAAATCTGCATCGATCTTACTCACCAAAGTTTTATCTGAATCAAATCTGGGCTTCAAAAATATTGTTCGACAGTATATTCTCGCAGTGGTATCAACCAGATGTGGATTTTAAAGAATTCGAAGGAATTTTTAGAACATCTGAAATCAAATCTGGGCTTCAAAAATATTGTTCGACAGTATATTTTCGCAGTGGTATCAACCAGATGTGAATTGTAAAGAATTCGAAGGAACTTTTAGAACATCTGAAATCCACTCATTTTAGTCCATTCAATCAAAGCCTTTGATGTTTCGACACTTTACACTACAATCTCACATTCTAAATTGAAAGAAAGACTCGCAAAAATGATAAGTAATGCGTTTACAAGTAAGAATGGCAATCGCAAATACAAGTTTATTGTTGTTAACTATGACAAAACCTACTTTGTGAAAGAAAAGTCCGATTCTGAAAATAAATACACTGAACAGATATTCAGATGTTAAACTTTCTGATCGACAACATTTTTGTGGTGTTTGGAGGAAAGGTCTTTCAGCACATTGTCGGAATTCCAATGGGAACCAATTGTGCCCCACTCCTTGCCGACATTTTCCTTTACTCGTGCGAAGCTGAATTCATTAAATCTTTTGTCTCTGAAGGGAAAAGGTACTTATCTTCTGACTTAAACTTCACTTACAGATACACAGACGATGTGTTGTCAATCAATAATAGAAAATTTGTGGATTACCTCAGCAGTATCTATCCGTCGGAGCTTGAAGTCAAAGAAACTACAGAGACAAATAATTCAGCATCCTATTTGGACATAATGTTGTCCTACGACACGGATGGTCACATGAACTCCTCACTCTATGAGAAACGTGACGACTTGAATTTCAGCATTACGAACTTTCCTTTTCTGAGTAGCAACATCCCTTCATCGCCAGCTTATGGTGTGTTCATATCTCAATTGAAACGCTATGCCAGAGCAAGTACCAAATATACTGATTTTGTTCTGAGAGCTAGGCGTCTTTTAGATAAGCTTATCAGTCAGGGATATGTATGTGACCGACTAACATGGTCACTGAGGAAGTTCTACGGTCGATATAGGGGAACTCGTCATACACTATGATGTCCCACTCTCCTGAATGGTGGATGATATTCTGTCATAGACCATTTGAACCATCCAACCAAAGATTGTACTCTATGTCTTCCGAAATGGAAGTAACCGGATGTGACAGTTCTACCGAATTGAAGCGACGGTTGTTGCATGCAAGCAGGAGATGCTTACTCTTCCTGGGCACCTAGTCTCACTCCTATATCGGGAGTTCGCTTCTTTTCATATGGTTGAGATTTTTGTTTGTTTTCTTTGTTTCCTGTTTTATCCTGATTTTGTATGCCTTCGGTTTCTGTTTTCTGAATTATCGAATTTGTGCTGTATACAGGGATATGGTCATTACCCATATTTGTCATTGTGATATCACAAATTCGATTATTTGATATCAAAAAATCAATTTTGTGATATCAAAAATTGTAATATTTGATATAAGAAAGTCTTATCGAATTTTTGATATCACAAATTCGACTTTTTGATATCATATAACCAATTTTGTGATATCAAAAATGAATTTTTGATATCAAAAAATGAATTTTTGATATCAAAAAATAAATTTGTGATATCAAAAAGTAAATTTGTGATATTAGAAAACAGGGAATAAAAAGTAAAACGGCGTCCTATAAGGTCCAACAATCAGGGATATTTGTGATCGTCTGACTTTATCACCGAGGAATGGTTTTGGACGATATCATAAAGCACTATAACATATCTTTACTCACATTGTAAAAGATATTCTAGCTTAGAACGACAGAAAATAACTTCGAATTTGATGCATTCACACATTTTGACTTTTTCTTCATGACTAAATCGATGGGTGCCACCATCCACATTGGGGATTTACTGTTTCCCTTTTGTATAATATATTGATTGTTCAGTTGGTTTTGCATTTCCTGGTTTTGTTTTCCAAGTGATTTGTTTGAATTGATATTATTAATAAGGTTTTGTGTTAGACTTTCGGTTCCTCATACAAACGTTCAGCTTTTAATTTTGTACATGTAAGTTCTAGTGATAATTCAAATGAAGATTGAAAGTTATCCCATATTCGTCCTTTCAATCATGAAGAATTGCTGCGTGTCCTTCCAATGTGTTTGAAATTGAATTCCCCTTACCGTGAAACGAACCCAAGAGCTTCTGTCATACAAACAAATCTTCTTTATCTCACTTGTTTTATTTGTCTGGGCAGGGTGTATAGAGTAAACTTTAATCGGGTCTATTTCTTTTGAATCTCAAATTTCTCGTAACAAACGCTTTCTATGATACCATTAACACACTAAGACATTCTTTCATGCTTTAGATGAAGTATATAATCAATAGAAAATACCATATAATCAATGATTGTCTAAGGATGAACGTTTTATCCACAATTGAGTTGAACGATTAAATCTGCATTTGCATTTAGTTTTCTAATGATTCATTATTACACTTCGTGACAAATAGCGTATCTCGAAAAAAAGCAAAAAAAAAAAAAGAAACAAAACAAAACAAAAACTACCGCCTCTACACGACCTTCTTCATAAATCTGATCAACCTGAGAACTCGGTAATAGTAGTGATTAGGAATGATAGCTGAGATCTTTTATCTTTTAAGGAAGAGATTCTAGTATCTAGCATGTATCTGAAAATAGACCCAATTTATCCTGCCATATTATCCAGAACTTTGCATGTCAGGCTGTGATATTTGTTATAGAATAGTGGATAATGATCTCATCTAACATCTTCACAGTACAAACTACAATAGAGGTACATGTACCACTTATATCTAAATAATCACAATTTTTCTCTGTGCGTGGTAAGAGTCCCTGTACGGGAAAAAAGCATTTGCACCAAATGTCCTGAAGTTTTTTTTATTGTATTTTATTTCGTCGTTAAAAGGTAAAATTGTTATTCATTAAGTCATTAATGTGATCTCTCATTCAATAGGGTCATTTCGTTCTCTGTTACCATAATCAATGTTACCGCGACACAGTAATTTGGTCAGGATGCCGGAAGAATATATATATAAATTCAATGAAACTTTCTATTAGAATTTGCTAGACATCTCAATTAATCAACCATAACAGACTGTAAAAGGAAGATAGTAATGTTCCATCTTTGTATTTTGATACTTCGGAGCTCATTTTAACGAATCAAAAGTGTTCTTACGAGTGATCAGTACTCGATATTCTTTAACCTTTTTTTTCCAGATATAAACTGATAAAAAGAAAAGCAAACGAAATTGTGTCAAATATTGACTTAAAAAACCCGAAATTGCTTCAAATGATTTTTATATCCCTAGAATTTCGATTTAGCAGTAACTGATCTGGTTCTTCTCAAAGTTGTATACCCTATATTCTAGTATTTTATTTATTTAATTTTATTATTTTAGTCTTATTAGGTAGAGAAACATACAGAATGTTCATTTGTCCCGGGTATAAGAACATGTCATCTTTTATTCACCTGGTTTAGACATCAATTAAAAATGTTTACAAACACAATGTTTATTAATAAACTCATGACGTAAAAAGTGAGCTTTAAAGTTGTAGACCCTGTAATCATTAAAAATTAGATAAAAATAAACTTGTAGAACAAAAACTGTTTTTTCTAGCATTACCAAAGTAATTTACTTTCCGTTAATTACAAAATGTAAGCACTAAAGCCCTCCAATATATCAAAAAGATAATTCCTTGTAAATATTTCTGGCTCACGATATTTACAACGAAAATGGAAATCCCCGATGTTACGCATGCACATTACCATGATTACAAATTAAAAATAATAACTACATATATTATTCAACTTAATATATGGTAACAAGGGTAGATTATCACAGATTATTTAGTAGGTAGTTAACACACTTTCAAACCTTTCCAGATTGATGACTGCAAAGCTTGGTGAGATAAAGCTCACCTTTTACGACATCAGTTTATTCATAAACAGTGTGCTTGTAAACTTTTTAAATTTGATGGCTTACACACATGAATAAAAGATTCTATGTTTTTATAACTGGGACGTTTTGTTTACCCAATAAGACCAAAATGATGAAAGATAATATTCTCCATTTTCTAGAAGATAAAGGGTATATATCTTTAATGGTTTTAGTGTCTGTTCACTAACGAACTTAATAATCTTTGAAACTCTACCCTAGCTTACCTAGATTATGTAGAATATTCTTTGTCGTTATCATTTTATATCTGTAATCATGGTAATGCGCATGACTAGCCTCGAGGTTTCCCATTTTCGATGTTTATATTGTCAGCCAGAATATTTACAAAAAAATAATCTTAATCAATACTTTGATATCTTGGTGGGTATGAGTGTTAAACGTCTTCAAATTCAATAGCATCATTTTAGAACAGATAAAATTTCAGCATGGACCAGACATGCACGTTTCGGGTACTTAACCCTCGTCAGTGATCCTCAATCTTAACAATGTAATATTGCCAAAGAGTGATAGAATTATTCTTTCCAAAATTTACAGAAAGACATAGCAGGATGGGTGGGATATGATGCTACAGGACCCACGTTTTAGAAATTTCAAAAAAAATTGATAACAGTAATTTTGAAATGCGTTGAAGAGTCGATCAACCGAAGTTGATCGAACTTGGCTACATGTGCCCTTGGGGACTCCTGGTCCATAAGCATTGACACACACCAATTGGTTTAAATACTAGTTCAAGTAATACAATGTTGCAATTAACGGAAAGTTAATAACTTTGTTGATGGTCTATAAATACAGTTATACGAGTATATTAAATTTGATCAAATTTTGGTCGATTACAGGGTCTACGTCTTTAATATTCATTGTGATTCTCTTGATATTAGCAACAATAGGCCCAAGGGTGACACATCGCTCACCTGAGTTGCGGACGAAGGAATAAAAGTCACCAATTCAGTAAAGCACCTTGACGGCTTGAGTACAAGTTCCAGTTAAGTTTCGTGAAATTCATGCAGCGGTTGCAGAGGAGATATGTCGAAAAAGCGTCAGCCAACAAGAGCGCTCGGTGGCCTTATATATCTTGACCGATCAGCAGGAAGAACACAAACTTTGTAGATGACCTGGAGTACTTCCTTTCTGTAAAGTTTCGTGAAATTCTGAGCAGTGTTTGAAGAGGAAGAGCCCACGGTGGCCATACATCTTGACCAATCGGCACGAAAAACACAAACGTTTAAGAGGATCTTGAGGAGAAGTCGAAAATGTAGAAACGAGATAAAGATGATCCTGACGACAATATCAACAGCACTCACAATAGAGTACCAATTAGAACATCGATGGACCCCCTAGCAAGCTAAAGATGGGACCAGGTGCCCAGGAGGAGTAAGCATCCCCTGTTCGGCTAGCCACATCCACCGTCGATGCTCACGCTCGAAAATTAAAACAATATATACAAAACATGCACTGTCTGAGGTTATGTCTATATAGAAAGTGCCATGACGACCATTTCAGAGAAACCATTAAAAACACTTACTGTCAAACCCCTCGCGGGAACCTTTTTTACGAGCTCCACAAGGCAAAGGAGACAAGGGGATAAGTGTGACACAAATGAGATAAAGAAGATCCTGACGACGATATCAGCAGCACTCACAGTAGAGTACCAAACAGAGCATCGACGGGTCCCTAGCAATGTAAAACGTCTTCAGATTCGCTAGCATCATTTAAGGACAGTAAAAATTGCAGCATAGACCAGAGATGCACGTTTCGGGTACTAAGCTAGAGGTGGGACCAGGTGCCCGGGAGGAGTAAACATCCCCTGTCTGGCTAGCCAAACCCGCTGTCGATGCTCACGCTCGAATATGAAAACAATATCTACAAAACATTTCGTGTCTGAGGTAATACATGTATCTATATAGAAAGTTTCCGCCGAACGGACGACCGACAGCGCACTACGACTATATCTCACTCAGGCGGGCAGAAAAAAGGTCCTGCAACACAACTCAAGGGCAACACAAAGGATTTTGACATACAAATATTTGAGTTTCACGGGTTCAACTCAAACCAAAAACCAAAATAGATAAAAAGAAAACGAAAACCGTTTTTTCATGAAAGGCACGAATAAAACATCATCCACACTACTCTATGATTTGGAGATTGTAGCTTCAAATGTCATACTAAGACATCGATGATTTTCAACAATAATTATAGACATATAGACATGACTAAGAAAAAAGCATTTATTAAGTCTAGCTCCTACACCTACAGTGCTTCAAAAATGATATTAGAAACTATAGATTCATCACAGAGACAAAAAACCACTTCATACAGCGAATATATCAATGCCTTCTTTTATCAGAACTTATATAAATGATTTGATGATACACTTACAAAAGAAAAAAAAAAATAATGAGAAGAAAAAAATATTAAAAAAGCAAAATAAAAGACAGAGATTCCTCACTCCATAAGAAGTTTGTCTGTGTCATGTCGTATAGTCTCTCTCGTAAATTATATTAATAACATCTGAAACTATTTTCAATTAGAAATAGACAAGCACAAGCGCGGGAAAGTTGGTCATAGATAGGTTGACATATTAAGACACGTAGACTGTAGTATGCAATGCATATACATAGGGGTTCTGTTCATATAAATATTGCTTGGCATTGATGTCAATTAATTTACCACATAAGATATCTGATATGTATATCTTCATATCACATAATTTATCTCTGTCATCTTCGTTTCGAAGGAGAATCGGCTTATTCGTTCCTTTAGTAGTATAGGTTGGTAAAATTGATCGTGACTTTTATTATACACGGAAGAACTTTTAAAACACCAGTTCCCTGTGAGCACCAAAAAGTTTTGACCACAAATGTTCTCCGATTTTCATAAAATTTCATATACTAGTATGGGTAGGGCAAAATGTCAGAATTGGAAAATCATCAAAATATGATTGCCAAGTGACTCTGTTGCCATGGTAACCAGGTCATTAGATACAAAAATATGAAAATTATACAATTGTGAAGCCTCACTGAGTCTCATGCTAATGGTTCACAATTTAAATCTTTATAAAATTCGAAAAAGAGGCTATAAGATATTCAATCAAATACGTTATCTTTTCAGATTGTATCAATTATTATAAACATGGTTACCATGGTAATAAAAGTTGCTTACTCTGATGAAATTCTTCAAGACGTTAAATCTTATTTTCCGTTTTTCAGTTGCTTTGAAAGCATTATTACCAATTTTATCTATTTTTTTGAAAGAACTTAAAATTCTAACTTAAATTAGTAGTTTACCAAGGATCTGAATTTCCATAGCAAACGTTTCCATTGGTAAGGAATATTGATAAATTCGGCCTTTTGATATTTATGAATAGAAATATCCACTTGATCGATAAAATGTGATGACATCATAATGTCACATGTAATGCACTCTTTCAAAACCTTAAATAAAGTAGGTGTGGTAATGGTTACCATGTCAACCATTTATAAAAATTTGAATTTTAAATATAAAGTGTTGCTAGAAATATATTTTACATTCCATTAGAAAGGCCCTTATCAATAGAATTTATTTCGATAAAAACAAGACACATTTTTGCATGGTTACTAAAGAAACAAATCAATTTACACTTTTATAAGCTTTTGAAATTAAATTTTTTACATAGTTACAAAGAAAAAATCCAAGTAACATAAAAAATATTGCTTTTTTACTTTTTTTTAAGGAAAAGTTTCTTCCAAAAACTTACATTTGTACATCTGAATCGAAGGGTTTCTTTTCCTCGACAGACTACAAATCATACAAATCATGGACATGTAGTGACCTGTGTAATGCTTTGTCCTTCCTCTTGGACAATATTTATGTTAGATTTGGTGAGGATCTATACAAGCAGGTTGTAGGAATTCCTATGGGTACTAACTGTGCGCCTCTTGTTGCAGATTTATTTTTATACACTTATGAAAAAGAATTTATCCAAAATCTTCAAAAGCAAAGAAAATTTGATGAGCTGAGATGTTTCAATAATACTTCTAGGTATCTGGATGATATTCTTACCATTGACAATCCTGCTTTTGAATTATATAAGAATGAAATTATCCACAAGAATTAACCCTTAACAAGGCAAACCTTTCAAATACAGAAACACCCTTTTTGGACCTAAATATCAAAATTGTAAACGGAAAGATTCATACAAGTGTATATGACAAAAGGGATGATTTTGGATTCAACATAGTAAATTTCCCTTGGCTTGACGGTGATGTTCCAAGATTACCGTCATACGGCATTTACATATCACAGCTCATCCGGTACGCTAGAGCATGTACTGATATTTTGGATTTTCACAGTAGAAATTTACAAATTACCAAAAAACTTTTAGGTCAAGGTTTCCGCTTTCATAAACTAGTTAAGACTTTCTGGATATTTTACAAAAATTACAGTCAACTTCTTTTGAAATTCGGATCTATACATGCAACAGAGTACATTACTATGGGTATTACACAACCTGTCTTTTATGGTGATATGATAAACAAAATAAAAAGGATCAAAGGTAGGCAGCATAACCATCGAAATTGCGTCGGAATCATCAAACGCCTTTTATACCGTGGGTATGATCCTAATGTCACCAGACGGACACTAGGCTTGGTACTTGACCAATCTACAGTCTTGTACAAGCGCATCCTTGAGACTTGCACTCTGACTGACTGTGACGACGGGACTCCATGACGGGCCCTGTCCAAACCTCTTTAGAGAAGACAGGGCCCCGACCACCTGTCCTCTCTGAATGTCAGTCGGACTCCTCGGGTGATTACATACATGAGCTCGCTACAGCCGACAGAGCACGGACTGTATTACGCATGCCCTCTTTTTATATCCATTTACATATTCATCTGTGTCTATGGGGCCTCTGCGTTTCGCGGTCTTGTTTGTGTGATGTCATCTTACAGTGAGGAGGTTGTTTTACACCACAATTGTACGTTCTTCGAGACCTCTGGGTAATTGGAGAAGTGTGAGGGTTGTGCGCACGTAATCCAGGATAACCACACCATTTGCTACTTGTGTGACAGATGGCCGTCCAAAGTCGGCACCGGTTATCCATTGGTCTCGTCGGTTTATGTGTAGTCTTTTGTGTTTGATGTTTACATGTCGTGTGTCTCTTTTCCGTCTCATGCTGTACTCGTCTTTTGTGTTTTTGCATCGGGTGTTTTGGTGATTTACTTTTGATGCTGCAACGGGGTCTTGTTGGAGATCTCCTCCCTTCTTTTTCCATTATATCTAAACAAAATGACAGTATCAAGAAAACAAAAAAAAAATCCGAGCCTATTTTAGATTTGGATCCTTGTTCTGACGTATTTGTCCTTAGTAACGCAGTTTTCCTCTAAGTATTTAGCAAAATATCTTTATTTAAAATCTAAGATAACATCAATAGCTTATAATCGAATAAGTCTTTTTCATGTTTTGATCTTTTATTTTGTCAGAAATAACTTATATTATCTGTAGAAGAAGGGAGGAGATCTCCAACAAGACCCCGTTGCAGCATCAACAGTAAAACACTAAAACACCCGATGCAAAAACACAAAAGACGAGTACAGCACGAGACGGAAAAGAGACACACGACATGTAAACATCAAACATAAAAGACTACACATAAACCGACGAGACCAATGGGTAACCGGTGCCGACTTTGGACGGCCATCTGTCACGCAAGTAGCAAATGGTGTGGTTATCCTGGATTACGTGCGCACAACCCTCTCACTTCTCCAATTACCCAGAGGTCTCAAAGAACGTACAATTGTGGTGTAAAACAACCTCCTCACTGTAAGATGACATCACACAAACTAGACCGCAAAACGCAGAGGCCCCAAAGACACAGATGAATATGTAAATGGATATAAAAAGAGGGCATGCGTAATGCAGTCCGTGCTCTGCCGGCTGTAGCGAGCTCATGTATGTAATCACCCGAGGAGTTCGACTGACATTCAGAGAGGACAGGTGGTCGGGGCCCTGTCTTCTCTAAAGAGGGTTGGACAGGGCCCGTCATGGAGTCCCGTCGTCACAGTCAGTCAGAGTGCAAGTCTCAGGGATGCGCTTGTACAAGACTGTAGATTGGTCAAGTACCAAGCCTAGTGTCCGTCTGGTGACATTAGGATCATATCCACGGTATAAAAGGCGTTTGATGATTCTGACGCATTTTCGATGGTTATGCTGCCTACCTTTGATCCTTTTTATTTTGTTTATCATAACAATATAAAAGACAGGTTGTGTAATACCCATAGTAATGTACTCTGTTGCATGTATAGATCCGAATTTTAAAAGAAGTTGACTGTAGTTTTTGTAAAATTTCCAGAAAGTCTTAACTAGTTTATGAAAGCGGAAACCTTGACCTAAAAGTTTTTTGGTAATTTGTAAATTTCTACTGTGAAAATCCAAAATATCAGTACATGCTCTAGCGTACCGGATGAGCTGTGATATGTAAATGCCGTATGACGGTAATCTTGGAACATCACCGTCAAGCCAAGGGAAATTTACTATGTTGAATCCAAAATCATCCCTTTTGTCATATACACTTGTATGAATCTTTCCGTTTACAATTTTGATATTTAGGTCCAAAAAGGGTGTTTCTGTATTTGAAAGGTTTGCCTTGTTAAGGGTTAATTCTTGTGGATAAATTTCATTCTTATATAATTCAAAAGCAGGATTGTCAATGGTTAGAATATCATCCAGATACCTAGAAGTATTATTGAAACATTTCAGCTCATCAAATTTTCTTTGCTTTTGAAGATTTTGGATAAATTCTTTTTCATAAGTGTATAAAAATAAATCTGCAACAAGAGGCGCACAGTTAGTACCCATAGGAATTCCTACAACCTGCTTGTATAGATCCTCACCAAATCTAACATAAATATCGTCCAAGAGGAAGGACAAGGCATTACACAGTTCACTACATGTCCATGATTTGTATGATTTGTAGTCTGTCGAGGAAAAGAAACCCTTCGATTCAGATGTACAAATGTAAGTTTTTCGCTCTCGATCAAAACACCATTTAATGAGATTAGATAATCGATCATTAATTTTGTCATGAGGAAGTGTGGTGTACATATTAGAGAAGTCGTATGAAGAAATCGTATTGGCTTGGAAATTTCCAGATTTCCAAGCCAATACGTGAAGTAAAAGAGAAGTAAAGGAGAAGTTTTCCTTGGATACCGTCCATGTTGCTTGGCAACCAAGAAAAATACAGTTTATTGATTGCAACCTGATTAGTATTAACTTAAAACTTCCTGGAAACTTCTCAATTTACCTATATTTAAGTTAAAAATGATAAATAGCTATCTTCAGATAATGGTAGAATAATTGCCATGATGAATCCCTATTTTTAATATTTTCAGTCAGTAATGGTTTCATCACAGAGAATTAGGATCTAAAATTACGATAAAATCACAAATGTCTGAAAAATGGGTTAATTAGATATTGCGAGGCTTAAAAAAGTTAAAAATTCCATTTTTCTAGCGTTTAAATCAAGTTTCCATGGCATAAGAATGAGATTTTTTCGTCAAATTCAAACATTTTCATGATGGCCTATCATTTGCATCAATACCGTAAGGATCTGTGACATAGCATGCCAGGCCCATTTACTAAAATTCTGGTACTTATAGAGAATTGATGTTTTAAAAATGATGTGACAATTTGATACAAGTAAGAATATTGCTTTGAATAGAGAGGTTGAGATTTCCTACGTGTAACTTGTACACGTTGAGATTTCCTACGTGTAACTTGTACACTTGTACACTTGTAACAACACAGAATACAAATCATGGGCATGTAGTGATCTTTGTATTGCCTTTTGGACAACATTTATGTAAGATTTGGTGAGAATCTCTACAAGCAGGTTGTAGGGATCCCTATGGGTACAATGTACTACTTGTGCGCCTCTTGTTGCAGATTTATTTTTATACACGTATGAAAAAGAATTTATCCAAAATCTTCAAAAACAAAGAAAACATGATGATGTGAAATGTTTCAATGGTACTTCTAGGTACCTGGATGATATTCTTACTATCGACAATCCTGTTTTTGAAAAGTATAAAAATGTTATTTATCCACAAGAACTGACTCTAAACAAGGCGAACGTTACAAACACAGAAACGCCATTTTTGGACCTGAATATCAAAATTGTTAATGGAGAGATTCATAAAAGTGTGTATGACAAAAGAGATGACTTTGGATTCAACATAGTAAATTTTCCCTGGCTTGACGGTGATGTTCCTAGAATACCGTCTTATGGTATCTACATTTCGCAGCTCATCCGGTATGCTAGAGCATGTACTGATGTTTTGGATTTTCATGATAGAAATTTACAAATAACGAAGAAACTTTTAGGTCAAGGATTTCGCTTTCACAAGCTTGTAAAGACATTCTGGAAATTTTATAAAAATTATTGTCAACTTCTTTTGAAATTCGGACCCATACAAGCAACAGAGTATATTACTTTGGGTATTTCGCATCCTGCATTTTATGGTGACATGATCAACAAAATTAGAAGGATCAAAGGTAGACAGAATTACCATCGAAAATGCGTCAGAATCATCAAACGCCTCTTATACCGTGGATATGATCCTAATGTCACCAAACGGACACTGGGCTTGGTACTTGACCAATCTACAGTCTTGTACCAGCGCATTCTTAATACTTGCACGCTGACTGACTGTGACGACGGGACACCATGAAGGGCCCTGTCCAAACCTCTTTAGAGAAGACAGGGCCCCGACCACCTGTCCTCTCTGAATGTCAGTCGGACTCCTCGGGTGATAACATACATTAGCTCGCTACAGCCGGCAGAGCACAGGACAGGTTGTATTACGCATGCCCTCTTTTTATATCCATTTACATATTCATCTCTGTTGCTTGGGCCCCTGCGTTTTGCGGTCTTGTTTGTGTGTGGTCATCAGACAGTGAGGAGTTTGTTTTACAACACAATTGTACGTTCTTCGAGACCTCTGGGTAATCGGAATAGTGAGAGGGTTGTGCGCACGTACACCATCTGCTACTGACGTGGCAGATGGCCGTCCTAAGTTTGCACCGTTTACCCATTGGTCTCGTTGGTTAATGTGTAGTCATTTGTGTTTTATGTTTTCTGTGATGTGACGTTCCTTGTACTACTGCGTCTTTTTCTGAGTGTGTCTTTTTTGTGTTTTACAGTGGGTGTTTTGGGATGTTGCTGTTGGTGCTGCAACTAGGTGTTGTTGGAGATCCCCTCCTTTCTTGTACGTGTACTTGTATTCTGATCGGCTATTGTGACGTCATCATTTATGGCCTCTGACGTCATTTGCTTTACAAGTTACACGTCGCCAGTGACGTGTAAAGTGCGAGATACACGTAGGTTTTTACTTCAAGTTTCTATTTCAATATAGATTTAACTGAACTTAATGTTCCTCTTGAATTTATACTGTCCAAAGGTCAACTCAAGTTCACTTAGATTTTACAAGTATGCGTAGTGGTCTTTGAAAAGAAATCTCAACAACACTTACATGTAATTCAACTTCT
Source organism: Pinctada fucata (assembly GCA_028142955.1). Lineage (NCBI taxonomy): Eukaryota > Metazoa > Mollusca > Bivalvia > Pterioida > Pteriidae > Pinctada > Pinctada fucata. The sequence goes on along the minus strand of AP027102.1, from coordinate 88,974,202 downwards.
ACACTAGACGTACCCGTACACGTTACACGTAGGAAATCTCAACCTCTCTATTCAAAGCAATATAAGTAGGATTATATTAAACATGTTTGACATTTTCCATTTATTTTAAAAGGGAAAACCTCAAACATGCTTTATATACTCTTATAATAAAGTTTAAGATGCGACTTTAAGTAGCAAAATCTGTATCTTTATCTTTTTTACAATGACAGATATGGACAATGACCATATTCCAATACACAGTACAAAATCGATCATTCAGTAAAATCACCGAAGGCATAATAATGAGTAAAAGAAGATCCTGACGATAATCTCAACAGCACTCACAGTCTTGTTGGAGATCTCCTCCCTTCTTTTCACAATAGAGCACATAGATGAGCATTGACGGACCCCTAGCAAACTGGAGCTAGGAGGAGGTGCCAGGGAGGAGTAAGCAATTGACTAGCCGAACCCGATATCGATGGTCACGCAGGAAATCGAAAATATCTAAAATACATACGCTGTCTGAGGTTATGTCTATATAGAAAGTACTATAGTGACCATGGCAGGGACAATATTCAAAACAACTACTGTCAAACCCCTCGCGGGGAACTTTTTTATGAGCTCCACACGGCAAAGGGCATAAGTGTGACACAAATGAGTTAAATAAGATCCTGACGATAATCTCAACAACACTCACAATAGAGGGTCCGCTCACCAGTTTCTCTTACCCGGTCACGCGGCACAGAAATATTGCGCAATCATACATAATTTGACGTCATCTCATTTTATTTCTATATATTTCACATTATTTTACTATATATCAATCTGTTTGTTATATCTACAGCTTTTATATGAAACTAGTCTCAAGGTCATGTTAAGATTGCTATACATAATAAATATCATACATGTTTGCTGAAAAAGGTTTAAAAAATTGGCCTAAAATTCATGGTTTTTGCCATTTCTCTGTGTATTGTTTCTGGTCTCCTGGAAAAATTTCAGAAATGATGCTTATATTTCCTTAAAGCTATTATCTTATACTACATTCTAGCCATATTTTAAAAATTTCCGACACATGTAACTCAAAAATGTGTAAAAACCCAAAAACTTCATATTTTCCCTTATGAAGTTTTGTCAAACAGGGAAAATCCGGTACACCTTTTAAAATATCTATATTTAGACTAAATAAGTTCTGTGACCTAATTTTTTTATTGCTCTTACACAAGGCAGGCATACTCTACAATATGCATCTTACCATTATAGACTATCTTCATAATGGTCTTCTCAACCCACCTTTAAAAACCACTCCATTTCCCCTATTTCAGCTTCTCCACCCTGGACATTTTGGGTTTACTCTAAAAACCGGTGAGCGGACCCAGAGCACAAAACTGAGCATCGACAGACCCGTAGCAAGCTGGAGGTGGGACCAGGTGCCCGGGAGGAGTACGCATCCCCTGAAATCAGGATAGGATAGGAACCAAAGCAAACAAACAAAACCTTCCACCACATGAAAAGAAGCTAACTCCCAATTAGGAGTGAGACTATAGGAAAAATATGAAATAAAGGGAATATCTAAAATAGGAAAATAGGAAATATCTCGAGTCGCGACTTTTCTACATGTAAGATTCTGTAAATAAAAAGGAAGCGAACTGCTCGCGAAGCGATCCTAAAGATAGGACTATACACACATGTAAATTCCTACTTTACATAGCTTTTTGAAAAGATGCTGTACTCTCAGGAACCGCCTATACTGAAATCCAATTTTATTCTGTATTATTTCCTCCTCTTCCGCCGGAAACTACTGTAGCCCACCGGAAATGTATTCAGAATTTAACTCATACCGTGATGAATTAATAATTTTTTGTGTGTTTTTTTGTGAATGACAAATATGGATAATGACCATATCCCAATATATAGAGTCCATTCGATCATAGCCTTTGATTTTTCGACACTTTACACTACAATCTCACATTCTAAATTGAAAGAAAGACTCGCAAAAATTATAAGTAATGCGTTTACAAGTAAGAACGGTAATCGCAAATACAAATTTATTGTTGTTAACTATGACAAAACCTACTTTGTAAAAGAAAAGTCAGATTCTGAAAATAAGTACACTGAGACAGACATTATGCAGATGTTAAACTTTCTGATCGACAACATTTTTGTGGTGTTTGGAGGAAAGGTCTTCCAGCAAATTGTCGGAATTCCAATGGGGACCAATTGTGCCCCACTCCTTGCCGACATTTTCCTTTACTCGTACGAAGCTGAATTCATTCAATCTTTGGTCTCTGAAGGGAAAAGATACTTAGCTTCTGACTTCAACTTCACTTACAGATACATAGACGATGTGTTGTCCATCAATAATCCAAAATTCGCGGATTTCCTGAGCAGTATCTATCCTTCGGAGCTTGAACTCAAAGAAACTACAGAGACAAATAATTCAGCATCCTATTTGGACATAATGTTGTTCTACGACACTGATGGTCACTTGAACACCTCACTCTATGACAAACGTGACGACTTCAATTTAAGCATTACGAACTTTCCTTTTCTGAGTAGCAACATCCCTTCATCGCCTGCTGATGGCGTGTTCATATCTCAGTTGATACGCTATGCAAGAGCAAGTACCAAATATACGGATTTTGTTCTGAGAGCTAGGCGTCTTTCAGATAAGCTTCTCAGTCAGGGATATGTTTGTGACCGACTAACATCGTCACTGAGGAAGTTCTACGGTCGATATGGGGAACTCGTCATACACTATGATGTCCCACTATCCAGAATGGTGGATGATATTCTGTCATAGACCATTTGAACCATCCAACCAAAGATTGTACTCTATATCTTCCAAAATGGAAGTAACCGGATGTGACAGTTCTACCGAATTGAAGCGACGGGTGTTGCATGCAAGCAGGAGATGCTTACTCTTCCTGGGCACCTGGTCTCACTCTCATATCGGGAGTTCGCTTCTTTTCATGTGGTGGAGGTTTTTGTTTGTTTGCTTTGGTTCCTGTTTTATCCTGATTTTGTATGCCTTCGGTTTCTGATTTTCTGAATTATCGAGGAACCAAACATGTATTTGCGATTACCGTTCTTACTTGTAAAAGTATTACTTATAATTTTTGCGAGTCTTTCTTTCAATTTAGAATGTGGAATTGTAGTGTAAAGTGTCGAAAAATTAAAGGCTTTGATCGAATGGACTCTACTAAAATGAGTGGATTTCAGATGTTCTTAAAGTTCCTTCGAATTCTTTAAAATCCACATCTGGTTGATACCACTGCGAGAATATACTGTCGAACAATATTTTTGAAGCCCAGATTTGATTTCAGATAAAACTTTGGTGAATAAGATCGATACAGATTTGATAGAACATTTTGAGGAACCAGCTATGAAACGTTGTTGTACGAATTCTTATGCATTTTAGGTATGCAGTATAAGTATGGTAAATCTAAATCTAAATTGTTAGTGTCGAAGCCAAAGGAAGCAAGAGCTGATTTGTAGTTATCTATTATTTCAGAGGCAGAAAGGTTTGTTGGGATGTAAGTTGGATTTCCAGGTGTCGAATTTAAACCCAACTCTTTAACTAGACTGTCGAAATAGTACTTTTTGCAAGTAAATGTGTAATTATTCGAGGCTTTGTCCGCTGGTGTGATGACATAATGTTCTTGGAGGTAGGTAAGCTCTGTGATAACATCAGGGTATTTAAATATAGACTCGAATCTGGTGTTCACAGTTGATTTTAATCGGTAAATTCTAGATAAAAGTAGCCCTTGATTTTATCCATTCGGAAAGGGTGTCGAGCTGTACATCCTCTTTCTTTGCCCAACGTCTTGCATATTCCTCACAAGAGTTCATGATAATTTTGACATTTTGGTTCCATGTAAAAGACATACTTTCTCTGTATTTGGGACCCTTTTTTAACAATTCTCTCAACCTGCCGTTCTTGACTATGCTAATGTCACCAGTAATAACGTGTCCACAAGGAGAGTAGTTGAAATCCGATGAAGAACATTCACAAGGAAGTGGATGTAGTAAGGGATTACTTAAATCAATACACTGTAGGAATCGTTTGTAATTGTAAATTTTAGATGCAACTGTTGGTGTGTAGCTATAGGAAATACAAGGAGTCTCTTTTCTTTTGAAATATGGTGGGATTTTTTCTGTGACAGTTTTGTGATTCAAAATTTGACCAAGATTCAATTGATCAATACCTTTGTTTGCAAATCTTACTTAAATGAAAGGACGGTTTGTTTTCTCCTCTGATTTATCTGATCTAACTGCTTGAAATAAACGAAAAGTAGAATGTTGATTCTTATCATGCCCGACCATCTTTGAAAGTTTGATTTTACAAGGCATATCATTACAGTTCTTAATGCGAAAGTGTTACTACCAGACGGGCAAATAGACAACGGGTTCAGTTATCAGTGACCTTTGCGTAGCAATTAACATGTATTATTGTCAACAAAAAATCGTCTTAAAATATCACGAATTTCATAAATAAACATCATAGGTGGAAACAAGTGGAAGACGTGATGATTCAATGTAAGAAAGATGAAAATGGATATATGTCACAACAATATACAAAATGTACTAGTTTTACCAGACTGAGTCTGTACATACTCTCTCAGATGCTGCTGCCTTCTTTTTCCTTATTGTAACCTTAACAAGGCACGTCATTTTGCTTTATATTGCATTGTGAACTTGCAAATTGAACTTGCAAAGGGGTAGGGCAAAACTGACCGTATTTGGCCCAAATCCGAATTTTTTAAAAAGTCGTTTTTTTCTTCTTCCATATGCATCTTGTAATTTTAAAAAAAGTACTTTTTTTATATTATTTCTTGATAATCCTAGTTTTTGGGGCAAAAACATTGAAAATTCAGCTCTATTTCTTCACAATAGAAGTTAAAATTTCTGCCAATAGACAAGCATAATTATATGTCCCAGAGCAAGTGCATGTAACAAGTTCAAACTTTTATGGGACATTCCTTTTCACATTGCAAATGTACATGCAAAGCATGACTTTATTTTTTAGGCTTAGGATCACTGACGAGGGTTAAGTGCTCGAAACGTGCATGTCTGGTCCATGCTGCAAATTCATCTTGTCTTAAATAATGCTATTGAATCTGAAGACGTTTAACATTTGTTACACACACTTGCTCTATGTACAATCATTTACTACGTGGTGGAATCCAATCTCCTATCATTTCACTACTATTTTCAGTAAGAATGTCCAATTTTGGCAGGAAATATCACTCATATAAATTTAGAATATCTATTTTCAACACTACTTCAGTAAATATAAAAATATCAACAATGATTTGAAATGTGGAAAAAAATTGAAAACAATTTTTGAAAATCGCAAAAATTGGGGCCAAAAACAGCTGAATTTGCCCCTTCCTCTTTGAAGAAGACAGAAAAGTTTTTATTTTGATAAATTTGGATTAACTTGGAAATATACTTTAAAAATGGCTTTGAATATTATGTATTTGAAATGTTTTGTTTAATATTTGTGTCTGTCATCTTTTGTATCGGGATCCCATCTTAACGTCATCGTACTAGAGTATTTCGATGGAATTGCGAGGTTGTCACGAAGTCGTATAGCCTTCCCATCGGGAGGTTTTTGACACGTTCGTAATGCCTTCGTATGGCAAAATTTCCCCGATGGTCCCGATGGTAATTCGAAGGAGAAACGAAGATGTTACGAATACGCAAGATGCCTTCTCGATGGTCTTACGGAATCTGCACATGATCAACCAGAATTATACACACATGGACACCAAAAGAAGACAGTCATTTCTTAAATAATTGCTAAGGATGGTGTGGTAAATGAAATTGAATCATTCCCCAAACATTGAATAAGAATAACGGAAATGCTCTTGAGATATTTCAAATATATAATATGAATTTAAATTTATTAGATTATCAAAGATTCGGAGGCATATAGTTTTTGGTCTGTCCGTCTGTTTGTCTGTCTGTCTGTTTGTTTGTCCAAAAAGTTTTAACATTGGACATGACTTTTGAATGGAAATTGATAGGGCTTTCATACTTCACATGTGTATTCCTTTTGACATGACCTTTCCATTGATACTGAAATTTTTGACCTCGTGACCTTGACCTTGACCTTTGACCTACTTTTCAAAAACTTTAATATTGGGTATAACTTTTGATAGGAAAGTGATAGGGCTTTCATATTTCACATGTGCATTCCTTGTGACAAGACATTTCCATTGATACCAAAATTTTTGACCTTTTGATCTTTACATTGACTTTTGACCTTTCTTTCAAAAACTTTAACATTGGTCTTAACTTTTGAATAGTTAGTAATAGGGCTTTCTTATTTGACTTGTGAATTCCTTGTGACAAAACCTTTCGATTGAAAACATATTGTTTACCTTGTGAACATGACCTTAACCTTTGACCTATCATTCAAAAGCTTTAACATTGGGCATAACTTTTGAATGGTAAGTTATAGCGCTTTGATATTTTACATGTGTATTTGTTATATTTCTATTGATACTGATACCAAAATCTTTGACCTTGACATTGACCTTTGACCCTTTTTACAAAAACTTTCACATTCGGAATATCTTTTGAATGATAAGTAATAGGGCTTTGATATTTCACATGTATATTCCTTGTCACAAGATTTTTTCCATCGATGCCAAAAATTTTAACTCAGTGATCGTGACCTTGCCCTTTCACATACATGTACTTAACAGAAAATGGTTTTTATACTAACAAAGATGCCACCGGGGGCATTTGTGTTTCACAAACACATGCTCTACGTTTCCATTATATTGCATTTATTTCTTAATTCTAAATAAAGATACCACAGGATATAGATCTAAGTCTGGTGTATTATAATGAACATTGTGGCCTTTAGATTCAACTTTCATTTCATGTCAGACTCCAAAATAATCTTTTTTGACATTTCATATAAAAGCCAAAGTATCATTTACATATACAAGAAGAAGAAAGACACGTTTTCTGAAAGTAATTTCCTAGTGATGGCTAATGATCTGAAATAATCAATAAATTGCAGAATACAATTCTCGCATAACTTTGTCCTTAACTGTTCCTTTGCTCCCACGGGCACCTGGTCCCACCTCTGGCTTGCTGGGGGTCCGTTGATGCTCAATTTTGTGCTCTATTGTGTTGCTGTTGAGATTGTCGTCAGGGTCTTCTTTAACTCATTCGTATGCCTTCGGTTTTTTTCATTTTGTGTCACACTTAAGCCCTTTGCCGTGTGGAACTCGTAAAAAGTTCCCTGCGAGAGGTTTGACAGTAAGTGTTTTAAATGCTTAAAATTGTGCTCTATTGTGAGTGCTGTTGAGGTTATCGTCAGGATCTTCTTTAACTTAAATATCTTTCCTGTCATGGTCGCCATAGCACTTTCTTTGTAGACATAAGCTAAGCCAGTGCATGTTTGTAGATACTGTTTTCATTTTCGTGCGTGAACATCGACGGCGGATGCGGCTGACCAGGCAGGGGATGCTTGCTCTTCCTGGGTACCTGGTCCCATCTCTGGCTTACTGGGGGTCCGTCGATGCTCATTTTGGTGCTCTATTGTGAGTGCTGTTGAGATTGTCGTCAGGATATTCTTTATCACATTTTGATTGCTTAACGTACGTTAGGATGTATCTTACGTCATACAGCAACATTCAAAAGTGCAGGATCACCGGTGCCAGATCGATGTACCCCTACTGTAGACTTGCATATCAGTGGAAACGCTTGGAAACTTAATCTTTGTCTTAATCATTCAACTATGCTACTGAATCGACCCTACCGTCAGTTCTAGCACAAAATTTAGAGTCGCGCACTCTCTGCAAAGTAAATGCCATTGTTTAAATTCAAAAAAAAATAAATAAATAAATAAATAAATAAAACCAGAGGACGCTGTCGAAATTCATTTGTCTTTGGCTTTTAATGAATACCATTTATTAGGATCAACTATCCGAAACACGTGTCTGGTGCATTAGAATTAGTTTGAAATTTTCTTCAAGAGGCTAAAGAGTTTGGACACTTCAGTATGGGATGATTTAACATGCTCATGTGCCTTTTGGCTGTAACGTATATTTGTAACGTTATACACAATTGCTGCTTTAGCCGACTGCAATATGAAAAAGAATAAATAATATATCATTTAAGACGGTGGGAAAAAATTAATCAATCACCAGATGTGATCATCGACAAGGAAATCCAACCTTGGTGTCCAGGATTTGCTTTAACATATCCACGACTCAATAAGCCTCGTCCTGGTACCAGCGAATCCTGGATATACTTATCGCTGATCTCATTTTATGATAGATTCCATTTTTCCAGTACTACTGAAAAGGGAGCCAACACACTACATTCACTTCATATCCACTGATCAAGTCTTATCCTATCCTATTGATAATATTATATTTGCATATCATATTGAGCTAAACATACACATTATAATATTCAGTAATGCTTGATGGTGAAAAAAGAAAGTCTTATACGAGAATGCTACTAAACGAAGATATTATTTAACATAACATAATTCTTATAACAAATACATTTTTTTTTGTAAAATAATATCATTTGAATATTTTGCAATGTCTCTTTTCTTCTATTTGATGTTTCTTTTTGCCACCAGGCGAAAAAGCAACACCATTGTTCAATTTATGTCTGAGCCATACTAACAGGTGATTAGGTATATTTTACAAATTGCATTATCATTGAGGACGTAATGATATGAAGGCGTGTAATAAAATTGACGTAATTTCCAGTTACTTAATATCTACGTTCATCAACTACAACGTAACTAGATACGTTTTCACTTGCTTTTGTATATCTTTACCTAGATCAAATTTATAAGATGTTTAACATTATATAATGCAAATAATATTACACAGATATTACAATATGGAGAGTAAATGGTTGACACATATGTTGCGCAAATAGTAATCTTTTGATGATTTTTGACAACTAAGCTTCCCTCCTTATCCTTTCACATGAATCATTTTCATTCTGTTACAGCTTAGAGTAATGTATGAACTTTACTAAAAAGAATGCTAGTATATAAGAATAATCTTTTCCTTTGCACATTGATTTGTGGAAGTAGATAAAAATTAATACACTCGCACTTTGACTCTTTAACAAAACTGTTATTTCTCGAAAGTCCTTTTCATGTAAAAATTCAAAGTTTTAAAACATCATTCCTCTGGTGATATTAATTAGCGTTTCTGTTCAAAACCGAGATTGATTATTGTACAGTAGAGGAGAGAAGAAAAAAATTAATCAAACAAATCCTATTCGTTGTCAGCTACTATTAACGTAGCTTAATAGATTGATGTATTCAATGAAACAGACAAAAATAATCATCACAATATCATAATTATCATACCATACAATTCCTTTCATATTGGTATTTTTTGGTCTAATAGCAATATGAAATTAGATTTGAAGTTAATATCCGGTTACGTTCATCATATCAAGCCTTATAGGAGTATTGAGAAACAAGAGAAAAAGGGGGCCACATCGCTCACCTGAGTTGTGGACCAAGAACCAATTTGGTAGAGGACTTTGAGTTCTGGCTTCATGTAAGGGTTCTTGAAATTCTGTGCACCAGTGGAAAAATGTGTCAGCAAATAAGAGCCTTCGACGGCAATATTTATTGACCGATAAATATTGCCGTCGAGGGTTCTGATTGTAGATGACCTAAAGTACTTGCTTCTTAAAATTCTGTGCAGCGGTTGCGGAGGAGATGTCGGAAATGTTTCAGCAAATCAAGAACCTTGGCGACCATATTTGAACTCAACAGCGCAGGACTGCGTGCTATGGCATTGGTCACTTGAGCTTCGCTCATGTGCGCTAAAAGGAACTACACAAAGACAGGAATGATGTAGAATCAGCGAAACGAAGATGTAAAAGATGACAACAAACATCATAAATCATAGCAAACAAAGGAGGGGATCTCCAACAACACTAGGATGCAGCATCCACAGCAAAACCCCAAAACACTCAATGCAAAAACACAAAGCAGACAAGCACAGAAAGAGACGCATAAGGGACAAGGAACGTTAACGCACAACACAGAAACATCAAACACAAAGGACTACACAAAAAACAACGACACCAACATCCGGAGACAAAAGAAAATTTAAAACTAGACACCAGGCAAACACAACGCGTTAAAGGTTTGGAGATAAATGCACACCAAGTTTGGGCTGCTTTACATACAAACGTAATAGTAAAGTAATAACCTCTTTCAACGAAGTTCTCAATTACGATGACGATCACTTAAGTACTTATGGTATGACTTTGAAGAGGAGGAGGATGACGAATACGATGAAAGGGAAATGCTTCCATCAGTGGGCAAAATAGTCATGAACTTATACTCTACTTCACTTTGAACCCACACTTCTTTGAAGTTACCTGATAATGAATACTACAATCAGGTTACTGATACAGGATTCACCACTCTTTAACCTGGTGCACATCTGGTACCTGAGATATTCACCTTTGATCTAAATATCCAGCAGGTTTTCCAGCCAGATTTTTATTTTTTCCGGAAGGATTTTTTTTCCTATGGGAATTATTGTTTTCCCTACAGATATAATTTTGAAATGTAATTCTAATCGCCGAGAGAAACATTGTACAAGTTCACTGCTGGCATGAAAGTTTGTCCTGCAACTCTGCCTAGAATGCTTGAATTAATTATGAATTTAAAGTTGGCTTGTACTGTTTAAAAAAAAAATAAGCTAAAGGGCGCTTCTGAAGTTCATTTTGCTGTGTCAGAAAATCACTTCGGTACTTATCATTCATTTAAGATCAAACTTTCAAACTCGGCCGCATTAATGTGTCTAATGAATTTAAGTCTTAAAAAAGTAAGAAATGATACATAGGTCATAATAAATTGAAATATCTATAAAAGTCAAGCTCAATGAGTGTTAAAACAGAAGATGCGCAAGAATAGTCTAAAATCGTGACCAATGTCGCACCTTAATTTTAAGCTATCGTCTTTCTTGATAGGAGAGAGACAACGCTCGAACATAACCATGAAGTTGTAACCCTCGAACATAACCATGAAGTTGTAACCCTCGAACATAACCATGAAGTTGTAACCCTCGAACATAACCATGATATTGTACAATGTTTAGGGAATATCGACTAATGATAGTGTCTATAAACAAAGATTGATTAAAGTGATAAAGATATGATTCAAATTCTCGGATTCATCGGATACTTGTATCTGTAATATCCCGCTAAAGAAGTACATAAACCTGATATATTACATAATGTATGATAACTCCTCTAATTTCCCCACTCAATAATATTGTTTTGTTAACACTTTTGTGTTTTGAATGAAATGGCGAATTTATAGATAGATGAAATATGAGCTTCATTCAAGATGCTAGGAGTGAAGGTGTTCGATTTAATGCCAAATTCAGATACATGAGCACGGCAAGGATAAATATCTGCAAGAAACTTCTGTTACATATGAATTATTCATGGTTGCAACCGATATCTCTGTCCTCGCAAATTGACGCATAAAACATTTACCTTTTTTACGTTAGCTTTTTCACATTACCAAAAAGTGGACAAAGAACAGGATTTATACAGTAGTACGTATGTTGCACGTCTTCAAATTCAATAGCATCATTCAAGGACAGATAAATTTGCTGCATGGACCAGACACGACGTTTCGGGTACTGAACAAATTAATAGATAAAACAAAATAAGAAAAGAAGATCCCAAAACCAGACAACATAGCAGTGATCACTGCAGAACACACTCGCATGAGAAAATAAAAAAACACGTTAATCTGCCACATCAGGAAAAACGTTAAAACAACGAGAACAAGCACAGAAAACCACTTACAAATAATACAAAACACCACTGAAACACGAGGGATAACAAAGAAGAACACATATATCCTATTTAATCGTATAAAGTGAATAAAATTCCTTCTTCAAGCTTTTTATCACGCGTTGTAAGTAGATACACAAAATTGAAAAATCAAACCGACCGGAGGGGGCGCTTACTAAAATGAAGTTTTGAAGTAACTAAAATGAAATACAGAAACACCATTTTTGGACCTAAATATCAAAATTGTAAACGGAAAGATTTATACAAGTGTATATGACAAAAGAGATAATTTTGGATTCAGCATTGTAAATTTCCCCTGGCTTGATGTTGATGTATCGAGACTACCGTCATACGACATTTACATATCGCAGTTCATTCGGTACGCTAGAGCATGTACTGATATTTTGGATTTTCACGGTAGAAATATAAAAATTACCAAGAAACTTTTAGGTCAAGGTTTTTGCTTCCATATACATGTACTTGTTAAGGCTATCTGGTAATTTTACAAAAAATTATAGTCAACTACTTTTAAATTTCGGATCTATACACGCAACAGAGTACATTACTTTGGGTATTACACAACCTGTCTTTTATGGTGATATAATAAACAAAATTAGAAGGATCAAAGGAAGACAACATAACCATCGAAAATGCGTCAGAATCATCAAACGCCTTTTATACCGTGGATATGATCCTAATATCACCAGACGGACACTAGGCTTGGTACTTGACCCATCTTAAAGTCTGCCGTTACTTTTAAGCTACATCTAGCAGTAGTTTGTGTACAAGTTGTCGTGAATTGAAACCTACACCTAGCAGTAGTTTGTGACCGAGTTGTCGTTACTTTAAACCTACACCTAGCAGTCCTTCAAAGGCCTTCATGATACGGGATCTTGTGATGTTCCTTAATACATGTACATGTACTTGCATGAAGTTTATATATTGTTTTCATTTTCGTGCTTAAACATCGACGGCGGGTGCGGCTAGCCAACAGGGGATGCTTACTCCTCCCGGGCACCTGGTCCCATCTCTAGCTAGCTAGGGGTCCGTCGATGCTTAATTGTGTACTCTATTGTGAGTGCTGTTGAGATTATCGTCAGGATCTTCTTTAACTCATTGATAATAAGCGAAGAAAACTGAAATACACTGATCACTGAAGTTGATATAAAGGCTGTTTTTAAAAAATAAGTTGAATACATCATAAGAAGTGCTAATTAAGACACATAGGAATAGAGCATCGGAAAACTATGTAAGTTTCTACCTCTTGGAGCACAGCATGTTAGAACGATAAGCCGTCGAACTCGCGTAGCATCTCACTTCAACCACAGATTGCGACTACGTCACATTTGCGTCAGTTTATAAGGAGTGGATCAGAATCGAAGAATGCTTATTAAAATATATTTCTGAAATACTGAAGCATATACAATTATCAACTTTTTGATTAGGTCAATTCTGAATTTATGGATATAATGATGGATTAATAATTAAGTATGTCATATTACCATTTTACGTCATTAGGTTTTCTTAAAATCAGGAGTAAAATGTGTTATCATAAATCAAGATAAGGACATGTGCGTCATTACTAAATCAATGTACATACCGATGAAATACATATATGACATATCATTTGTCCAAGAATTAATAGTACATGTAAAAGGTTGTCTTTGAAATAATTTTCATAGTTAATTCTAGCGCATATCAGGTGCGGCAAAGAGGGAAATAATGTAAATTCAACTCATCAGGTTATCTTTAAGGCTTTTGGTATTTTCTATCACCGATCCTTCAGACCAATGAATTGCAGTTTATGCAAAATTAAAGACGAACAAATGTGTTTACTTATGAATTCACTTGATCATCTACGTGAAATCTATCATCATGAACTGGAAATCAAGGAAACAACCGAAGGCGACAGATCCACATTGGATATACTTCTATCTGTCGACGCAAACGACCATTTGAAAACCTTACTGCATGACAAGCATTTCAGCTCCCATATAACTAACTTCCCTTTCATGAGTAGCAACATTCCGTCTTCTCCTGTTAATGGAGTTTTTGTTTCTCAGCTGATACGGTACACCAGGGCATGTTCGGTCAATTAGGGGACATTATGAAAACATATCAGATCCTTCTTTCGTGAATCATCAGTGACACTCTGGATTGCGATTGAATGACTGTCATCATTACCAAACAAGACATATTTACCTGATTTGTACATCAATTTGTACATCGAGACAATCACCATCTTTGACAAGTTTTCGTGGAACGGGTGTTGCAAACAGGAGACGCTTACTCTCATTTCAGAATGTTGTTCCTTCCGAGGTTCGCAAATATTCCAATTGAAATTCTAATAATTTTGCCTTACCTTCTCGACTTTGAGACTGAATAACTGATAGGTACTTCTTTGATGTTTATTGTGAATATCACCCTCTTTATATTAAGGATACATCTACACACATTCCTAAAGAAAAGGTCTGAGCCATAAATTTACTATATCAAATGAGGCGACGAAAAGTTAGCCGGCTGACCCGCATATGTATGACCAAGGTGGTGATGGGTAAATGTGAATCTCACATATTTGGAGTTCGCTTCTTTTCATCTGGTGGAGATTTTTTGTTTGTTTGCTTCGGTTCCTGATTTTGTATGCCTTCGGTTTATGATTTTCTGAATTATCGATTTTGAACTCTGTATTGGGATATCGTGATTGTCCATATCTTACATCGTTTACTTCTTAATGCAAAACAAACGAAGAAATACATAAAAATAAGGAGAACAAGACTTCCGACAGAAATTCAGGAAAGAATTCGCCAAAGTAAAAAAAAAATATCGACAAAATTCCGTCATCCGTTACACACATTTATTGACTCCATTATTTCAGTTTATGGCAACATCTATGTTTGACGTAAAGATTAAAACTACATCTTTATGAATGTCAGCTTGTTTTATTGTAAAACAATGAGCAACAGTTCATTAGTACATACATGCTTATTAAAGCTGTGACAATGGTAAGTAATTTCAAGTATATCGACTGAAATGAAAAGATGTACAATGAATGTATAGCCATATGATACGACTACAGACATGCCTTTATGCTTACAAGTATTCTAAAGACAGTAATATACTGTATCATGGTAAATGGGCACGCGATTATCGTACATTTACAAAATTGCTCTAAATAAGAATGTATAATGTTATATTATGTCTTCTTCTTAATCTGGCTTTATGTTTTCTTTGAAAACAATATTGAAACTTCGTCTGCATATTGACCATTAATATACCGGTAAAAATCCTCTAGGTGTGAAGTCACTCCAAACCGACAGTAGAGCACAGTTATCTCAAACCTCAGAGCACGTTCTTGGAGACATCTTTTTTTTAATGTTTTGAGTTTGGTGCTATATATACGTAAAGATTTTTGTGTTAAGTACTCATGGTTCAAGCTGTCAAGAGAAATGGAGTGGGCTCAGAACTGCGTATAAGTTTGACTATAATTTATATAACATATTATATTCTAACATGATGAACAAATAATTCTATGACTGCTGTTAATGTGCCGTTGACACATCCATTTGTTTCATTCCAGCTACTTATTCAAAGACATTGAGATCAAAACCAGATTTATTACATAAACATACCATAGAGTCTTTTCAGTTACTGTCACTTACAAATTTGATCTTCTACTACACTGTAAGACGCTTTGGGAAAAATGTCCCCGAAATAACAAGATGATAGAATTGGCAAATTGTAGAGACAGAAGTTCATGAATACTTGAATCCAAACCATAAATATAGCACGCAGTATCATATATATCCCATCTGATTAAACTCTTGGCGCTTGACAAAAAAAAAAGATCAGAAAAATTCCCATGAAATATTATACCAAGAATAAAAATAATATGTATTTGTGAAACACGAATGCCCCCGTCAGTAAAACAGTAAAAAGCCTACGCTGACGCAGCAAGATACGCGAGTCGGGATTACTTTCACGATACCACAATAATCGAAGTACCATAACTCTATAACGACAACTTAGGTGAACATGGAACTTAGAAGGTGGCTTCATCTCCACAATCAGATCGAATTGTATAGATATTATGAAAATATGTTGACACATATTCAAGTAATTGCGTTCAATGCGCCTAAACTTTGCCATTGGCTTAACATGTATGTGCATATATAACCCCCTCCCATTTTACAAAATTTCTCAATTATGCGATAAAAAATTAAAAACCTGTTGAATATATGAAGTAACATCCTTTCTTCTTGAAGTATACACATTTTCAAAATATTTTACACAAAAATAGATTCTAAAAGAATTTCAACCATTTTTACAGTAAATTTTCACAGTACTTAAAAAAAATCTAAGTCCAATATCTCTGTAATGACTAATAAGGTGATAGTAAAAATCTAAAGGCGGCTTCCTCTTTACAATCTGATCACAATGTATGAATATCATTAAAATTTGTTGATGCATATTAAAGTTATTGCGTTCCATACGCCTATATTTTGCCCTTAGCAGAACATGTACATGTGCATATAACCCCTATCCTATAAGACATAATTTCTCATTTATGTGCCCCTCCCCCCAAAAAAAATAAAAAAAACCCCATAACATAGGTAAAAGAAGAACCTATCTCCGTGATGAATACAAATTTTCAAAAAATGAACTAAAGAAAGATTTTTAAGTAATTCTTAACTATTTTTGTATATTTTCACTGTATAAAAGTCCCTTTACTCTGTAACAGCACATCGAATGAACCTGAAAACCGAACGGCGGCTTTCCCTCTACTCTCTGATCACACTGCATGAATATCATGAAAATCAGTTGACGCATATCCAAGTTATTTCGTTCCATGTGCCTATAATTTGCCCTTAGCTTAGCAATGATGTTTATCGCCCCTCCTCCCATTACACAAATTTCTCAATTATGCGACAAAAAATTACATAATGTAAAAGAACATCCTTTCTTCACGAAGTATACTCATTTTCAAAACATGTCACCAAAAAATAGATTTTTGAATATTTTTGTTTAACTATTTTAGTATATTTTCACAGTATATGAAAAATGTAACTCTGTTACGACAAATAGGATAAACCTGAAAGCGAAAGGCGGCTTCCTCTCCAAAGTCTGATCACAGTGTGTATAGATATTACGAAAATCTGTTGACGCATATTCAAGTTATTGCGTACCATTAGCGGACAGACGGACGGACGAATATTGCCATACCATAATACGTCCCGTCAAATGACAGGCGTATATAATAGGAAAAAGGTCAAATCCAAGCTCTTGTTACAAGGAATACACATGTGAAAGTCCATTACCATATAAAAGTTATAGCAAAGGTTAAAGTATTTCAAAAGTAGGTCAAGGTCACAAGATAACTTATTTTGGTATCCATGTAAAGTCGTGTCACAAGGAAGAAACACATGTGAAATATCAATGCTCTATCAATTACCATTCAAACGTTATGGCCAAAGTTAAAGTTTTTGCGGACAAACTGGCATACATACAGACAAACAAACAGACAGGCCAAAAACTAAATTCCCCCGAATCTCCGATTACATGTAAGGGGGCATAAAAATATATATAAGAATATCCTATCAATGAACAAGTGCCAGTCAAACACAAACCCAGTATCAGAATTACATATAGTATCTGTGTCATATGGCATTGCTTCATAACATGTTTTGTCAGATTTTTATAGAATAGGGATAAGGATTTTCGAACGGCTTCAATACTGTATCAGATCATTTGTGTACTACCATTGTTATGTGATATCAGAAGAAAGTGCTAAATGTACTTAAAGGGATTTTATTAGCTATAACTTGACTGTCAGTGTTGGTAATGTATTTATAAAAACAGGGAGAGAAGGGTGGCTTGGAATTGATAATACGTTACATCGTTTCCAATATTTGCATTTGACAAAAGCCGTGTACTACATGTATATCTAATTCTATCAAGTAGCTCTTATCTAACTCATCATATATATTTTTCAGCGGGAGCTTTTCTAAAATTTCAGGATTAATCAATTCATAACTATCAATAGAATGTCCAGGGATGAGCTGCTTGATTACATTCATTAATAATAATATCATCATTCAGTTTCTCGCCTACATTGCCATAACAAGCCATCTGGCTTTATCTGCGGACTCTTACTTTTGTACTTCTGAAAATCACTAAGGAAATATTTTCTTACAGTGTCATCAAAGCAAAATATTCAATATTTGTTCTTTTTGAAATGAATATTTCAGGATGAAGTTGTCTGTTTTCGAAAACGAGTAAAATATTTACCAGAAATTGGTGAGGTGAACCAAAGTTAAACACTTCAATAGTGGATAGTCAATGGTTTTGTTAGACGCGTTATTTTAGTAAGAATAACCTGCGTGGAATTCTTTCATATAAAATATTATTTTAAATTTGCATAACCACTTTGACGAGCTCAGGAAATATCATTATCACGTAATCTAAATGTTTAATACGATGACAAAAAATGAAATGAAAGAAAAAAATAATACCACAGCAATAATATTATTGGCATGATCGATAGTATTTGGAAATTTGCCTTTCTTTCTTTCTTTCCTGTATCTGATTCTTTCTTTATTTCTCTCCTGCATCTCTATCTTTCTTTCTTTCTCATTCCTCCTATTTTGACAGTATGTTTTTCAAGACATAATTCTTCACAAAGTCCTACCAATAATCAGTGATTACAGGTTTTAAGCACTGACAAATGTCATGACAATCAAAACAATATTTATTGCTGACAGTTATAGAGATTCGGTAGATTGCAGCCTTGATCTAACAGTATTTCTTCTTTCAAGTGATATATTTGTGGATCTTGAGGAAGATTTAGCCCTTCGAAGTCTTGGAACTGAATGTTTGTGCCCGCATTGTGTTACAGCACGGGAGACTAAATAAGCTAACGATTTCCGGAAATGTTTCCCATAAAAGGCGTAGAGAAAGAAGTTCACACCAAATGTTGAGTAGTATATAATTTGGGTGATTTCCTGAATGACGTACAGAACAATATCTACTCCTTCCCTCGAATGAGTTAGGTAAATGATCATGTTATAAATTCGAACCACGTGACTAGGTAAGTTCAGTACAAGGAATGTCGTCGATACTAAGAGGAGTGTTCGAGTAACTCGCATCTGTTGTTTTGTGTACACAACATTATTGCTTTTCACCAGCAAAGCGTCAGAAGGTTTCATACAATGTTTTCTCTTCTCGTGAAATTTTGCTGATGTGCGCACTACTTTCAAATTGAGTGTTGTTATCAAACAGAATGGTATGATCATCGTGAGAAAGAAATCAATCCATGTTATTTTCTCCAGGAGTGGTATAAACTCATCTTTCAAACTGCATCTAATCTTGCCATTCTTTTTTGAGGCGCTGCTTGTCCATAAAGCGAAATTGTATATTGCGAATGCAAAGAAAGTCAAACAAATTACTACAACTCTCTCTCTTAGCTTTGAGCAAATAAGTTTCGAGTGTAATGGATGGCAAATAGCAATGTATCTCTCCATGGTAAAACATACGACGAACCAAACAGACAGAAAACTGGTAACGTAGGTTAAATACGCCACAAAGCTACATACGGGTACCGTTGTTATGAAATTCGTCAGTGATCCGTCATACCACGTGATGAAAAGAAGTATGAGGAAAAGGTTGTCTGCGCATGCCAATCCGGTAAGGAACGAGGACGGTGATGCCGATACGTGGCGGAAGTAGTTTGACATGAAGACGATGATAGAAACAGTATTCCCAAACACTCCAACGAACACAATAATTGGTATAAAAATATTTCGTAACATTGATATTGAGTAATACATTGACATCAAGCTGGCGTCCGTCAGGTCTGAATCTGGTAGACTTATATTCTCTACCAAGTCTTCCATTATTATCGTATTGTATGTATCTCGTCTGACTGTGGCATTGAAATGAGTAAATTGGGGATTGATATCCATCTGAAAGTAAAATGACAAAAGATATCAATAAAATGTCAAACAGATGTTCCTATATTCCTTTTCAGATTCAGACGTGTTTATTAAATAAGTCAGTGAACTCAAGTTACATCCACCAACATTTCACTTTAAACATCTGAGGGGGTTCATAATTTTATCGAATAAATACTATCGTGGCTTAGTTTCTTTGATTTGATTTTTCTTTTCATTTATAAGAAGACGGATTGTTTGTCATTCCAAATAAGAATTTTAAAACAACCCCCACTAAAACCACATCAAATATTGTCAGGATGCTGCAATAAGACATCAATCAAAGGAAGTGTATGTCTGACTTCTACGATAGAGTAGTGATCAGATAACGTTCTCAATCTTATGTTATGTATATATGTGCATCGAAAGAAAATCCTCACGAGTGAATCATTTGCTCTAACATTGACATATAAGGTAAGGGAATGTCTAAACACGGGAATTATCTCCTCGTTCCAATCGTTCTTTGTGCCAGACAACAACTTAATGTAATTTATCAGTAGCTAATATGTTTTTCCAGTGTGAGGAGTGTGGAATTCACTTCATCACGATCGTAGTAAGCTTGATAAACTGTAACTCTAGACGAAGAGGTGAAATTTTGTAATGGGATTCACTGACAGAAATATAAAAAAACTGCTTTATTAATGAAAATTTACGTTATTTTCTGACACTTTAAAATTTACTTGCGGCAAAGATCCTTTTGAATTATATGATACTTCTATATTTTAATTAATAAGGATATCTAATACAAATGTATATTCATGATGAGACAAATAACCAATGAGAATAACCTAAATATCAAAATCTACGAACTATGATTTGCTTATCTATTTTCGTACTGTAAACAGAACATTTACGTAAACAGATACATTTGGTTTTGGCAGTGGTGCTGCCATCGAGTCCTGTCGGAGATGCCTAATTTTCTTTTTGTAATTCAAACAAAATAAGAGGTTCATCTTACTATTACTTTCTTATATCACCGCCTTGTTGATACATGTATTAACTGAAAGTCATACTTTCTAGACAGGAATACATGTAAAACAGATTTCGTGTGTCTTAGCTACGATGATAACGTTATGTTTTCTATACAACATATTGATGATATTCATTACATAATCTTTTGACGTAACATACGGGTGCTTTTCATTTGATCTTTATTATCATTTTAGGTTAAATCAAATTCTAATTACTTTGTTTTTGGACATATCAAGATGGAAAAACTATTTGGATTCTATTATCAGATCTACACTTTTTTTAAAAGTCAAAAATTGTATAAAGTGCGTTTCAATATGAATGTGCTAATCCAATTGTTACTTCAAATTTTCGATTAACGCAATAGCCTATCATGTGACTTTAGGACATACGTGGATTAATTTATCATAAAATGTTCCATAATTTAAATTCATAACTTGTCTATTCCATTATCAACCGACGCCGTCTGCCTCCTATGATTTGATGTGTAGAAAATGTAGGCCACCTACTTATACATTTGCAAGACATGTGACGTTGAAGGTTGATGACGCGTCACACCAGACGGGGTTTTAGGACGCACTGCACTTCAGTCTGCAGGAAATTGCAATGTTTTATGAGCGAATTCAGGCATGTGGATAAAAAATAATGTCTAGGATATTAATTTGATCTATTTGTGTCATTGATATACGAATTTATCTTTGCTTCTTATGGCATCAATATATAAGATATATTTATAGTTTCAACGAATCTTTAGTCTCCTCTTCTGTACTCGACTTTTGAATAATTCCAATAACTTCCCGAAGAAACAGGGTAATCTCACTGAAGTTTGGATAACGGTATCAAATCACCGCATATGTCTAAACAGTTTAACAGTGAGTAAATGAGAGTTTACAAATGCTTCCCTTTCAAGGTCTGTGATATCCCTCCACTTGGTCTGAAGAAACGCGACACAGATCGCGATATTTCACGACTCAAAAAATTCAGTTTTAACTGAAATGTTCAAAACTCAATTTTTACTTTTTACAAAGTTTCTGCACAGAAGATACAGTTACTTTAAAGATAAAAACGTTCATTATCTATGCGAATTTTTGAATAGAAATAATAATTTTGTACAGAAGTGATATGAAAGGAGTGAATTTGCTTATGTCAATACTAAGTGTGAATGGTTGTAAACTGTTAGAGGTTTAGTAAATTTCTATGACTTTTAATTACCATTTCATAAATGATACGCATGACGTTTAAAGGTTGACAGGAAAAAGCAAGTTCGTCGATTGATGACGCATTTTCGAAAAGTCTTAATGTCTTCCAAAAGTCATTTTAAATGTCTAAGTTTCATAATCAAGATAATAAAATACCAATTACAAACAACATAAAATGTCATATCATTTCAAGAGCACTTTCATTACCATGCTCTCCAGGAAAACAGAAAACATTGCGTTTGTTCAACTACTAGTAAGCATTGAACTAATTTAACCTTGTTG
Organism: Pinctada fucata; assembly: GCA_028142955.1. NCBI lineage: Eukaryota > Metazoa > Mollusca > Bivalvia > Pterioida > Pteriidae > Pinctada > Pinctada fucata. The sequence continues at coordinate 88,951,959 of AP027102.1, read as the reverse complement.
GAGATCCCCTCCCTTTTTTAAACTCATGAAAAATTATTGAATTCAAATATCTGACTGGAATTAAGTCATTGTATGAAACGTGGCTTTCAGCGTAGATCATCTAGTTTGGAGATATTTGTAAGAGTTAGTAGATTTTGAGTGGGATTTTTTATTCCCATGTATGAGAATAAATTTAATATACAATGTATGAGAAGCATGGAATTTGCATTTTCATGAAACATGTATGTAGAGTTGATCGATCATTTTGTAGAAATGATTAATTTAGAGGACACACTTCCCTTATCATAGCCCCGGAAACAATTGTCTTTATTTTGATCTAATTGCATAGAAAACCTTAATCTGTTAAGAGAGATTAAAGACTTGAATTCAAACGGAATGGACGTATGGTACATATTTTTCAGATGAATTAGGTATAATTCGTATACTATGTGCAGATTTTCAAACAGAAAACTGTTTTATTCACAATTCTAAAGGCCTTCTTCCAACCAAAATTTCTATAAAACCCAAGATATTGTCTTATTGTGCTTTGGTCCATATACTTTTTATTGAAAATATAGATTTTATTCGTTATGATGACAAATCAATATGTGTAAGAAGGTTTTGCTAAAACGCGCCTCTACAGTGTAAACAAGGAGTTTAATAATGTCATTTGTGATCTTGATCTTGACATACATGTATGATCTCAAAAAATCAATATGATACTTGTTTATGCCGCGAGACAACATTTTAGTTATTGAGATAATTGAACTTCTTAAAATGGTTCTGAATATTTGAGAACACTCAAAATATTTTTTGTGGTTGAAGATTCGCTGATAGATTTAAGATAAAGCCGTAATTGGAAGCCCACATTCCACTGCTCCAAGTTTTTTGGTCTGAAACACATTCGTCAGAAAATATTGCGAGTTTATGGGTCACAGCTTAATTATTATGTTTCTTTTGTTTCATGGGAGTTCATGCGTGTGCTTTGTAGTGTGGTTTGCTACGGTTATATTTTTCTTCTCTATTTTCAATAGTAAAGGGATTATTTGGATTTCTAACCCATACCCTGCATGTTCAAAAAGTGATTGAACAATTCAACTGCCAGAAAGCATTATGCTTGTAACAACAAATGTTAAAATCGTCATCTTCTTAATTCTGACTGGAGTTGCGCAGACAGTACTACATGACAAATATGGATAATTACCATATATACATAGTACAAAATCGATAATTCAGAAAATCATAAACGGAAGGCATACAAAACCAGGATAAAGCAAGAACCGAAGCAAAGAAAGAAAAATCTCCACCACATGAAAAGAAGTGAACTCCCAATATGGGAGTGAGACCAGAGGAAGAGTCAGCATCTTCTGCTTGCATGCAACACCCGTCACTTCAATTCGGTAGAATGGTCACATCCGGTTCCTTCCATTTCGGAAGCTACAAGTATATTCGGTGGTTGGATGGTTCAAATGGTCTTATGTTAAACGTCTTCAAAGTCAATAGCATCATATAAGAACAGATAAAATTTCAGCATGGACCAGACATGCACGTTTCGGGTTCTTAATCCTCGTCAGACAAAACATCGTCCACCATTCTGTACTTGTAGGAGTGTGATGTACTCTTTGTCGTAACAGTACACCCGAGCTATTACAAAATAGAAATTCACAATTCTCTCTTTATAACAAGTTGATTTATATGTGTGTGGGAAAAACCCGAAAACTTAGTACGGCATTAAATCGTAAAACAACGTTTTGTATCATAAATGAATGAGAAAGATAAATAAACGCTTAGAGATAATTAAAAAAACCGACCTCCAAAAAAGTGGTCAAACCAAAGAATCCAATCAAATATTCTTTAAGATGACAACAAATTTGCGCTATTTAAAAAAGATGGGTAAATTTGCTTACTAGTATATCAATATAAGTATATATATATTATATACTTACTAGTATATCAATATAAGTATATATATATTATTCGAACTCCATAAAAATTTAGTGAGATTTTGATTTGTTTAGGAAACATGATATCTGATTTATTATTCCTATTTGACTTGTGTACGTGATTGTTGCGAATGTTAGATCGCCCATGTCGATGACGCTTTTTTTCATTTTTCAAAAAGTCATGACCATTAACTTCATAGTTTTCATAGTTCAAAAATATGAATCACCTGATAATATGAATCACCTGATTCATAAAGATGAAATCTAAATATCATCCAAAGTGTATTCAAATTTTATTCATTGAAATGAGTACAAACGAAATATCAGTGGTGACGTGTTCTGTAGAACAAACAAAATGTCATGAAAGATCATTTCTGCACACTTACAGTACTGCAACTTGTTTTACAGTTTTATCTTATCGTTCTTTTCTCAACTGCAGTTAAAACATGATTTAAGAAAACAAAAAATCAACATGAAAGTGACCAGCGGTGTGGTACGGAATCAGTCTGAATCCCATTTGCACATAAGGATATTAAAATGAAAATTATTTAGATGATAACATACATGTACCAGTTTCGCACTTGCAGTGTGCGAAACAAAAATATCAGAGAACACCTCCAAGTTTGTTTTTGATTCAATCAATGTTTTTATTAGCCATTAATAATTAAAAAAGATCCTGACGACAATCTCAACAGCACTCACAATAGAGCATTAAATTGAGCATCGACGGACCCTAGCAAGCAGGTGTCCGGGAGGAGTAAGCATCCCCGGTTTGGCTAGCCGCACCCGATGTTCACACACGAAACTAAGTTAAATTTAAATGTTCAATGGATCGAATTCAACCAAATAAGCATGTTTATCCGTTAATGACTTTAGAATTAAAAAAGCATGTTTATCCGTTAATGACTTTAGAATTAAAAAATGGGGATGAAGGATATGATAGGATGTATTATAGCTGGATAGGATGTAGGATGTAGGATATGATTGATGTAGATTGAATTGAGGTAGTTAGGATAGGACAGGAAATGATAGGATAAAATAGGATGGGATAGGATATGAATTTATGAACTTTCTATCCTACATCCTGCATCATACATCCTATCCTATCAACTTTTTTTCAAACAAGTTGGTTGCAGGATGTACTTGATGCACTTGATCATGAAAGTCGATGTTCTGTCCATAGTTTGGAATAATAAGGATCAATGTCATTTTTAATAAAGTCATAATGTTTTTTTCTCTACATACTCAGTTTTAGTGATATTTCTTTGAGATACAGTTTCTTCTTTCCAATATATAGCCATTGCTATTTCACTTTACTGCTTGACATGAGAAATCAAACTTCCAACATATGTTTCTTTAAGGTCGTAACTTTACAATTACCATAAAAACGTAATAAATAATAGCATATGTGCGAGTACTTAAATCTCTGGCTATAATTGTTATATCCCTTGTCAGTGGTAAGGTCTCTCTGTGGGGACTATGAGTAGGATTGATTTTTACATGGGCATACAGAAAATGTGTTCGTGCTACTTCATTTATCATTCAATAAAAGAATTTTTTCTCCTTTTCTGTTTATGAAGGAATAGATTGGTTATCTTAATTTCTGAATGGAAGTGACTGAACATCTGTGTTGAATCAAATTATGCTTGATTAGATCTTCTGTTAAACATTTATGACTATCAATATTGATAGGATTTTTGTTAAAGACCAAGGTCCTTTTGAATTATTCAACTTTTCAAACAAGCTGTTCAATAAGTTTCGGAGATTAGGCCTGCTGGGGTGAACTACCTCTGTAGCTGTTATTAAGCTTTTTATGTGTTTCATACAAAAATGACATACTTTGTTCCGTACGTCGAAAAGGAACTCGAAAAGGAAAGATTCATACAAGTGTGTATGACAAAAGAGATGATTTTGGATTCAACATAGTAATTTTTTACTGGTTTGACGGTGATGCTCCTAGATTTCTACGTTTCACAGCTCATTCGGTATGCTAGAGCATGTTTTGGTTCCTATTTTATCCTGTTTTGCTTTGGTGCCTGTTTTATCCTGATTTTGTATGCCTTCGGTTACTGATTTTCTGAATTATCGATTTGTGCTGTATACAGGGATATGGTCATTATCCATATTTGTCATGTGCTGATATTTTGGATTTTCATAGTAGAAATTTACAAATTACCTTCAAGTTTTTAGGTCAGGGTTTTCGATTTCACAAACTAGTAAAGGCTCTATGGAATTTTTTTCAAAATTATTGTCAACCTCTTTTGAAATCGGATCCATACAAATGAATTAATTGGATCCATGAGTTAATTGGAATTGATAAATGAGTTAATCGGATCCATATTTTGAAATCGGATCCAACAAAATAAGAAAGATCAATGCAGAACAGAATCATCAAACGCCTTTTATACCACGGATATCTTTCCGCTGTCACAAGACGGACACTTCGCATGGAACTTGACCAATTAAAAGCCTGGTCCTATGCACTCTTAAGAATTGCCCTTTGATTGACTATGTCGACGGAACTCCATGTCGGATCCTGTCCTCGTTAGAGAAGACTGGCCATCTACAACTTGTCCTGTTTCAACGTCATCTCGCTCCAGTCGCACACGAAGGGACTTAACTCGTATGCCCTTTCTTCATACATTCATCTTTGTATGACCCCTACGTCTTGCTGTCATCTTCTTATGGTTTTTTAATTTAATGTGAGGGTTTTCGATTTCACAAAATAGTAAATACCTTCGAAAATGTTTTACTAAAATTTCTTTTGAAATTCGGATCCATACAAGCAACAGAGTATATTACTTTGGGTATTTCACAGCCTGCATCAGAATTCAGCTTAAAAGTATCTCCCTCACCTCATAAAAATTCCAGAAGAAACATACCTTGAAATCCACGTTTAATACTCCATATTCGCTTCTTGAAGTATGATTGTTTTAGTTCTCCTTTTTATTTCGTTTTCATTTATTTATTTATTCATTTTCATATGTATTTGTTTGTCTATCACTGGTATTATATTTACATGGTCATTTATTCAACTATTTCTAAAGCATTCATAAATTTATATTTTCAGTTTTGAAAAAGTTATATTTTTCAATGTCACCCTGCATCCTCACTATAGCTTTTGTCATTATTCATATTAGATACTTTACAGAAATGAGGAAATCCATTGGGAATATTGTTTTCTTAATTAAGATGTATGGGGGTTATTAAAACCAAGCAACAAAAATTCTACCAAGAATATCACATAACTTTATTGCAATTGAGTTCCTTTGTGTAGTTCCTCACTTTTCTTTCACTTCAGAAACTCTGAACATCCTACTATTTGTGTAAATTCAGCCCATTATCAGAGGAATAAAAACCTCTCAAATGCAATAATTATAAGAGCATATATCTTGCGCAAAAATCATACACAACCATTGTCTCCCTGTGATGTAGAACTTTTAAAATTTTCTTACAACAGAAAAATTCCAGTTCGCAATAGAATATTTTACAATGTATGCAACCAAATTTTGTGTTCATTTTCTGTTCTTTACCTGCAGGAAATCTTCTTTTGTGCTATTAAATTGAAGTTACCTTTACCTTTACATTTACCTTCTGTTTTTTCAAACACTCAATGCAAAATAGAACTTCTTAGAGTCATTGCATCAATTCAGTAATGTGTGCTAATGCACTATCCATCATAATTGATCACTGATACTTTTAAAGACATAATCTATTATCTATTTTTGACAAGGCGTATAAGCTTCCGTAAAATATTTTATTACTTATTTGTATGCGTATTTATGTTATTAGGAGCTTCAACTAAGGAGCTAAATATTTGAATGACACAAACGAATAAAGTTTTTGTCTACATAGTGTGCCAATGTTGCATGTATCTATGTCTTGATGTGTTTGGAAAGGCTAAGGGGAATTCTGATGCTGAGAACATTCGAACTTAATTGACTTGATATTGTATGACAAACCCTTTTCATCTACTCCTCTGACTTAAATGAATTCAAGTTTGAAATCGCTATCTGTCCTCAACTTTGTCACTATCAGAAATCTGGAGGGAAGCACTTGGGATTTTATGTGACTGTTACACTCAAGTACAAATCATGGGGAATAGGATCGTCTAATGCACTACGGTACTCAATCAATTAACCAGGAAGACATTAAAAGATCCCCCTATGATATGGATGGAGATGTAGACGGCCAAGGACCATGGAGATTCAACAATGTGACAAGGAAGCTGTAGTGACAAACAATTCCAGTTTTTGTGACCCTTGGATGTGACAAGGTCGTTTCCATTTCGAGTAGTCAAACAATCAAGGGAGAACGTAATGCATATTCTCTTTACCTTATCGATTTCAAGAGACTTTAAGTTTAAATAAATCGTCTACTTGAAATAGTCAAGGCATAAGTACGAAGTTCGCGTAGCGTCAGTGGTGATGCGCTATATCGTACGTGCAGCGACATAATACTTCAATGATATTTTTGTGTTTTTTTGTTTTTTAGTGGGTTTCGCTGTGGTTCGTGTGTTTCGTGGTAATGTTAGATGCATCTCTTTTTATTCTTTATTTTGACAAAAGCCTTACAATGGCACCTCAATAAAACTTTAACATAGTTTTATTGATTATTTTATTTTATTTTCATTTCACGCATCACATTATTTGAGTGAATTTCACAAACATGATTATGATTTTTAACTGTTGCATAGATAAATGAAGCAAGCTATATTCATCATATAAGGACACAAGTACTAATAGGACATGCGCCATAGGTCAGTCAATGATACAGAGTTTGCCTTTATAATCTACAGAGGACTAGCTGGGGAATGTATCTTATTTTTAGCTTCAGAAGCCTATGGAAGTATTGTATTGTTAATATAATGATTGCCTTATAAAGTGGATATAAATAATCATAGACGCGCTAATCATTAATGAATTCGTGTCCGAATTATGTCTTCAGTATGTATATTTTAGAATTATAAATAGCCCTCAAGTTAGATATTTCTCTATGAATGCAAAAGCTCTACTAATCTAGGTACATGCATGGACGAAAATGTTTGAAAAAAAATCCCGTTTGCCCTTAATTAATGCTCAGCATTCGATAAGAGTAGAATTGACTGTAACAAACAAGACGTATACACTTGCCGAATGATCATGATACTTTAAATACATATATAGATATAAAATCAGGATGCAATAATGATACGGAGTACAAAACTATATAACCTGTACATGATGTAATAAACGAGGGTTTTGTTCACTGGCTTTGCACACAGCGGCTATTTTGTTAAACGTCTTCAAATTCAATAGCATCATTTAAGAACTGATAGATTTGCAGCATTGACCAGACATGCTCGTTTATATAAAGCTTAATGTCTGAAAATAATTATTCTCATTATGTATATTTTCTATACCTATCCCTCACACAATAATATTGTGATCACAACTTGCAATATCCATAATAATGCACGCCCTCTTTTTATATCCATTTACATATTCATCTGAGTTGCTGGGGCCTCTACGTTTTGTGGTCTTGTTTGTGTGATGTCATCTTACAGTGAGGAGGTTGTTTTACACCACAATTGTACGTTCTTCGAGACCTCTGGGTAATGGAGAAATGATAGGGTTTTGCGCACGTAATCCAGGATAACCATACCATTTAGTACTTGCGTGGCAGATCGCCGTCCAAAGTCGGCACCGGTTGCCCATTGGTCTCGTCGGTTTATGAGTAGTCTTTTGTGTTTGATGTTTACATGTCGTATGTCTCTTTTTCGTCTCATACTATGCTCGTCTTTTGTTTTTGTATCGGGTGTTTTGGTGTTTTGCTTTTGGTGCTGCAACAGGGTCTTGTTGGAGATCCCCTCCCTTCTTTTACTCTTGTAGAAACAGTATGTTTGTACTCTTTGGATTTTTAATTAAATACTTGACCCTTTGACAGTGCTTTATGTGACTTTTTTCATGTTATAGTACATGAATCCACTCATATGTCATTCGCTGTGTCATAAAAGACAAAATGTAGGACACTATAGAAATTAACAAAGCCAATGTAGAAAAAAAGCATGATCAATAGTGAAAAAAGCCAATATGAAAAACCAAATACCTAGGCTAATATGAAAGAGATCAATACAGTAAGAGGTAGGACCAATATGGGTGAAAACCCGTAACCAATATAGGACATGACAACAAATAACGATGACCGATATTCTATGTTGGTCTTAAGAATAAATATTGATCATGAATTCTTTCATGATTTGTATTTTGAAACATGAAGGAATGTTTTTGCTACATACCTTATTACCTAAATACGTGAAATTCGTTTTCAGTATTGGAGAATGACAAGATCATAAGCCGGTGTATGAATGTGTATAAATTCCAGATTGGCACTGTTACATGTAGCAGTGTTTGGTAAAAAAATTATTAGATATTTTTATACCAAAATCATATATAATCATATATCATATATAATCAATTGGCTGAATTAAAGCAAGTCAGGGTAATTTATTACGTTTCAATTATAATTGCCGCACATAAGAACAAAATGTAGTCTTCCGATAAAACATCAGTCCTATAATTTGCATTGTAGATCTGTTAAATTTAATTATATTTACTATTATATATTCTATAAAAATAATAGATATTCTAAAATATCTATGATTTACAATGAAAGACGACTTGAATGATCAATCAATCAATCAATCATCCGTTAAAACCATCGAAGGGATAGGTTTTTTTTTCATAACAACCGTTCCGTTTAATGCAATTCATTGATTGTTAAAATACGCAATCCTTCATAGCGATTTAATTTTCAAAATCCCATATCAACCATATGTTGGCATGTAGGATGAGAAAAGCCCACCCGAGGGGTCTGGTTTCTGGTCAGGGAACGAGGCTTTGACTTTTCTCATCCCACATGACAAACATATGCTTGATCGTTTTTCTCCCGTTTCTAGGGGCCTTTCTTGAAATTCCATGAAATCATGAAATCATCAACTTTATCGAAGTCGAAAAATAAAGGAATATTCGTTTTCAGCGCCCTAAAAATGGTTTATTCTAAACGAATAAACCGGAGTCCTTAGCCTTAATATGTTTAATAAGAATTAGAATGTAGTAAAAAGGAGTTTTAAAACGAAGTTTTTGTTGAGAGGTCGCCGCTTTAGGTGCAAAAATCATGACGTCACAATGGATAATAACGACGTCACAATATGGATACGACCTATACGGCCGACGTCAAAAGTCACGCGAGGTGCATGTGGGATACAATGACCCTACATGACGCGTCGCTATGGGCGTGGAATGGGGCAAATGGGAGAATATAACTATCAACCATATGCTGTCATGTGGGATGAGAAAAGCCCATCCGAGGGGTCTGCTTCTGGTCAGAGAACGAGGCTTGCCGAGTTCCCTGACCAGAACCAGAACTCGAAGGTGCGCTTTTCTCATCCCACATGACAGCATATGGTTGATCGTTTTTCTCCCATTTCTAGGGGCCTTTCTTGAAATTCCATGAAATCATGAAATCGTCAATTTTATCGAATTTGAAAAATAAAGGAATATTCGTTTTCAGTGCCATCAAAATGGTTTATTCTAAACGAATAAACCGGAGTCCTTAGCCTTAATCGGTTTAATAAGAATAAGAATTAAAAAAAAAAAAGAGTTTTAAAACGACGTTTTTGTTGAGAAGTCGCCGCTTTAGGTGCAAAAATCATGACGTCATCATGGATAACAACGACGTCACAATATGGATACGGTCTATACGGCCGACGTCAAAAGTCCCGCGGGGTACATATGGGATACAGTAACCCTACATTACGCGTCGCTATGGACAAATTCTATCCCACATGGGGGCAAATGGGAAAAAAGTGTCTTGGCATCTCTTCGATTCGAAAGAGTATTTACTGTAGCGGAAAACGGATGATCACTTTATCTACATACATGTATATGATTTTCATAGCGAGACAAGTTGGCATATTTCATATATTCATCTTCACATGATATTGATATTTCTATGGGATACTGACACACTTGTAAGTTGATATAGGACTTTCGGAGACTAGAGGTCTACTCATCCTATCTCAGACGAAAAGGGATTGAAAATGTAATTACGTCTATTCAATGAGTTAGCTACGAGCGATTACTTGTAATGAGAAAAATAAGAACGTTTGATGTGTTTCTACAGAATTTCCGAAAGTTATATACTATGTTGCATGTATAAACTTTAATTTCAAAGACGCTGTAAGTAGTTTTGTAAAATTTCTATGGGGTATCTATTGGAATCCTTGAAGTTAATTTTGTTAAGTAATCTTGTTTTTGGAAATCAAAAAAAAAATAAATAAATAAATAAAAAAATAAAAATAAAATAAATAAATAAATAAAATAATAATAAAATAAAAATATATAAATAAAAAATGAATAATAATAAAAAAAAGTACATGCTCTAGCATATCCTATTAGTTGAGATTAGTTACCTCTGTCGCCGAAGAAGCTTTGTTTTGTCCCTTTATCGATTTGACATCAACGATATTATTTTGCTATTTTGAAAACTTGTCATTCCATTCAAATCTATCCCCGAAATTAAAGGAGGTTAACATCCTAGCACCATCCCTCCAATGCTATTTTGAACATACTTTTATTTAGATATGCTTCTGAATCGACCCTACAGGAAATTTGGAGCCTCGCACTCTCTGTAAAGTAAATTTACAAATCTAAATTCAAAACAATAAAGAGGGCGCTACTGAAATGAATTTTGGTGGCTCCGCTGAAATCATCACTGATGAGAATTTAATATCGAAACACGTTTCTAGTGCAGGAAAAATTGGTTTGGAATTTTCTCATGAAGGTATAGAGTTAGAACACTTTCGTATTATTATGTAAATGACGGTAGGCTAGGAACATACATGTATAATCATATTCACTTACATTGCATTTACAGTACAAGTATCTGTCAAAATTATGTACTTATTTAGAATCATTCAGCATCCATGTATCCATACATAAACTTGAAAGGTTGTTTACTACAATACCAGCTCAAAGCATTCGACTTATCAGTATCAGTCAATTAACAAAAGTATGAATACTGATAAAGTTCCTGTAATGGTCGATATGAATAGTTACTCTTTAAGTAGGATATTGAACTCAGAATGGAATACAAACCTATGTTAGCAAGTCTCGAAAAGTTCCCATGTTTTTATTGGATATTCTCTCTTATCCGTAAGTCAATGTGAAAAGATTAGTTATGAGTTGACACAGAAGCTTAGACTAAGGCGTGATCAGACATCACGTTATTTTCAAATCATGTCCATTTCCAATGTCAAATTCTCAATTTTCCAAGACTTATGGGAATATGTTGACATTGAAATCAATGAATAAAATGCAAATAACTTAAAGGAAATCAGTATGATCCAAATTTATAATAAATAAAAACATTAGCATGCAAAACCTTGAAAATATAAATGAACATTTAAACAAACAAATAAAACATTATACACAGAAACTAAAGGGAATACCCAGAGAGAGATGATTTCAGAAACCTTTCTAATAGGATTTCAAAACCTTTCTTATACGCTCGAACTAATGTAAGAAACTCTCGATAATTCCTGCGGTTGTTGCCACTCGACTGGTGACGATTGAGGCATTTGATTCATCAATAAAAGATTGACTATTAATCACTTTCATTGCGTCGAATTGAACATCTGAAGCTTAATTTTGATACAGAGCCTGCTCCCCAAAGAAACCATTTTTTTTATATTAAAGAAACAGCTGATCTTTTACATCATTTTAAAATGAGTGAACAAGAATCCCAAGGTTCCGCCTGTAACATGCAGTGACAAAATTCGTAGACATATTCGTAAACACCCAAAGTCCACAAATCCATCACTTCTCCTTGTTGCTTGTTTATCTTTAACTAAAAAGATTAGGTTGGTTATTCATTTATTCTGCTTTCGAACATCTTTGCAAAGAGTATAATTCAAATATTGCAGTGTACAATGGAAAGTAAAAAGAAAGATAACTCTTCATTGCTTGACAGAAATTAATAATTTTCAAATCTCTTGAACTTTTGCTGGTAAGGTACCCTTTTATTGTTCTGGCATAAGGATCGTATTCCATGGATGTTAATTTTTTTTGAAAATGTAATACATCAGAAATTATGTTGTTATCAATTACAAAATGTATGTACTGTTGTCTATATAAGGTAATGGCAGAATAAAGAGATTCCGTCAGATTAGGAAGTAGAAAAATGTCAAAATCTTTATTGGAAGCAATTTAAACAGTTTCTGGAGAAACTCAGTGTTTTGATGTTTTAATACGCTTCTCAAAATTTCAGAGAAAAAAATTATACAAAAATGAGGTTACATGTTGTAAGGAATGACGTTAAGAAGATTTTTTAATAACATGTCAATTTTTCACTTCAAATGTTTCTTCACATGATAAACAAAAAGCAATTTCATCCTTGAAATCTGCAATAAAAAAGTAACATTTATGCTTTAAAATCAACGATGACTTCACGTCTTCATTCTAGATCAATTGACCCTTCCGATTGCGGGAAAAAAATGCAAAATTTCGTGACGTCACAATGCTTTTACCTCGGACAAACAAGCTTCGAACCTCGGTCAAACATCGAAATTTGCATTGTGACGTCATGGAATTTCTAAAATTTTTCCCGCGTTCGGAAGGGTCAATTGAAGTAAAGTGGATCTTACGAATGGAGATAATGAGAAAATGCGTTTGCATTTATTAAGGATTGTTTTTAAGCTTTTGCGCTATATCGGTGTGTATTGGTAGTAGGGAATGGAAACAAAATGTGTAAAGCACGAAGTGCTTTTTATAAATTTTGTTTCCATTCCCTGCTGCCAATACACAGCGATAAAGCGCAAAAGCTGAAAAACAATCTTTATATTTACATTTTAAGTGTTAATTAAGTTGTGTCTGTCCTTTTTTCATACCGTTTTTTTTTTATATTTGAAATGTCATTGCGGATGGAGAACGTCACTGGACGTAACAGCAAATGAACGGTTTTTTGCTAGCTTCGAAGTAGCATCTTCTGTACAGAAACATTGTAGAAAAATAAAAAAAAAAAAAGATTTTTGTTTTTTGTTGTAGTTTGAACATTTCCATTCAAAATGAATAAAAAATGAATCGTGCAAAATCGCGATTTTTGTCCAACATGATAAAGACCAAGCGGATGGTTGGTCTGTAAAATGTCATGCATATTTGAAGGAAAACATTTGTCTATTTGAAAACTGACCGGAACACACTGTTAAACTGTTTATATACACCGATGAAATAAATCGGTACCATTATTCAAACTTCTGTAAAATTACTCTGTTTCTTCTGGAAGAAATTAGAATAGATAAATGCAAAATTCGAGGACAACCGTGCAAATCGATACAAACACGAACTTTTCATGACCTACCTCAACATGGCACGAAATTCGCTGATACACGAGATATTTCTGATCTGTATAATTCCATAAGAAGCAAAAATAAATTCATTGTTGATAAATGACACCAGTGGAGCAAATTCTCATCCTAAATATTGAGTATTTGATCCACTAACAGTCAATCCGAAAGTCACCAGACATACCAGACAAACCTGTTAAAATTTGCTTCGGTCTGGTAAAATATTTCAATTTTTTTAAATAAACATGTTTGAATTTCTACAAAAATTACAAAAAAAGTCTGGTAAGTTATAAAAACTTTCGCGATGTCTGCACTTATGTCTGAATTCGCTCATCCAAATATGGCATCTTTCCGTAGACGACAGTGCAGGTCGTCCTTGAACTTCGTCTGGTGTGACGCGTGATTGACTTACTACGTCACACCTCTTAGAAGTGTACATGTGGATGACCTAGATTTTGTCACATTTAATTTCTGGGGGTAGACGGCGTCGATTACTAATGGAAATTTTAATTTGTGTTGAAGCTGTAAATAGAATCGACATTTTATGGGAATTAATCCGCGTATGTTCAAATGCCACGTGATTGGCTCTTGCGATTATCAAAAAATGCAGTGCAGTTGGTTTGGTACCTTCATACAAGGGAAACGCAGTAGGAATGTAAATATAATGATTTGTAGGCATTTCATCTTGTTCTAGCCGCAAACTCTAGTATCAGTTTTACCTTTCCGAAAATTTGCGAATAAAACTTACATTTATTATTCGTGCATGTCTATCTAGTACAACCAAGTAATGTATACTTAAAAGTATTAATTGGCATTCTATGCCATCCAGTTTGAACAGTTTACTTTCAGCCTCAATGAAATTGATAAAGGTACCCCTTATACAGCACGATAAAGGTACCCCTTATACAGCACGATAAAGGTACCCCTTATACAGCACGATAAAGGTACCCCTTATACAGCACGATAAAGGTACCCCTTATACAGCACGATAAAGGTACCCCTTATACAGCATATCCTTTTGAAAATGAGAAATTCGTTTTCAATAACGTCTGATACAAAACGGAGGTTACTTCTTTGATTTGCATAAAAGTGTTTGGTAAAATTTCAGAGATATCTTTAAACAAGCACGTAGAACGCATTAAGCCGCGTTCTTGGTCAAAGTTCGTCAAAGAAAACTTAATTTTTGGCCAAAGTTTTCTTGGACAATGTTGTCTGTTTACACGATCAAAGTTCTTTGAACGACTTGTACAAGAAAACGTGGTAAATATGCACCAAAACAGATATGGATCCTGTAAATACTGAGAATATTTTTCATGAAAAATTAATAGTTTATGTTTAAGTTGTTCATTGGGCTATATGAAACAATTAAGCATGAGTTCATATCCCATCCATTCTGCTACGTCTTTCGGTATATTTTTGGACTTTATAATTTTTACATTTTTGACCATATTCCATTGTTTAGACTGAGGATCACTGACGAGGGTTAAGTACCCGAGACGTTCATGTCTGGTCCATGCTGCAAATTTATCTGGTTTTAAAAGATGCTATCGAATTTGAAGACGTTTAACATTCAAGGATTTTTAAAACAAAAAACGTAGATGGAATTCACTTCATCACGTCTCCTATCTTTGTCGTCATATTCTTTACTTTGAACATCCTTAATAACATATATTTCTTTCTTCGATACTTTAAATACTTCTGAAATCATTTTGAATCTCTTCTGATTGGTCGATTCCCGTCAAAGTTTCAAGAAAAATAGGAGGAGGTTCTATTCCGTCAAAGTCCATCCATTACAAGTTCTTTGACGGACTTTGATAAAAGTTTTCTTAGATCGTTTACACTATCAAAGTTAGCGTCAAAAACTTTGACCAAGTTTTCTTGTACAAGAAAACTTTGATAGTGTAAACGGGGCTTTAGGAATAAAAGTCTAATTAAGTTTTTATTGAAAAGAAACCACCACACTTTGATGAGTTCTTAAATCAATCCCTCTATTCAGTCTACAAATGAGAGAAATTTACAAAAAATGTTCGAAATGAACTTAAACTTGTCTACTTTAGATTTAAGATTGATGCTTAAAAAAGATATATAAATGAAATACAAAGATAGATCGAATAGAATAAGAAAAAATAAAGTAGTAACTATATGCATAACTCACTTTTAGCAAATTCCGACATCCATTTATCGATAGTTGTAGGGATGTGACATCCTCATAACTGTGTTAAAGATGGAATAATGAAGAAAACCCGCGTTCGCTGTCTTATACTGTCCGTTATCGATTCTTCTATTCACTACCTGAAACCTCGTTTTGTACACTGCGTATCCTTCAATATAACCAATCATCTTTTCTCCACCTTATGATAAGTTATCTATTTCATCATTTATAACATATCTCAATCATCTTTAGGTTTGTAAAATTTACCATCATTGTGGCAGCCTCGTATATCTAAGCTGGCATATATCAAAACCGATTTTGATGAATGCATTTAAAATGATTTTTTTTATACTGTTACATATCCGGTAACAAAGATACATTCAAACTTTGATCTCTAAAGGATTTAAAAAAAAATCCTGTCAGACAAATGCTTTCTCTGCAAGATACTACGAACAAAACCAGTTATAATATCTTTAAAGGAATACTTGTTGCAACAAAAGTATATATCTGCTATGTGAATTTCAAACAACGCCCTACAAAGCGTGTCGAATGCATTGACATACAAATTCTAACATTTTCGAACGCTTTATCTCATATTCCCTTTTACAAGCACGAGGTATCATTAGATTACTCGTGCCAAATGGTTTGTTACTGTAAACTAGTATGAATGAAACGATTCAGGGGCTTATGTATATAGTGCTTGTATCGACTCAGAGTCTAAACAACCCGTATCATTTCATCTCTAGTGGTACCTACATGTACGCCTTTCCATGATCAGTTAATGAGCCATTCCCGTATAACGCCGACTTACCCGCTTTACTCATGATCATATTGTAGACAAAATCAGTGCATAAAAGTAAAACACAAAACTCTTCTTGAAAAATATAAGACAGAACTTTCTCACGAGAAAAGAAAAGCGTACAAACAGACGGAGACAATAACACAGCATCATAGAAACACTAAGGACAACACTATCTAATAAACAATCTCTACAGAGTCCTGTGTAAGACATGGTGACAAACAGACGGAGACAATAACACAACACCATAGAAAATCTAAGGATAACACTAACTAATCAACAATCCTCAGAGTCCAGTGTAAGACATGGTGACAAACAGACGGAGACAATAACACAGAACCATAGAAAATCTAAGGATAACACTAACTAATCAACAATCCTCAGAGTCCAGTGTAAGACATGGTGACAAACAGACGGAGACAATAACACAACACCATAGAAAAACGATGAACCACGCTATCTTATGTACATTCTCCACAGAGTCCAGTGGAAGACATGGTGACAGACAGACGGAGACAATAACACAACACTATAGAACTACGATGGACAATCTCTACAGAGTCCAGTGTAAAACATGGTGACAGACAGACGGAGACAATAACACAACACTATAGAACTACGATGGACAATCTCTACAAAGTCCAGTGTAAAACATGGTGACAGACAGACGGAGACAATAACACAACACTATAGAACTACGATGGACAATCTCCACAGAGTCCAGTGTAAAACATGGTGACACACAGACGGAGACAATAACACAACACTATAGAAACACGATGGACAATCTCCACAGAGTCCAGTGTAAAACATGGTGACAAACATACGGAGACAATAACACAACACTATAGAACTACGATTGACAATCTCCACAGAGTCCAGTGTAAAACATGGTGACACACAGACGGAGACAATAACACAACACTATAGAAACACGATGGACAATCTCCACAGAGTCCAGTGTAAAACATGGTGACACACAGACGGAGACAATAACACAACACTATAGAACTACGATGGACAATCTCCACAGAGTCCAGTGCAAAACATGGTGACAAACAGACGGAGACAATACCACAACACCATAGAACTACGATGGACAATCTCCACAGAGTCCAGTGCAAAACATGGTGACAAACAGACGGAGACAATAACACAACACCATAGAAACACGATGGACAATCTCCACAGAGTCCAGTGTAAAACATGGTGACAGACAGACGGAGACAATAACACAACACCATAGAACTACGATGGACAATCTCCACAGAGTCCAGTGCAAAACATGGTGACAAACAGACGGAGACAATAACACAACACCATAGAAACACGATTGACAACGCTATCTAATCAGCAATCTCCAGAGTACACTGCAAGTACGGAATTTATTTTATTGTAGGTGGCGCACAGTATGTCAATTAAGTTTCGTTCAAACATATTTATCAAAACATTACATGAATAATTTTACAAATACAATTCAAGTTAAAGTTTCTAATTAAGTAAGATTGAAAAGAAAATCATTTGACTTTCGCTCGCTGTATCATTTAAAAACAAGGGGGAATTGACTCGTACTCTGGCCGATCGATCTCTGTTGTCTACGTGACATTAAAACATTAAAGGCTAACATGCAAAGAAAGAAAGACAAAAAACACAACTAACAATAGATCCTGTATTGAGAAGACAGGCAGTGGGTTATTGATTAATATTTTCGATTAAAATTAGATCTGTCCTTGATCTCCAATCTCATGTCACCGTAAAATGATCGCAAAAACTTTCAATATTTTGATGATAGAATTGTCCGAAACTTCGAATGGAGTGCGAATAATTTCAATAAAACCTGCTTTGAACAGATTCATGATTTCCAAATCATTGACAAAAGGATGATAGTATTTACCTGTTCATTTTATGATTGACGTTCCAAGCACGTGATCAAGTTACATCGTATCTGATGAGAAAAGTAGGTACTGTATGATAACAATCTGGGAGCATCGCGTCAAGCAAGGAAAATTTACTATGTTAAACCTTCTATCATCTCTACGGAAGCCAGTTCGTGCCATGTTATATTTTTTACTATCTCGTAGTTACGAGAATCTCTTCTCGTAGTTACGAGAAAAAATTCTCGTAATTACGAGAAACTTTTCTCGTAGTTACGAGAAAAAAATCTCGTAGTTACGAGAAACTTTTCTCGTACTTACGAGAAAAAATTCTCGTAGTTACGAGAAAAGTTTCTCGTAGTTACGAGAAACTTTTCTCGTAGTTACAGGAAAGAAATCTCGTAGTTACGAGAAATAGTGCGTTCGAATTTTTTCTCGTAACTACGAGATAGTAAAAAATATAACATGGCACGAACTGGCTTCCGTACATCTCATTTGTGATATACCTTTGATTATTATTTCTTATTTCGATATCGAGGTCTGAATAAACTGTGTTGGTTTAATGATAAATTGCATTTTTGCATCATTGTGTACGTCTTTATTTCTTCATTTTATGTGGCACGGCCTTCAATAAATTTTGACAATTTTCATGTTCTAAATTCTGATCCAACGGCCAGAATACACCACCATGATTTTAAATAATACATCGAGAGAAATTTAAAATACGCTTTAGAGGTACAAATAGTCTAACAGGGATTAAACTGTCAATAATGAAGTTTTACCGTAAATAGCTTTTAAGTACTACATGTACCATTGGAACATCTATTATATATTACTTACATAAAATATCTCTCACTTTTTTGTTTTATAGACGTTTTTACTCTCGGTTACACACGATTTCGGTAAACTTCGGAAATTGTTATTTGCATATACAGTATGTAGAAATATGTCACGTTTACAAAGGTCAAAGTGAACCCGCTTCCACGATCAGCCAATCGCTTGAATGAACGTCACATCGTGGGATGACTACGAAACATGTAGTAAACCACGTGTACAGTCTTTTTGAAATTCTCTCTCTAAAAAAAACTAACTCACTAATATTTCATTGATTGCAAATACAAGGTTGATATCATATATAGATATCATGTTCCATTCAAATCACCATTATGAAGGTGGATAATCGAACACTTTCAAATGACTAACAACGTGTAATAGTGTATGACGGCTTGAATGGTAGGCAGGTGTAGTCTGCTATACACATGTGCGTTTGTTTATTACCAAATCCTGAATGAAAATTAAGCTTTATCTAGTTATGATTTTTGTTCGTTTTTTTAATATTTGATTTAGACTGTTAATACATATATTATATACACATATCAAAATTACCGTGGATATATATTCACGTCAAACTCTCATAGATATAAATAAACGAGAACTATACATGTACATGTACACTGTAGATCCCTTTAGCTAATTTTCCCTCAAACTTGTCAGAGTTTTAATTTCACGGTCGTCATCTAAGCTAGGTCTCTATAACTTTCCAATACCAGGCCAATACTATTTGTTCATTACATTTCTCATTTCAGATTTTGATAACACCGATTGTCGATTCATTTTAGTCCCACGTGTAATCCGTCAGCCATGTTGTTTTGTTTTGATACGGTACTAGCCTTATGCAAATAAGTGCTTACACGTGTTCGCAATCGATCTTCTACGGAGAAAAGTAGGTTATATTAGGGTACCCATTTTATAAGCAAAAATTGATCATAGCTCGGTAGTGAGGACATATGTGACTATTGTAACCAGCCGATCTCTAATTTCTAAGCATGATAGACTCGTTTGCGTAAAAATTTGACAAAAATAGATGACTCATGGTTTGATCTTGACGAGACCTTTTGTACCTTTAAGCTTCCTTTCCCGTCCTACTTAATTAGATGCAATTACTTGCAGTGTATATGTATCCTAATATTCATTTGAATAACTATTAAAATTACGCGTGAATTGCCACCTACAAAAAACTCTATTCTTGAGATTGTTCGATAGTGTTGCATTTTGTGTTTCTATGGTGCTGCGTTATTGTCTCCGTCAGTTGCTTCGCTCTTTCTTTTCTCATAAAAGTGTATGATTTTACACACTCATTTACTGCATATTTGTCATATTTAAGTTGCTAAATGCTTTGATATGTATTTTATACTAAAATTTTAATTTTTTGATTTTTTTTTATGATTCTTTTCTGATGTAAAAAGGAAGGGGGGGGGGGGGTGATTTTCATACATATTCAACTTCTTCTCCAGAACTGCTGAAAAGATTTTCATGAAACTTTGTTAGAATGAAGTAATAATGGTCCCGTACAAGTGTTGTTGTTTTTCGTCCAGATCCATCAACAGAACAGAGGCACGTATTGACAAACCAAAAGCTCCAGGATGATCTAAAGAGATGTCTTAAGAAGTGTTGTTAATTTTTGTTCCACTCTGAAGACAAGTTTTTTCCTTTTGCAAACTTCTTTCTGTTTGATATGCGTAGTTAACGTAGTTTTCAGGTGAGCGATTGTGGTTCTCCTGGACCTCTAATTTATATCTGCACCCGAATAAAGAACAAAATTCGCCAAGTAAATGTATCCTAATGACGTGAGAAATAGATAAGGATTCTTTTTAATACTTATACATTAAAGTACAATCATCCCTTTCCTTTTGATGTTTAATAGGCAAACAAGCCCAATAATTCCCTCCGGCCCCCCTCCCCCCAAAGACCGAAAGTAAAATGAAAATTTGTTGAGATGTAAGTGTAAACGTCAGAATATGTGCTCGTGACAATAGTTGTAAAACGTGGGAACAGAGACACATGTTTTAGACACCCGATACATCTGTTATATCTGTGCGTACTGTTACGAGACAAAATGAAAAAAAGAAATCAATTCTGTTGTAAATAATTAGACATTCAATAATTATCCTGATAGTTCTAATATTTGGTCTCATCTATACATAGGGCGCTACTAAAATGAATTTTGGCTGTGTCTCAAAATCACTTTGGATGGAAGCATTACTGATAAGGATATAATATCCAAAACACGTGTCTGGTACATAATAAATTGGTTTGAAATTTTCTTCGAAAGGTGTAGAGTTGGAACACTGCCGTATAGTGCTGTATATTGATTTTTTTTTTCAATACAATACATTTTGCTTTAATATTTCAATTTTCAATACAATACGCATTTTTTCCTTTTTCTCAAATAAATCATGATAATGTATCTATAAATGGAGTTTTTATGTTTTAATCAATCAAAATTTTATAATTAGAACGGAACAAAAATAAACAACAAATTGATGTTTTCTCATTGTTTAAAAAAAGGAATAAAAGATATCAATGGCAGATATGGAACGTGTTTATTTGTCTACCAAAGAATTCAGATTGGTCACGTGCAAATTTCGTGAATCGCGAATTATACACGCATTAACGACAAAACTAAGACAGTCATTTCTTATATTTACATTTTTGCTAAATTCAAACACCGTATGTTTGCATGAACATAGCAAGCACAGCGAAATACAGCATCAAAAGTATTCTAATGTTGGGAAATTCTCCCTACGTTAAAAATTAGGACGTGACGTCACAATGATATATTGAAATATAATCAAGATAGAAGCTTGATTTGAACTCATATGTCTAAACGTTCAATTCAGAGAATATTCAGAAGAAATATGAAAATAAGAACCGAAAAACGAATTAAAAGTTTAGGATTCTATTTTTTGAAAATATGTATTGAAAGTACTCAGCATTTGTGTATCGATAAGTAATGGAAATCTCAAATTATCGATACTCTTCAATATTCCAATATCAATATACAGCACTACTTCCGTATTATATATTGATGTCTCTTAATTATTGATTATATGTAATTAATGAACTCTGAACTCATTTTCTAGAATGTTGAATGTTGTTTTAGTTTATACCACTCTCGCCATTGATGTAATAGATTACTTTAGCTTGAAATAAAGAAAATAAAAACAAAAACAAAAACAACAACGATCAAAAACAAAAGATGGCGCAACTTTGTATAAATGAAGAAATTAGTGAGTATTAATATATGACGCTTGGATAGATTCGATTTGTACTTCCGTATTTATATTTTAAATTTGAACAGAGCTTAGTAAAATTTGCTCTTATATGCCACTTTTTTCACTTTAGTCGGCACCTATTGCCCATTGGTTTCGTTAGTTTATGTAAAGTCTTAAGTTTGGTTTTTCTCTGTCGAATGTCTCTTTTGCTTCCCTTGCTGCGCTTGTTTACTCCGTGTTTTCACATCGCGTATTTTGCTCTGGGTGCCGCAACCGAGACCGGTTGGAGATCCCCTCCTTTGTTTAAGATTGAGGGTTCACCTCTGTGTCAAAAAATCACATCGTCATTTGATAAGTACCACTGATGAGGATTTACAACCGAAACACTTTTCTGGTGCATTTAAATAGGTTTTTAATTTTCTTCTAGATGGAAAAGAGTTGGAACACTTCCCTATTACTGTAGCAGGCCATGTTTATCCTTGTTGTGCCTTTGATATCCATTGTCAGCTACTTTCTGTTGTCCACAACGGTAACTTTCAGAAAGAATTCAAATTGTTTCCAAAACAATCTACATCGACTTTGACCCCCTGTGAGCAAAAAACTTGGACACTTGAACAGATATCACTCAAGAGACCTGTGTGTTTTATAAATTGATGTATTCTCACCATGCTCAATGTTTAACGTTAGATGAAATTATAAAAAAAAATAAATATCGCCGGGTTCTAGTTTATGAAAAAGAAATCACAGTCTGACCATTTTTCGGATATGATATTTGGATAGTGCTCGTTATAAAGTCCCGTCGTCACAATTGGGAAGCTTGTTGTTCAATATGTTGCTACAAATATTAAGATGGTCTTTGTTTCATGAATAGTGCTCTTGTAATGACTATAGGATCATATCATTAGATAGATTTTGACCATTTATAATTTTTTCTTACCCACTGTAACATATTTTTTTTTATTAAAAGGGGACTGAAAATCAATGTTTACTTGATAAATTCAGTATGTGGTAAGTATGGATCATCTTTTGCTACATCCGAACAAATTTCATCAATTTTAAAATGCTAAACTATTTCTATCCTATTAATCATAACCTTTTCCCTGATTCTGATTGACAAATATGGAAAACAAAACACATCCCTATCACGAAGTTCAAAATCATTCATCGAAAAATCATCTAACCAAAAGCATACAAAACAAGGATGAAACTAGAACTCAGCCAAATGAACATAAATAAAAAAAATCTTCCATATGAAGATAAGTGAACTCCATGCGAAGGAGTGAGACCAGGTGCCAAGAAAGAGTGAACATCTCCTGCTTGCATGCAACACCCTCCATTTCAATTCGGTAAAAAGCAAAGGAGGGGATATCCAACAACACCAGGTTGTAGCACCCACAGCAAAACCCCAAAACAACCAATGCAAAAACACAAAGCAGACAAGCACAAAAAGAGACACACAAGGGACAAGAAACGTCAACGCACAACACAGAAACACTAAACACAAAAGGACTACACATAAACCAACGAGACCAATGGGCAACCGGTGCCGACTTAGGACGGCCATCTGCCACGGAAATAGCAGAAGGTATGGTTATCCTGGATTACGTGCGCACAACCCTCCCATTTTTCCGATTACCCAGAGGTCTCGAAGAACGTACAATTGTGGTGTAAAACAACCTCCTCACTGTCAGATGACCACACACAAACAAGACCGCAAAACGCAGAGGCCCAAGCAACACAGATGAATATGTAAATGGATATAAAATGAGGGCCTACGTAATACAATCCGTGCTCTGCCGCCGCGAGCTCATGTATGTTATCACCCGAGGAGTCAAAAAGGTCACAATCGGCAACTTCCACGAAGGAGGACAAATGTATAAATTGGTATGGCACAAAAGGTCTACGCCAGAATATCATTTATGACTCTGGATAAGGGGACGTCATAGTTTGCTACCATGTCATCAATATCGACCATATACCTTCCTCAGTGACGATGTTAGTCGGTCACAAATGTATCCTTGACCGGTAAGCTTAACTGAAAGCCGTCTACCTCTTACAACAAAATCTGAGTACATGGAGCTTGCCCGAATTTGCCTCAAGTTGTATTTAGAATACATACTGATGGCTACAATTATTGGGATGCACTTTTGTCCAGAAAGCTGCGTTCTTGTAGCAGGTTGGAATACTTAATTTCTTTTTTATTTTTTCGTAAACGCCAAAACCCAAAATCGGATTTTAATTATTCAAATTTTTCAATGGTATTCAAACCAAGAAAAATGATAGTATTGAATAAGAATGTACCACTTGGTGAGTGTCACTCCTGGTGGACCACAATTGTAGACAAGTTCGATCAACTTCGGTGATCGTTTCTTCAACGCATTCGCAAATCTGTTATAAATATTTCTCGAAATTTCTTAAACATGGGTCCTGTAGCATCATATCCCACCCATTCTGCTACGTCTTTCAGTACATGTTTGGACACTATAACTGCTGGTGGACCAGGAGTCCCCGAGGGCACATGTAGCCAAGTTCGATCAATTTCGGTTGATCGGTTCTTCAATGCATTCTTTATTTCTGTTATCAAAATTTCTTGAAATTTCTAAACAGTGGGTCCTGTAGCATCATATCCCACCCATCCTGCTACGTCTTTCGGTACACTTTTTCGACATAGTAACTTTTTGGACATACTTTTCATACTTTTTGGTCATATAACATCGTTTAGATTAAGGATCACTGACGAGGGTTTAGTACCCGAAACGTGCATGTCTGGTCCACGTTGCCAATTTTTCTGTCCTTAAATGATGCTATTCAATTTGAAGACGTTTACTTTTATACCACTTGGTGAGTGTCACTGCTGGTGGACCAGGAGTCCCCGAGGGCACATGTAGCCAAGTTCGATCAATTTCGGTTGATCGGTTCTTCAATGCATTCTTTATTTCTGTTATCAAAATTTCTTGAAATTTCTAAACAGTGGGTCCTGTAGCATCATATCCCACCCATCCTGCTACGTCTTTCGGTACACTTTTTCGACATAGTAACTTTTTGGACATACTTTTCATACTTTTTGGTCATATAACATCGTTTAGATTAAGGATCACTGACGAGGGTTTAGTACCCGAAACGTGCATGTCTGGTCCACGTTGCCAATTTTTCTGTCCTTAAATGATGCTATTCAATTTGAAGACGTTTACTTTTATACCACTTGGTGAGTGTCACTGCTGGTGGACCAGGAGTCCCCGAGGGCACATGTAGCCAAGTTCGATCAATTTCGGTTGATCGGTTCTTCAATGCATTCTTTATTTCTGTTATCAAAATTTCTTGAAATTTCTAAACAGTGGGTCCTGTAGCATCATATCCCACCCATCCTGCTACGTCTTTCGGTACACTTTTTCGACATAGTAACTTTTTGGACATACTTTTCATACTTTTTGGTCATATAACATCGTTTAGATTAAGGATCACTGACGAGGGTTTAGTACCCGAAACGTGCATGTCTGGTCCACGTTGCCAATTTTTCTGTCCTTAAATGATGCTATTCAATTTGAAGACGTTTACTTTTATACCACTTGGTGAGTGTCACTGCTGGTGGACCAGGAGTCCCCGAGGGCACATGTAGCCAAGTTCGATCAATTTCGGTTGATCGGTTCTTCAATGCATTCTTTATTTCTGTTATCAAAATTTCTTGAAATTTCTAAACAGTGGGTCCTGTAGCATCATATCCCACCCATCCTGCTACGTCTTTCGGTACACTTTTTCGACATAGTAACTTTTTGGACATACTTTTCATACTTTTTGGTCATATAACATCGTTTAGATTAAGGATCACTGACGAGGGTTTAGTACCCGAAACGTGCATGTCTGGTCCACGTTGCCAATTTTTCTGTCCTTAAATGATGCTATTCAATTTGAAGACGTTTACTTTCACACTCTTTGGCCATATTACATTGTTTAGATGGAGGATCACTGACGAGGGTTGATTACCAGAAACGTGCATGTCTGGTCCATGCTGCAAATTGATCTGTTCTAAATGATCCTATTGAATTTGAAGACGTTTAAAGTTTGTACCACTTGGTGAATGCCACTGCTGGTGGACCAGAAGTCGCCGAAGGCACATGTAGCAAAGTTCGTTAAACTTTGGTTGATCGTTTCTTCAACGCATTCGAAAATTTCTGTTATCAAAATTTGTTGTAATTTCTAAACCGTGGGTAGCATTCCCCAATCTGCTACACTTTTCGGTACATTTTTGAACATTATAACTTTCACAATCTCTGGCCATAACTGTTCTTAAATGATACTATTAAATTTGAAGACGTTTAACATCAGTAAAAGATGTGTTTTAGTATTCTCTACCCTCAAGCATGATTCAGGACTATTAATAATGTGGTCATTGTCTTAGCTTATTGTTGCATGGAATCAGGAGAGGCTGACTCTCCCCGGGCACCCGGTCTCACTTCGGAATGTTGTTCATCCCGTGGTTCGCAACCGTTCCGAAAGGAATTTCACGATTTAGCCTTGCCTTCTCGACTGTGAGACTGAATAACTGTTAGGTACTTCTTTGATGTTTATCGATCAATAAAACTGATGAGCGTAATTAAATTACATTTACATTGTAATGACCCATCCTATGCTAAATTAAGAGCACCCGTTAATATGAAGTTTTTGTTTTCTTTTCCTTGTCAGTTATGGTCGGTTTGAACCCCCTAAAATTATGAGAAAGTGTAAAATTTCGTTTTTTAGTACACGTATACGGATGAAGAGACACATTCCATCTTTGTTTACCCTGGATAGGTTTGTATGTGTGTAGTAAAACGAAACAAGACATGGAAAATGACTATTTTGTCATCATACTGTTAGCAGAAAAGATTAAAATCAGAAACATAATTTTAGGCATCTGGTTTTATTTAATTTTCATTATCCAAAGTTAAGCAAGAGCATTGATACCGAATTCGACATGATCTTATACATGTATCTTAAACCTGTCCAGCAGTGAGATGATAGAATACACTCTTGTGAGCAATTAGATTCTATTGGGTTCCCCAGAAAAGTATAAAGTAATGCAAAAGTACTAGTCTACCTGAAATCATTGTTGAGAAATACTGTTTTTCATTTCAGACCGATATGATGACAAAGTAGTAATAATCCAAGATAAGTCATTCAATGGTCTAGGTAACATGCACCGAATTATACATGTAGATCAGAAATAAAGTGATTATTTCGTGAGAGAGAATACTTCAAAGGGCATTTCAAATACATCTGAGAAAGTGGTTAAATTGATTGGAGCTATTTTGTCATAAATACAGTCATTGCAATCGTTTAACGTAAAAATAATTGATAATGTCTATGATGATATTTGATAGTCAAGACGGCTTTCATCCTCATTTCTTGTGATCCTTGTATTTGATGTCTATGATTTTGTTATCATAAAGACATAGACAAGAACCCTATCCAATAAATTCTTTGACGGGTGCTTCATAGAAACATTTTTTTCTGTATTCGATGAAAAGTTTACTTTTTCTTTATCAAATGATGGGAAAATTATTCTATTATCTAAAGATTTCTACAAGGTTAATTAACAATGTAAGAAATGTGTTAGAAAATAGGTCGGATTATGATAAGGCACAATCAGCCTTGGAGGATCATGTTAAATGAACAATGTTTACCACGTTAAATATTAGCTTAAAAATCTATCGAAATTATTTTTGACTTTACTCAAGAACACGGTAATCGACATTTTTCAAGGATTTCCTACAGACGCCAAATGCCCTAATTCTTTGTGAACTCGATTATTATTAGAGAAAGCAACATATGGACGTTAAGAACAATGCGATTGAATTGTAAATAAAAGGATAAAAGACATTGTAAAACAAGAGCCCCAAGTGAGTATGTATTGATCACTATAAGTTCACGCAACCACGCCAGCTACCAGAGAGTTCTTTTCTGTACATAAAATATGCAATCGTAGATTATCGATTATCGATTTTGTGCTGAATATTGGATATGGTCATTATTAATATTTGTCATTTGTACCAATCAGTTATTCTGTGTCAAAGTCGAGAAGGCATCGCAAAATTATTGGAATAATACGGAAGTGTCCCAACTCTATACTTTCTTGAAAAAAAAAAATAAAACTAATTTATTATGCACCAGACACGTGTTTCGGATATGAAATCCTAATCAGTGATGCTTTCAGCCAAAGTGCTTTTCATAAGACGCCAAAATTTATTTCAGTAGTGCCCCTGTTTTTTTTTTTATTTAAATTTGTCCATTTACTATACAAAGAGTGCACAAAGTCACGGCTCCAAAGGATAAATTCAGTAGCATATCCGAATAAAATCTATGTACAAATGTTACACGTCTTCAAATTCGATAGCATCATTTAAAAACAGATAAATTTGCAGCATGGACCAGAAATGCGTGTTTCGGGTACTTAACCCTCGTCAGTGATCCTCAATCTAAACAATGTTATATGGCCAAAATGTGTGAAAGTTAGTATGTCTAAAAATGTACCGAAAGACGTAGCAGAACTGGTGGGATATGATGCTAGCATAATAGCATTGAAGGGATGGTGCTAAGATGTTAGACACTTTTGATTTTGATGATAATTTGATTAGAATTTCATTGGAACAGTTGTGAAGCACGGAATAAACAATATTCCGAAGTGAGTAAAATCTTCAAGTTAACACCACCAGACAGTATGTTTCATATCGTGAATCCTCCTCAGTGGTACTTCAAACCAAAATTATTCTCTGCAGCAAAATAGTTGGATAAATGCAAAAAGTCTTCAAATTCAATAGCATCATTTAAGAACAGATAAATTTACACCATGGAATTCATTTTTCCTTCTTTTGGTACACTCTACTGAGAGATTTTTACTTAGTTATGTGTTCGAGTTAAAAATCATCCATTAATGTATTGATAGCTGTTAAAACAGTTATGGAACATTAAATGGTTCAAATTCTTCTTGTAATGTTTCATTAAACAGGTTGTAGAAAGGTTATAGTCATCATTCAACAGAAAGGATCAAAGAATTTAGGAAAATGATGAAGAGAACTTGTCTTCTGAATAGGTTGATAAAGTTTGCAATGGAGAAGTAAAAATTACGTCGGATTCAGATATTCAATGTCAGATCACAATGATATACGAAGTTTTTTTTCAGGGTTAGTTGATAATTTGCTTCATGTACGTAATTGTTGAACAGTGTAAATTGCGCAAATTAATTAGATCCGATAAGAACCGTCATGCTTGACAGATTTGATTTAAATAATCGTGGTAAAATATGTTTTATGAAAATATGTAAGAAAGTTGCAAAGGTCGACCCATTGTGCCATATTGAAGAAGTTGCAGAGGAGAACCCAAGGTTGACACATCAGATAGAAAATTCTACAGGAACAAGGGCACTTAAATAAGCCTTCAGCGACTTGCTTCTGGAAAGATTTCATTCAAAGGGATAGGGAAAAAAGTGACCATTTTCGTTCCAAACTTAAAGTTTTTAAATGGTTGTATTTTCTTTTTCATTATGCTTCATCCCACTTTTTATGGCAAAATTATTGAATATTTAGCTCTATGTCTACATAGACATAGTGAAAGTTTCCCAAACAATGAAAGTGTCCCCGACATTTTGAGCAAAGATAACATTGGCATTTCTCAATTTAACATCCCTATTTCTAAACTGGATCTCCCTACAAAATACTGCATACCAAAACATCACAAGTCTCCTTATAAATTTTGATATAGTGATGATTCGTTAGTCCGGGATTCAATACTCAGGAAAATTCGTTACTCCGAACGATTTTTCAGGGAACAAACGTACATAGTGCAACAAATGATCCGATAATCCGGAAATCCGTTTTCCGGAACCGGACGGTAGTTTTCGGGAACGGACGTGAGGATCATATGTTATTTTGTCCTGTTAGTCCGGACGATGTAAGCGACTTCGGACGTGTTTTCATAACAATTAATTTTAACCTGGAGAAATCTATATGGACATGTTTACATAACAATTAATTTTTACTTGGAGAAATTAACTGTAATCGGCAGGTTAATTAGGTAATCAGATACGTAGCACCGGTCACAGCTTAGTTTAAGCATATTCATTCATTCCAATGCAAGTTACATATAATTACAGAAATGAAAACAATATAGGGATCTGAAAAAAGCGTACCGCTTATTTATGGTCACAGCTGGGGGTACATGTACTTACGTGTTTATTAATCTACTAAAAGACTTAATTGTTCGCTTTTTTGGTCGCTTTCTTAATTCTTATCGTGACCTTTTTCAGCTCGTAGCGTTCAATCTATATTTTGATCAGATGCACGCCCTCAAATCAGATGTCAAACTATACTTGGTATTTTTAATTTTGATGTTTGTATCACGACGAAGATGAAAGTGAACTGAATGTTAGAGTTAACTTGGATATTGAGGTTTTTTTTTTAGTAACAATAGAATCGAAAACCGCCGTCAACCGACGATTTCCGTATTTTTCAGGAAGAAAAAATGTTAGTTTCAGCAGGTATTGGTAAGTATCGGGGCCCGCAGAACCTCGATCTTTTGATAAAATGTTATTCTTATTTCAAATTTTAAAGTAACGCTTTATCCCCCCCAAAAAAAGAAAAAAAAAAATACTTAATTGGGCGTATTAAAACGGAGGCCTCTCTCTACTTTCATTTGATCTTTATTCTTATGTATGTTTTTCTATTCATTTCTATGAATTCAATTAGAATTGTAAAGAAAAATCAACAACATGTATTTTTATTTTCTATGATGAGAAAAATATTGGCTTCTAGACGACATAAAAGCGAGGACATTTTCCGTGCGAATCCCCCTCCTCCCTTTCTTGTATTAAGCGCTCATGTTTTAAAGACACATCTAGAGATCCATTATTTTCAAGAAATAAACATTTAATCAAATTATCTTTAATGAATAAGTATTTGTTTACAAGACAATTTAACCGAAGACACACACACACAAAATCGGCCGACCCCCCCCCCCCTTTCCTTCGGAATTTCGCGCCCAAGTTATGAAATTGTTAACATGATTCTGTAATCCGGAAAATCCGTTAATCCGGACGAATTTCTCGGGAATCAATTCGTCTGGACTAACGAATCATCACTGTACCTACAATTTTGTCTAGAAATCTGACGTCAGCTTTCACGGCTGTAAAGGAACACGTGGCCAAATACTGTGAAACTGTCATGAAGAGGAATGGCGCAAACCTTTTTTGGTCTATTAAAAATTTAGGGGATGTGATTGACATAACGAAATCAAGAAATTAGAAACACCATTTTTGGACCTAAATATCAAAATTGTTAATTGAGAGATTTATACAAGAATGTATGACAAAAGAGATGATTTTGGATTCAACATAGTAAATTTCCCCTGCCTTGACGGTGATGTTCCTAGATAACCGTCCTATAGTATCTACATTTCACTGCTCGTCCGGTATGCTAGAGCATGTATTTATGTTTTGGGTTTTCATAGTAGAAATTTACAAATTACCAAAAAGCTTTTAGGACAAGGTTTTCGCTTTCACAAACTGGTAAAGACTTTCTGGAAATTTTACAAAAATTGTTGTCAATTTCTTTAAGAATTCGGACAAATATAGGCAACATAATATATTGCTTTGGGTATTTCACAACCTGCATTTTTGGTGACAAAATCAACAAGATAAGAAGGATCAAAGATAGACAACATTACCATCGAACATGCTTCAGAATCATCCAACGCCTTTTATACTGTGGACATGATCCTAGTATCACCAGACGGACACAAGGCTTGGTACTTGACCAATCTACAGCCTTGTACCAGCGCATTCTAACCACTTGCACTCTGACTGACTGTGAAGACGGGACTCGATGTCGGGCCCTGTCCAAACCTCTTTAGAGAAGACAGGGCACCGACCACCTGTCCTCTCTAAATGTCAGTCGGACTCCTCGGGTGATATCATACATTAGCTCGCATAGCCGGCAGAGCACGGGTTGTATTACGCATGCCTTTTTATATCCATTTACTTATTCATCTATGTTGCTTGGACCCCTGCGTTTTGCGGTCTTGTTTGTGTGTGGTCACCTGATAGTGAGGAGGTTGTTTTAAATCACAATTGTACGTTCTTCGAGACCTCTGGGTAATAGGAGAAGTGGGAGGGTTGTGCGCACGAAATCCAGGATAACCACACCTTCTGTTATTTTCGCGGTAGATGGTCGTCCTAAGTCGGCACCGGTTGTCCATTGGTCTCGTTGGTTTATGTGTAGTCCATTGTGTTTGATGTTTCTGTGTTGTGCGTTGACGTTTCTTGTCCCTTTAACGTCTCTTTCCGTGCTTGTCTGCTGTGTGTTTTTGCATTGTGTGTTTTGGGGTTTTGCTGTAGGTGCTGCAACCTAGTGTTGTTTGAGATCCCCTCCTCCTTTGTTTCACATTAGAAATTCAGATTTTCGGTAAGGGACAAACATACCTACAGCTGTTACCCCAGAGCAAGAATATGTAACAGGTACATTCCTTTTTTTATATTCTGAGCTTACATAGAAAGCTTACACGCGCTTGTTCTATATCTACTATAAACTATAATGTTGAAATCTTATTTTACCACTAATGTCGGAAGAAATGGGCACATTTGGCGAGAAATAACACTCATATTGATTGATAATACCTGTTTTCAATTCCATTTCAATAAACAAAAATATCTCTACCCTAATTTGAAAGATAAGAAAACAATTTTTAAAATAGCAAAAAATTGAGCAAAAACGAAGACCCCTTTGTTATCCGTTCAGATGACCCTTAAATGCTGAAAAAATTGACGTAATAAGTAATCTATTCATACAAGATATATTAAAAAACGTTTCAAAAGCTTTGATATGTATGAGGTGTTTGAAAATATTGGCTGATAGTAATTAAAGAAAATCGACTGAAGATTTTTTTTTCTACTAAGACTGAACAAACCATGGTCCTTTTTCATACAAATAATGTAAGAATACTTAAAAATCGTTTACGTAACAGCATTATTGTCTTAAACCGGTTATTAAGGATTCCGACTTCCGTCGGAATCCTTTCTGTTATTGTATTGTCTTTTCTTTATTCTTATTATTAAGGATTCCGACTATTCCGTCGGAATCCTTTCTGTTATTGTATTGTCTTTTCTTTATTCTTATTATTATTAAGGATTCCGACTTTTCCGTCGGAATCCTTTCTGTTATTGTATTGTCTTTTCTTTATTCTTATTATTATTCTTATTATTATTATTCTTACCCCCAGATCGTTCCAGTGACTGTACAAAAAAGTGCCACTTCTTATGATAAAACAAGAAGTATCATGTGAAAGAGCATATAAAGATCTAGTGGTAAAAAAATTTTGTCGTCGAAAAGTTCACGTATGCCCCCGCTAGAGGTCATCAAAGGTCAAATCTTTAAACACTTATAACTCCTAAACTAACCGTGCGATTTGAACGAAATTTGTTTTAAAATGTTCTTTGGGAAATTTGCAAACTTTTATACGCTTACATGCTCGATAAAATATTTACGGTTTTCGCGCTATTCCGAGTTGAAAATGGAACTTTAAATTGGCACAGTGCCAATTTCTACAGTTTTTGAGATTTTGAGTTGAGACTTGGATGGTAGGCTACTTATAGGTAGTCATTGATGATGACCTAGTTTCAAGGTCACATTATGATTCTCAAGGTCACAACAAACTTTTGCCTATAGAACAAAGACTATTTGACCTTGACAGTTCAAACTTCATAAATACAATCATTGATCCATGCCCTTTCACCTTGACCTTGGCCCAAGGTCAAATTTTGATTCTCAAGGTCACAACAAACTTTTGCCTATAGAACAAAGACCATTTGACCTTGAGAGTTCAAACTTGGTGCAAATATTCCTTGCATCAAGTCCTTTCACCTTGACCTTGACCCAAGGTCATTTGTTCGATTTCAAGGTCACAACAGACTTTTGTTGATAAAATATTGAGCTTTGATTAGATTAAGAGGACTCTTGATGAGAATAAATTCAAATGCTTATCTTTTATCCATGACCTTGGTTCAAGGTCAAATTAACTTTTTCAAGGTCATAACAAACATTTACTCTTGTAGAATTCACAGGATTTTGCCCTGAACTATTTATGCTTCACACAAGTAGTACTTCTTAATTAAATTTAACATAGTAAGATAGAGAACTTTATTCTTGTTCTCTGTTTCTTTCTTTTTTATTCTTAGTAGCATTACATATCAGTAGTTTCATGTTGTTGTCATTTTCTATTAATAGGAATTATCTCATTGCAAAATCATTGTGCAATTCTTTTTTGAGAAAGTCATTGTAAAGGATTAGATATTGATTGTGCATGGAGTTTAAAGCTTTCGTAAACATGAAAGGTATTTATTATTTTTTTCTTCTATTTTGTTGATAAATAAATAAGAGTCCCAAATTAGACATAAGCTCTTTTGACTCATTTGCTGAAGTTAATATGGTACTAAAGCAACTATTCTTTTTTCCATCTTCTTTATTCGGATTTTAGCACTTCAGTTCCGAGGAAGGTCTAATAAAGGAGGAATCCGTCTGTTGCTTGCAACAGTAGCCATCTAGTTCTTATTATTATTATTATTATTATTATTCTTACCCCCAGATCGATCCAGAGACTGTACAAAAAAGTGCCACTTCTTATGATAAAACGAAAAGCATCATAAGAAAGAACATATCAAGATCTTGAGGTAAAAAAAATTTGTAGTCAAAATGTTCACATATGCCCCCGCTAGAGGTCATCAAAGTTCAAATCTTTAAACTCTTATAACTCTTAAACTAACCGTACGATTTGAACGAAATTTGTTTTAAAATGTTCTTTGGGAAATTTGCAAACTTTTATACGCTTACATGCTCGATAAAATATTTACGGTTTTCGTGCTATTTTGAGTTGAAAATGGAACTTTAAATTGGCACAGTGCCAATTTCTACAGTTTTTGAGATTTTGAGTTGAAACTTGGATGGTAGGCTACTAATAGGTAGTCATTGATGATGACCTAGTTTCAAGGTCACATTATGATTCTCAAGGTCACAACAAACTTTTGCCTATAGAACAAAGACTATTTGACCTTGACAGTTCAAACATCAGAAATACAATCATTGAGCCAAGCCCTTTCACCTTGACCTTGGCCGAAGGTCAAATTTTGATTCTCAAGGTCACAACAAACTTTTGCCTATAGAACAAGGACCATTTGACCTTGAGAGTTCAAACTTGGCGCAAATATTCCTTGCATCAAGTCCTTTCACCTTGACCTTGATCCAAGGTCATTTGTTCGATTTCAAGGTCACAACAGAATTTTGTCGATAAAATATTGAGCTTTGATTAGATTAAGAGGACTCTTGATGAGAATAAATTCAAATGCTTATCTTTTATCCATGACCTTGGTTAAAGGTCAAATTAACTTTTTCAGGGTCATAACAAATATTTACTCTTATAGAATTCACAGGATTTTGTCCTTAACTATTTATTCTTCATACAAGTAGTACTTCTTATTTGAACTTTACATAGTAAGATAGATAACTCTTTTATTCTTGATCTCTGTTTCTTTCTTTTTTATTCTTAGTAGCATTACATGTTGTTGTCATTTTCTATTAATAGACATTATCTCATTGCAAAATCATTGTGCAATTCTGTTTTGAGAAAGTCATTGTAAAGGATTAGATATTGATTGTGCATGGAGTTTAAAGCTTTCGTAAACATGAAAGGTATTTATCATTTTTTCTTCTATTTTGTTGATAAATAAATAAGAGTCCCAAATTAGACATAAGCTCTTTTGACTTATTTGCTGAAGTTAATATGGTACTAAAGCAACTATTCTTTTTTCCATCTTCTTTATTCGGATTTTAGCACTTCAGTTACGAGGAAGGTCTAATAAAGGAGGAATCCGTCTGTTGCTTGCAACAGTAGCCATCTAGTTAAGGATTCCGACTATTCCGTCGGAATCCTTTCTGTTATTGTATTGTCTTTTCTTTATTCTTATTATTATTAAGGATTCCGACTATTCCGTCGGAATCCTTTCTGTTATTGTATTGTCTTTTCTTTATTCTTATTATTATTCTTATTATTATTATTATTATTATTCTTACCCCCAGATCGTTCCAGTCACTGTACAAAAAAGTACAACTTCTTATGATAAAACGAAAAGGATCATGTGAAAGAGCATATAAAGATCTTGAGGTAAAAAAATTTTGTCGTCGAAAAGTTCACATATGCCCCCGCTAGAGGTCACCAAATTTCAAATCTTTAAACTCTTATAACTCCTAAACTAACCGTACGATTTGAACGAAATTTGTTTTAAAATGTTCTTTGGGAAATTTGTAAACTTTTATACGCTTACATGCTCGATAAAATATTTACGGTTTTCGCGCTATTCCGAGTTGAAAATGGAACTTTAAATTGGCACAGTGCCAATTTCTACAGTTTTTGAGATTTTGAGATGAAACTTGGATACTAGATTACTTATAGGTAGTCATTTAATGTTGACCTACTTTCAAGGTCAAATTTTCATTCTCAAGGTCACAACAAACTTTTGCCTGTAGAACAAAGACTATTTGACCTTGACAGTTCAAACTTCATAAATACAATCATTGAGCCAAGCCCTTTCACCTTGACCTTGGCCCAAGGTCAAATTTTCATTCTCAAGGTCACAAAAAACTTTTGCCTATAGAACAAAAACCATTTGACCTTGAGAGTTAAAACTTGGCGCAAATATTCCTTGCATCAAGTCCTTTCACCTTGACCTTGACCCAAGGTCATTTGTTCGATTTCAAGGTCACAACAGACTTTTGTCGATAAAATATTGAGCTTTGATTAGATAAAGAGGACTCTTGATGAGAATAAACTCAAATGCTTATCTTTTATCCATGACCTTGGTTAAAGGTCAAATAAACTTTTTCAAGGTCATAACAAACATTTACTCTTGTAGAATTCACACTTTTTGTCCTATACTATTTATTCTTTACACAAGTATTCCTTCTTATTTGAACTTAACCTAGTATAAGAAAGATAACTCTTTTCGTCTTGTTCTCTGTTTCTTTTTTTTTTTCTTAGTAGCATTACATATCTGTACTTTCATGCTGTTGTCATTTTCTATTAATAGAAATCATCTCATAGCAAAAACATTGTGCAATTCTGTTTTGAGAAATTAATTGTAAAGGATCTGATATTGATAGAGCATGGAATTTAAAGCTTTCATATAAATAAAAGGTATTTACTATTGTTTTCTTCTATTTTGTTGATAAATAAATAAGAGTCCCAAATTAGACATAAGCTCTTTTGACTCATTTGCTGAAGTGAACAAGGTACTATAGCAACTATTCTTTTTTCCATCTTCTTTATTCGGATTTTAACACTTCAGTTCCAAGGAAGGTCTAATAAAAGAGGAATCCGTCTGTTGCTTGCAACAGTAGCCATCTAGTTCTTATTATTATTATTATTATTATTATTCTTACCCCCAGATCGTTCCAGTGACTGTACAAAAAAGTACAACTTCTTATGATAAAACGAAAAGTATCATGTGAAAGAGCATTTAAAGATCTTGAGGTAATAAAATTTTGTCGTCCAAAAGTTCACATATGCCCCCGCTAGAGGTCATCAAAGTTCAAATCTTTAAACTCTTATAACTCCTAAACTAACCGTACGATTTGAACGAAATTTGTTTTAAAATGTTCTTTGGGAAATTTGTGAACTTTTATACGCTTACATGCTCGATAAAATATTTACGGTTTTCGCGCTATTACGAGTTGAAAATGGAACTTTAAATTGGCAAAGTGCCAATTTCTACAGTTTTTGAGATTTTGAGTTGAAACTTGGATACTAGGTTACTTATAAGTAGTCATTTAATGTTGACCTACTTTCAAGGTCAAATTTTCATTCTCAAGGTCACAACCAACTTTTACCTGTAGAACAAAGACTATTTGACCTTCACAGTTCAAACTTCATACATACTATCGTTAAACCAAGCTCTTTCACATTGACCTTGACCCAAGGTCAAATTTTGATTCTCAAGGTCACAACAGACTTTTGACTATAGAACAAAGACTATTAGACCTGCAGAGTTTAAACTTCATACATAAAATCATTAAACCAAGCTCTTTCACCTTGACCTTGGCCCAAGGTCAAATTCTGATTCTCAAGGTCACAACATACTTTTGCCTATAGAACAAAAACTATTAGACATTCAAAGTTCAAACTTCATACATAATATCATTAAACCAAGCTCTTTCACCTTGACCTTGACCCAAAGTCAAATTCAGAGTCTCAAGGTCACATCAAACTTTTGCCTATAGAACAAAGACTATTTGACCTTCAGAGTTTAAACTTCATACAAATAATTGTTCAGTCATGCTCTTTCACTTTGACCTTGACCCAAGGTCAAATTCTCATTCTCAAGGTCACAGCAACTTTTCCCTACAAAACAAAGACTATTTGACCTTCAGAGTTCATACTTTATACATATTATGCTTGGGCCAAGCTCCTTCACCTTGACCTTGACCCAAGGTCAAATTCTGATTTTCAAGGTCACAACAAACTGAAGTCTATAAAACAAAGACTGTTTGACCTTGAGAGTTCAAACTTTACACAAATATTCCTTGTATCAAACTCTTTCATCATGACCTTGACCAACTGTCATTAGTTTGATTTCAAGGTCACAGCTGACTTTGGTTGATTAGATATTGAGCTTTGCTCAGATTAAGATCAGTCGTAATGAGATTAATCACAGTACTTAGCTTTCATTCATGGCATTGGTTAAAGGCCAAATAATCATTCTCAAGGTCTTAACAATCATTTACTCTTGTAGAATTTACACTTTTTGTCCTATACTATTTATTCTTCACACAAGTAGTCCTTCTTATTTGAACTTAACATAGTATAAGAAAGATAACTCTTTTATTCTTGTTCTCTGTTCTCTTTCTTTTTCTTTTTCTTAGTAGCATTACAGATCTGTCCTTTCGTGTTGTTGTCATTTTCTATTAATAGAAATTATCTCATTGAAAAATCATTGTGCAATTCTGATTTGAGAAAGTAATTGTAAAGGATTTGATATCCATAGAGCATGGAGTTTAAATCTTTCAAAAACATGAAAGGTATTTATCATCTTGTTCTTCTTTTTTGTCAATAAATAGATAAGGGTCCCAAGTTGGACATAAGCTCTTTTGACTCATTTGCTGAAGTGAATAAAGTACTAAAGCAACTATTCTTTTTTCATCTTCTTTATTCGGATTTTAACACTTCAGTTCCGAGGAAGGTCTAATAAAGGAGGAATCCGTCTGTTGCTTGCAACAGTAGCCATCTAGTTAAGGATTCCGACTTTTCCGTCGGAATCCTTTCTGTTATTGTATTGTCTTTTCTTTATTCTTATTATTATTCTTATTATTATTATTATTATTATTCTTACCCCCATATCAATCCAGTTACTGTACAAAAAAGTACAACTTCTTATGATAAAACGAAAAGTATCACGCGAAAGAGCATATAAAGATCTTGAGGTAAAAAAAATTTGTTGTCGAAAAGTTCACATATGCCCCCGCTAGAGGTCATCAAAGGTCAAATCTTTAAACTCTTATAACTCCTAAACTAACCGTACGATTTGAACGAAATTTGTTTTAAAATGTTCTTTGGGAAATTTGTAAACTTTTATACGCTAACATGCTCGATAAAATATTTACGGTTTTCGCGCTATTCCGAGTTGAAAATGGAACTTTAAATTGGCACAGTGCCAATTTCTACAGTTTTTGAGATTTTGAATTGAAACTTGGATGGTAGGTTACTTATAGGTAGTCATTTAATGTTGACCTACTTTCAAGGTCACATTTTGATTCTCAAGGTCACAACAAACTTTCGCCTGTAGAACAAAGACTATTTGACCTTCAGAGTTCAAACTTCATACATAATATCGTTAAACCAAGCTCTTTCACACTGACCTTGACCGAAGGTCAGATTCTGATTCTCAAGGTCACAACAAACTTTTGCCTATAGCAAAGACTGTTAGACCTGCAGAGTTCAAACTTCATACATAATATCATTAAACCAAGTTCTTTCACCTTGACCTTGACCCAAGGTCAAATTCTGATTCTCAAGGTCACAACAAACTTTGGCCTATAGAACAAAGACTATTTGACCTTCAGAGTTTAAACTTCATACAAATAATTGTTCAGTCATGTTCTTTCACTTTGACCTTGACCCAAGGTCAAATTCTAATTCTCAAGGTCACAGCAACTTTTCCCTACAAAACAAAGACTATTAGACATTCAAAGTGCAAACTTCATACATAATATCATTAAACGAAACTCTTTCACCTTGACCTTGACCCAAGGTCAAATTCTGATTCTCAAGGTCACAACAAACTTTGGCCTATAGAACAAAGACTACTATATAGCAAAGACAACAATTTTTAGTCTATTAAACAAAGACTGACCTTGAGAGTTCAAACTTTACACAAATATTCCTTGCATTAAACTTTTTCATCATGACCTTGACCCAAGGTCATTTGTTTAATTTCAAGGTCACAATTGACTTTGGTTGATTAGATATTGAGCTTAGCTCAGATTAAGATCAATCGTGATGAGAATAATCACAATACTTTGCTTTCATCCATGACATTGGTTAAAGGCCAAATAATCATTCTCAAGGTCTTAACTTTCATTTACTCTTGCAGAATTTACACTTCTTGTCCTATACTATTTATTCTTCACACAAGTAGTCCTTCTTATTTGAACATTAC
The DNA here is from genome assembly GCA_028142955.1 of Pinctada fucata. Taxonomy (NCBI): domain Eukaryota; kingdom Metazoa; phylum Mollusca; class Bivalvia; order Pterioida; family Pteriidae; genus Pinctada; species Pinctada fucata. Next base: position 88,911,050 of record AP027102.1, on the reverse strand, counting down.
ATAGTAAAAGAAACATAACTCTTTTATTCTTGTTCTCTGTTTCTTTTTTTTTTTCTTAGTAGCATTACATATCTGTACTTTCATGTTGTTGTCATTTTCTATTAATAGAAATTATCTCATTGCAAAATCATTGTGTAATTCTGTTTTGAGAAAGTAATTGTAAAGGATTTGACATCCATAGGGCATGGAGTTTAAAGCTTTCGTAAAGATGAAAGGTACGTAATTTTTTTTCTTCTATTTTGTTGATAAATAAATAAGAGTCCCAAATTAGACATAAGCTCTTTTGACCCATTTGCTGAAGTGAATAAGGTACTTAAGCAACTATTCTTTTTTCTATCTTCTTTATTCGGATTTTAACACTTCAGTTCCGAGGAAGGTCTAAGAAAGGAGGAATCCGTCTGTTGCTTGCAACAGTAGCCATCTAGTTATTATTATTATTCTTACCCCCAGATCGTTCCAGTCACTGTACAAAAAAGTACAGCTTCTTATGATAAAACGAAAAGGATCATGTGAAAGAGCATATAAAGATCTTGAGGTAAAAAAATTTTGTCGTCGAAAAGTTCACATATGCCCCCGCTAGAGGTCACCAAAGTTCAAATCTTTAAACTCTTATAACTCCTAAACTAACCGTGCGATTTGAACGAAATTTGTTTTAAAATGTTCTTTGGGAAATTTGTAAACTTTTATACGCTTACATGCTCGATAAAATATTTACGGTTTTCGCGCTATTCCGAGTTGAAAATGAAACTTTAAATTGGCACAGTGCCAATTTCTACAGTTTTTGAGATTTTGAGATGAAACTTGGATACTAGGTTACTTATAGGTAGTCATTTAATGTTGACCTACTTTCAAGGTCAAATTTTCATTCTCAAGGTCACAACAAACTTTTGCCTGTAGAACAAAGACTATTTGACCTTGACAGTTCAAACTTCATAAATACAATCATTGAGCCAAGCCCTTTCACCTTGACCTTGGCCCAAGGTCAAATTTTCATTCTCAAGGTCACGAAAAACTTTTGCCTATAGAACAAAGACCATTTGACCTTGAGAGTTAAAACTTGGCGCAAATATTCCTTGCATCAAGTCCTTTCACCTTGACCTTGACCCAAGGTCATTTGTTCGATTTCAAGGTCACAACAGACTTTTGTCGATAAAATATTGAGCTTTGATTAGATTAAGAGGACTCTTGATGAGAATAAACTCAAATGCTTATCTTTTATCCATGACCTTGGTTAAAGGTCAAATAAACTTTTTCAAGGTCATAACAAACATTTACTCTTGTAGAATTCACACTTTTTGTCCTATACTATTTATTCTTTACACAAGTATTCCTTCTTATTTGAACTTAACCTAGTATAAGAAAGATAACTCTTTTCGTCTTGTTTTTTTTTCTTAGTAGCATTACATATCTGTACTTTCATGCTGTTGTCATTTTCTATTAATAGAAATCATCTCATTGCAAAAACATTGTGCAATTCTGTTTTGAGAAATTAATTGTAAAGGATCTGATATTGATAGAGCATGGAATTTAAAGCTTTCGTATCAATAAAAGGTATTTACTATTGTTTTCTTCTATTTTGTTGATAAATAAATAAGAGTCCCAAATTAGACATAAGCTCTTTTGACTCATTTGCTGAAGTGAACAAGGTACTATAGCAACTATTCTTTTTTCCATCTTCTTTATTCGGATTTTAACACTTCAGTTCCAAGGAAGGTCTAATAAAGGAGGAATCCGTCTGTTGCTTGCAACAGTAGCCATCTAGTTAAGGATTCCGACTATTCCGTCGGAATCCTTTCTGTTATTGCAATGTCTTTTCTTTATTCTTATTATTATTCTTATTATTATTATTTTTATTCTTACCCCCTCATCATTTCCAGACACTTTATTCAAAGGTCTTTTAACACAGAGCAAAAGGGATAGTACCATCAGAAAGAGCATAACAAGATCTTCTTTAACCTTTTTTTGTTTGTCGATAAGTCCACCAATGCCCCTGCTGGAGGTCATTAAAGGTCAAATTTTTAAACACTTATAACTCCTAAACTAACCGTACGATTTGAACGAAATTTCTTTTAAGATGTTCTTTGAGAAAATTGTAAAACTATATACGCTTACATGCTCGATAAAATATTTACGGTTTTCGCGCTATTCCAAGTTGAAAATGGACCTTTAAATTGGCACAGTGCCAATTTCTACAGTTTTTGAGATTTTGAGTTGAAACTTTGATAGTAGGTTACTTATAGGTGGTCATTTAATGTTGACCTACTTTCAAGGTCAAATTTTCATTCTCAAGGTCACAACAAACTTTTGCCTATGGAACAAAAAGTATTTGACCTTCAAAGTTCAAACTTCATACATATTATCGTTAAACAAAGCTTTTTCACCTTGACCTTGACCCAAGGTCAAATTGAGATTCTCAAGGTCACAACAAACTTAAGTCTATAAAACAAAGATTATTTGACCTTGTGAGTTCAAACATTACACAATTATTCCTTGCAACAAACCCTCTCACCATGACCTTGACTCAAGGTCATTTGTTTGATTTCAAGGTCACAACCGACTTTGGTTGATTAGATATTGAGCTTTGCTCATAATAAGATCAATCATGATCAGAATGATCACAATACTTATCTTTCATTTATGACATTGGTTCAAGGTCAAATAAACATTTTCAAGGTCATAACAATCATTTACTCTTGTAGAATTCACACACTTTGTCCTATACTATTTATTCTTCACACAAGTAATCCTTCTTGTTTGAATTCAACATAGTATAAGAAAGATAACTCTTTTATTTTTGTTCTCTGTTTCCTATTTTTTTCTTAGTAGCATTACATATCTGTACTTTCATGTTGTTGTCATTTTCTTTTAATAGAAATGATCTCATTGCAAAATCATTGTGCAATCCTGTTTTGAGATAGTAATTGTAAAGGATTTTGATATTGATAGAACATGGAGTTTAAAGCTTTCGTAAAACTGAAAGGTATTTATTATTCTTTTCTTCTATTTTGTTGATAAATGAATAAGAGTCCCAAGTTAGACATCAGCTCTTTTGACTCATTTGCTAAAGTGAATATGGTACTAAAGCAACTATTCTTTTTTCCATCTTCTTTTTTCGGATTTTAACACTTCAGTTCCGAGGAAGGTCTAATAAAGGAGGAATCCGTCTGTTGCTTGCAACAGTAGCCATCTAGTTCTTATTATTATTATTATTATTATTATTACCCCCAAGCCAATCCAGAGACTTTACAACAAAGTACCGCATCATATGATAAAATGGAAAGTATCATGTGAAAGAGCAAATAAAGATCTTCATATATATTTTTTTTCTTGTCGAAAAGTTTACATATGCCCCCGCTAGAGGTCATCAAAGGTAAAATCTTTAAAACCTTATAACTCCTAAACTAACCGTGCGATTTGAATGAAATTTGTTTTCTATTGTTCTTTGGGAAATTTGCAAACTTTTATACGCTTACATGCTCGATAAAATATTTACGGTTTTCGCGCTATTTTGAGTTGAAATTGGAACTTTAAATTGGCACAGTGCCAATTTCTACAGTTTTTGAGATTTTGAGTTGAAACTTGGATGGTAGGTTACTTATAGGTAGTCATTGATGATGACCTAGTTTCAAGGTCAAATTTTGATTCTCAAGGTCACAACAAACTTTTGCTTATAGAACAAAGACTATTTGACCTTGACAGTTCAAACTTCATAAATACAATCATTGATCCAAGCCCCATCACCTTGACCTTGACCCAAGGTCAAATTCTGATTCTTAAGGTCACAACAAAACTTTTCCCATAGAACAAAGACCATTTGACCTTGAGAGTTCAAAATTTGCGCAAATGTTCCTTACATCAAGTCCTTTCACCTTGACCTTGACCCAAGGTCATTTGTTCGATTTCAAGGTCAAAACAGACTTTTGTTGATAAAATATTGAGCTTTGAATAGATGAAAAGGAATTTTGATGAGAATAAACTAAAATGCTTATCTTTCATCCATGACCTTGGTTCAAGGTCAAATAAACTTTTTCAAGGTCATAACAAACATTTACTCTTGTAGGATTGAGAGAATTTTGTTCTTAAATATTTATTCTTCACACAAGTAGTACTTCTTATTTGAACTTTACATAGTAAGATAGATAACTCTTTTATTCTTGTTCTATGTTTCCTTTTTTTATCTTAGTAGCATTACTTGTCTGTACTTTCATGCTGTTGTCATTCTCTATTTATAGAAATTTTTCTCATTGCTAATTCATTGTGCAATTCTTTTTGGGATAGTAATTTCAAAGGAATCAAAATGGATAGAATAGATCTAGGAGTTTAAAGCCTTCCTAAACTTGAAAGGTATTTATCTTTTTCTTCTATTTTGTCGATAAATAGATAAGAGTCCCAAATTAGACATAAGCTCCTTTGCCTTATTTGCTGAAGTGAATTAGGTACAAACGGAACTATTCTTTTTTCCATCTTCTTTATTCGGATTTTAACACTTCAGTTCCGAGGAAGGTCTAATAAAGGAGGAATCCGTCTGTTGCTTGCAACAGTAGCCATCTAGTTCTATTTTCTTCTTCTTTTTTTTCAATCGATACTCTAAATTCTTAATAAACAGATCTATATAAAATCTTTTTAACATGAAGTGCGACAATTACAAAGAAAGTGACATTGGCCCTCATTTGGTGTTGAGTGTTACCACGTTTATCATCCTGCAGATGTCATAAATACTTCTTTTTCTACTTACTTATTTACTATAACGTGTATTACATATATAACATGATTCATGTGATACTGTACTAATACGGAAGATCTCAAATACCTCTGACCAAGACTATACGAATGTTCTCGCGCACTCTTCGATTGTTCTCCATTGTTATGACGTCATCAATTTACTTGGGCAGAAAAGGTGCCCACGTTTTGAAAAATGGTTTAGGTAGGTAACTAAATGAAAAATCAGAGCGGACAAGCTGCACGTGCTGTATTTCCGATCTTGCGTATTTGCACGGCACGCTTTTTACAGCGCCGCCTAAAAGACATTCGTATTTGCACTTGACTGCAGATTGTTCATTAGGTATAATTTCTTGTTTCCATGGAGCTGTGTCATTTTAAATTCTATACTGTTTAGATTGTATTTCTCTTTGTTCACACATCACAAGGTTCGTTATATAAAACTTTGTTCTCATTATGCGTTACCTGCGTATAAATCTGTTTGGTGTCAAATTAGGAAACTCAGGTGACTTATCGTAAATAATTGCATTTTACACAGCGTAATTTCATTGGCCGAGTAGATTTGACCACGACACGACCTCCTACGGGGTGGATGTCACATCTCATTACAGGCTAATGAATTGTAATGATACAATGTATTCTAAGGTTCTAGACAGATGAAAATACCATACCTTGCAGTGATATTTTAGCCCCTATGAAAATATGTACATAATGACTTAAGAATATTTGTTTGTTTACGTTTTCTTCTGTTTACGTTTATAATAAGTGTTTCACATATATAATGAAACTCGTAAGATGATTGATGATTATAGATTGATAAAATAACTCATTAGTTTAGGATCGACGAAACATAGTAGATATATGTGGATAGTATTTCATATTGATAATAGGCTAGAAAGAATTTAAAACAAAATTCGTTCACTAGATTTTTACGTGTTGTATTTATAAGATAAATGAGGGGATCTCAAATAGGTTTCGTTTGAAGTGCCCGCATCAAAACAACGAAACACCAATGTGAAAACACAGAAAAGACATACACAACAAAAACACAAAGGGGACGAGAAAGACCAATCACAAAAGAGGAAGACCAATCACAAGAGAGGAAGACCAATCACAAAAGACGACAATATAATTATATTAGAGAAAGGAGGGGATCTCCAACTAGACTCCTTTGCTACACCAACAGCAAAACACCGGAACACGCCCATGGGAAAACACAGGGTAGACATACACAGCAAAACACCGGAACACGCCCATGGGAAAACACAGGGTAGACATACACAGCAAAACATCGGAACACGCCCATGGAAAAACACAGGGTAGACATACACAGCAAAATACCAGAACACTCCAATGTGAAAACACAGGGTAGACATACACAGCAAAAGACCAGAACACGCCCATGTGAAAACACAGGGTAGACATACACAGAAAAAGACCAGAACACGCCCATGGGAAAACACAGGGTAGACATACACAGCAAAAGACCAGAACACGCCCATGAGAAAACACAGGGTAGACATTCACAGCAAACCACCGGAACACGCCCATGGGAAAACACAGGGTAGACATTCACAGCAAACCACCGGAACACGCCCCGACATTGAGTCCCGTCGTCTTAATCAAATAAAGGGCAGTTCTTAATATGACATTGGTACAAGGCTGTAGATAGGTCAAGTACCATGCCGAGTGTCCTTTTGGATACAACAGGAAGATATCCATGGTATAAAAGGCGTTAGATGATTCTGTTTTACATTGATCTTTCTTATTTTGTTTTCTATGTCAACATAAAAGGCAGGTTATGAAATTCCTAAAGTAATATACTCTGTTGCTTGTGCAGGTCAGAGTTTCAAAAGGAGCTGAATTTTTTGTAGAACTTCAAGAAAGTCTTAACTAGTTTATGAAAGTGGAAACCTTAACCTAGACGTTTCTTGGTAATTTGAAATTTTGTACCGTGAAAATCCAAAATAATAGTACATGCTCTAAAGTATCGAATGAGATATGTGATATATAAATATTGTGACGGTGATCTAGTAACATAATTGTCAAGCTCAGGTATGATTCTCTCCATTAACAATTTTGATATTTAGGTAAATGGTTTTTCTATGTTTATAAAAGAAAGGAGGGGATCAACACTCGGTTGCAGCACCCACAGCAAAACCCCAACACAATAATGCAAAAACACAAGGTAAATGGTGTTTCTATGTTCGTAAAAGAAAGGAGGGGATCAACACTCGGTTGCAGCACCCACAGCAAAACCCCAACACAATAATGCAAAAAATACAGAGCAAACACGCACAGAAAGAGGAGCAAATGGGACAAAAACCACCAAATTACATCATAGAAACATCAAACACTAATGACTATACATAAACCAACGAGACCAATGGGCAATCGGTATTGACTCAGGACGGCCATCTGCCATGCAAGTAGCAGACGGTGTAGTTATCCGGATTACGTGCGCATAACACTCCCACTTTCCGATTACCAAGATGTCTCAAAGAACGCACAATTGTGGTGTAAGATAACCTCCTCACTGTAAGAGGACCGTACAAACAGACAGCATGACAAAACACACATATGGATATGTAAATGGATATAAAAAACAGAAGGCGTAAGAAATAAAGCCCGTGCCTTGCTGGCTGTAGCGAGCCTATGTATGTTTTCACCCGAGGAGTCTGACTGACATTCAGCGAGGACATGTGGTCGGAGCCCTATCTATCGTCACAGGCAGTCAGAGTGCAATTCCCTAGAATGCGCTGGTACAAGCTGTAGATTTATCAAGACAAGCGTCCGTCTGGTGACAGCAGGATCATATTCACGGCATGCAAGGCTTTTGCTTTGTTCAGTGTCATATATTAAGTACCATTTCATACGATGAGAATTATAACATATGTGAATAATATTGCTGTCCTTAAATTCGTTTCAGAAAATGATAAAACTAAACAGAACGGAAATAATTGATACAAGGGAATTTCGCTACAATGCACATTCAATTAAATTCATATGAATGCTTACAAGAATCGCATTTTTATAGCAAAGCAAGAAAGCGATCGTAATTAATTTTTCTGTTCATAAAGCTGTCGTTATATAATAAAGACTTCTATTCCAGTTGCATTGTGAAATTGTCAAGGGTCAGATGGTTCTAATCAATACATAGATAATATGCAATGATGTATTTTTTTTAAACAAAACAAAACAGGTATCTGATTTTAATCTATTCATCGAACCAGTCACAAAATGTATGTACATGTTATGATCCACGGAAATTGATTTTTTTTTTTTGCTTAAAACCAGTCACTCATAATTATGCTTATCCTGAACGGAAGAAACAGACATTTGAAAAAATTGTCATTATATATTTTTTTTTCTAAAAGAAGTCTGCATGTTATATCATATTTTACTATACCATTGTCCTTCATTTCTTTTTAATATTAAAATACAACTCACTACTCCAATTAGGGTCATCAATACTTTGACCACAATTTGACTAATATCGCATAGATATTAGAATAATCAGTTACAAAATAAGAAGAGGGCGATCTACGTGAGAGTGTCGTCATGTCATCTACAAATACAATAAGGGAGGTTAATGGAAATATAGCTTTGACGTCGTTAATCACCTTTATAATTATGAGTCTCATCAGGTGAAATTCCAAATGTATGTCATTCACTGCGTGATGCGCTCTAGTACATGCAAACTAGCTGTTTTAACTACCGCTTTACAAGCGCGTTAAACAAAAGTCATAAATAGCCAAAAGTCACATAATCATATCTGTTCTGGATGTCCGGATACAAAACAGGACCAAAAATCACGATCGAAATGACTAAAGATTAAAAAGGTACATTACGTCAATACACGATGCAATCCATCTTTTGAAAAAATGGATACTGCTCCAACGTCACCTCAAATGAGGAAACTCAAGCGAGTGAGTGAAATTCCAACGGAATAACTAAATAAGAATTAAAGAAAAAAAATCACAATCAGTCGGAACTCGGAAGTGTTCCAACTTAAGAGAGCAATTAATAGGGAAAGGGCAAATGTAATGTTGTTATACATTTTGCTAATCCCTTTTCTGAGGATGAAAATAAATATGTTTAAAAAAAAATAATACGGCCAAAATTATTTGGTAGGTGTCAGGGTGCTATTCTCCTACATTTTGATGACAATTCAGAATGAAATGATTTATTTTAATTGACATGGGCTTTCAAAATACTATTGCATTTTCCGAAGAAAATATTCTCTCCGGCACCAGTGGTAGAAAGTAAGTAATTGAAAAGACCCTTCGATCACAAATTAGTTAAAGAAGATCCTGACGATAATCTCAACAGCATTCGCAAAAGAGCACCAACTTAAGCATCGACGGACCCCTAGCAAGCTAAAAATGGGATCAGGTGCCACGGAGGAGTAAGCATACCCTGTTGGCTTGCCGCACCCGCCGTCGATGTTAATGCACGAAAATGAAAACAATGTATAAAATACATGCACTGTCTAGGGTTATGTCTATATAGAAAGTGCTATGGTGACCATGTCAGGGAAAATATTCAAAACACTTACTGTCAAACCCCTCGCGGGGAACTTTTTTACGAGCTCCACAAGGCAAGGGGCATAAGTGTGACACAAATGAGTTAAAAAAGATCCTGACGATAATCTCAACAACACTCACAACAGAGCACCAACTTAAGCATCGACGGACCCCTAGCAAGCTAAAGGTGGGACCAGGTGCCCGGGAGGAGTCACGGGGAGCATTTTTACGAGCTCCATTCATAAATACCGTATGAAAAAGACAATCATTTGAGATCCTCTTAACTATGTATGATAAGAATGTAATTGAATATTAAAAAAAACTATGGACTTATTCTAAAATTGCATATCTTTCTTCATTAATAACTTGAGATCTTTTTATTATTCTAGTACGTTTAAATTTTCTTAATATTGTGTATATTGGCTACGGAATTGACATGAAGGGTCTTCAAGCGGGAGGAAATTTAAGTAGACGTATTAATCCCTTGTAATAACAAGCGGGTGACGACCTTATCGTCCCTCATAGCCGAGTTCAAAATTCAATCTCGATATCCGACTGGTGAAAAGCAAGAATGTAAATGACTGCTCTCACTCGGAATTATCGGCTTTGAAAGTGAATAACTGGTACTTCTTTGATGTTTATAGACTTCTGATTGATATCACAGTTTTATAAATTGTAAATAACAATTCTCTAATGTACAAGAAATTCAAGATTTTACATGAAAAATATAAAAGTAAGTAAAGTCTCAAGCAGAGGGTCATGTGGTGTGGTTTTCAATATCACTAAGACTCCAAAACTCCTCCATATTGTATATTATTTCAAAGATAGGTATTTTTCTTCATCTGTCATTTTTCAGCTTAAGCCTAAAAGAGATACCTTGAACTTTTGATTTTACTCCATCAAACATCTTTAAGTGACCTCTATAAGTTTTGGTCCAATGAACTCTAGAAAGTTCTTCTTAGGCAAGTGAAACCGGTGTTGGCCTATATCCATTTAATCCAATCCGAAGGAGATAGCTTTTATCAAATATTAATCCACTATTAATACAGGAAATGTTCCCCCATGAGAAGAAGAAGTCCATTGATATTCAAGATAAAAAGTCAATTCTCAAGAATAGACAAATGGAAACAGATAGTTACGAGGAATGTAAAAGGGTCAGTTATATTTATATTACCATATACCAGCCTTAATGTTATTTCAATTGTTACTAGAAAATGTAAATAGGATGAAAATTATCATCAATAAATGAAAATATGAGCACTCATTTGATTCTTCTAAACATAAACATAGACGTATATACCCATAAACTATTCAGTCTCTTGATTCCCTTAAAATAAACATTGAAGAAGCACCCAGCATTTATTCAGTCTCAGGGTCGAGAAGGTAAAAAAAGCAAAACCATTGGAACAATTACGAACCAAGAATAAAAAAAATATTCCAAAGTGACCCTGGGTGCCTGGGTAGGGTCAGCGTGTATTGTTTGTGTGCAACAACCGTCGAAAGAGTTAAATGAATCATGTCAAATTAGGTGATGATCTCGATGTACATATTAATTTACACATCAGGTAAATACGTCTTGCTTTCGACTGGGTGAAAGAAACTCGCATCACAGTTCAATTTTACCTTCAGATACATAGATGACGTGTTGTCCATCAATAATCCGAACTTAAAGGATCATCTACATGAATCTATCCTCATGAAATAGAGATCAAGGAAACAACAGAGAGCAGCAGATCCGCTTCGTACTTGGATATACTTCTATCTTTCGACGCAAACGGTCATTTGAACACCTCACTGTATGACAAGCATGACGATTTCAGCTCTCACGTTCAGGGTTATATCACACAACGTCTGAAATCATCATTGAGGAAGTTCTTCGGTCACTACGGGGATATTATAAAAGAATATCAGATCCCCCTTTCTAGAATGATCAGTGACATTTTACATTGTGATTGAATGGCTGTAGTCATCACCAAACAAGACATACTTACCTGATCTGTACATCAAAATATACATCGTGACAATCACCGAATTTAACAGGTTTCCATGGAGCTGTTGTGACGGGTATTGCATGCAATCAGGAGATGCTGACTCTCCCGGGGCACCTGGTGTTGTTCGTTCCAATGGGAGTTCTCACGATTTGGCCTTGCCTTCTCGACTTTGAGACTGAAAAACTGTAAGATACTTCTTTGATGTTTCTAGGTATGAAAGGTACAAGATAGGTATTAGATAGGTATTAGAAAGGTATGAGATAGGGATTATTTCTATTTCAAAGGTATAAGATAGGTTTTAGATAGGTATAAGAAAGATATAAGATAGGTATAAATGTTAAACGTCGTGATAAAGGTCTATTCACTATATAAGATAGGGATACGAAAGGTATTAGATAGGTATGAAATATGTATGCAATAGGTATGAAAGTTATGAGATAGGCATTAGATAGGTATGAGACAAGTATGGAAGTGAAAAATATGGATAATGACCATATCCCTGTATACAGCACAAAATCGATAATTCAGAAAATCAGAAACCAAAGGCATACAAAATCAGGATAAAACAGGAACCGAAGCAAACAAACAAAAACCTCCACCACATGAAAAGAAGCAAATCCCCGATATGGGAGTGAGACCAGATGCCCAGGAAGAGTAAGCATCTCCTGCTTGCATGCAACACCCGCCGCTTCAATTCGGTAGAACTGTCACATCCGGTTATGAGTTATGAGATAGGTATGATATAGGTATTAGATAGGTATAAATGTTTAACGTCTTCAAATTCAATATATAAGAGAGGTATGAAAAAGGTATGAGATAGGTATGAGATAACTCTTTATTGATATTACACCGTTCCACTATGATCTACTAAGCTCCACCTAACCTTAGCAACGCTTAGTTACGAGCCGAAGTAAAAACAAAATTTTAACATGGCGGCACCAGCGAACAAGTATCTCGCAGAATTTATGTTGAAATGTTAGTTTATAGGGGGATTAAGACATATGAAATGATGATTTCAAGCAACGGTAATGTTATACAATGTTTGGCAAGATTTCATTTAGCTTAATTGGAAAATATTCATATCTATAACAAAGATGGAACCACATGTATCGTGTAAACATGACGCTGGACCGGCGAAGAAGATACTAAGTTGTAATGGGCAGCCACTGTTCTCGAAAAGATGGGTAGGTTATGATTACTAAAGAAAAAAGGAAATGTTGCAGAGTTAAAGATCACCCACTCAAAAAGGGGAGGGGGGTTACAATCCGCTAAGCGGTGCCGGTGCTCTGTGAAGCCCGTGATTTTCAGTAATTCAAACGAAAAATGAATTTGTAAAAGGCATTTTATAACATGTAGCGCATGTATTTTAATTCAGAAAGGCCATGTGGTAATAAAGTTGCGATTCCGAGTTGTTATATTTTTTAAATTACTGGTTTATGCTGTTAAAACTGCAAATCCTTTAATCTATGTTTTACAGAAACGATGGGGTTCTGAGCTTTATGGAAAATTAGTATTTTATTGAGATATAAAGTCCACAAAACCCCCCAAAACAACAAAGAGTTCTTTAAATTCCGACAAAAGTTTCTTCTTTGAATATTTTACTATAACTTTTTACATTTAATTGGCTTTCATTCTTATTTTTTAAGACTGAGTGGAATGTACGTTAGATTATGAAAATCTGGACAAGCCATTGTTCGTTTTTACAATATCAATCCATTGTTAAAAGATAGAAAAAAATTCTCTCAAAAATGAAAACGCATTTTGCTTGAAAAATTGTATCCTTTTGATCAATTCATTTCAATTGGCTGAATCTTTTAACCCGTTATATAATTATCGAGTTTTCTTTATAGAAAAACAGTTCAATTCTCATTACAATGCATACAACACTTTTATCATGTTTAATATTGTAGTACTTTTCTTCTTTAACTTCAGGAAATCTTCTTCTGTAATGTTTGATTGAACTCTGGAAATTAAGGTGCGTCATTGGTCACGATTTTGGACTATTCTTGCGTATCTCCTGTTTTAGCACTCATTGAGCTTGACTTTTATAGATATTTCAATTTATTATGGCCAATGTATCATTTCTTACTCTTTTTAAGACTTTAATTCATTAGACACATTAAAGCGGCCAAGTTTGAAAATTTGATCTAAAATGAAGGAAGTATGCGTAAGAAAATGCTTCGCGGTAATTTCTGTAAAAATTGACGTGGAGGTACATTTTTCAACTGTTCGGATTTCTTTTACGTTAGTAATTACTCATGAATTTTGTTTTACGTATGGAATATAATTGATTTAAGCTCTTTTTTTTTTTTAATAAGGTATGGCTGATGAATACCGAAAAATTATAAATTCTTTAAATTCCACACAAAATAAGGCAAATTTTCAGCTCTCACACTTTTTCAAGAAAACCACAAAATGACACTATTTGTGAGCGTCTGTTTTCTCTTATTTGATCACGGACATATACTTTTTCTTCAATATTTTGAAAAGTCTTCTTCCCTAGGAGCACATGTTACTGTGTGTTTAGAAAAATCGTTGAAATTCGGTATCTCTGAAATTTTGACCTTAACTTGGACGATTTTCGTTAATTTTGTGTAAAATCTTGAAAATTTTAAATTATCGCTGAAGTTGGTACCTAAGGTAGCACTTTATCAAATTCTACTTTTATACAAAGTTTATAACCTGTTTTATTGTATAGTAACAAAGAAAAGTAAAATAAAAATCAAATGAGTGCATTTCAACGCTTTTTGTATTTTCTTTACAAATGTGCTATTTTTAGCAACAAATTTCCGGCATTTTTACCAAGTTTTCAAATAAGCATAAATCTTGATTTTCATCACGGACCTATTAATTTTCCTTCATAAAATGGTTAAGTTACATGAATACTATAATTTCATATGGTTATCATAAAATCGTTGAAATTCCTTCATTCAGAAATGACATGCCTTAAGGCTTTTGATTGTGCTTTTATGAATCTTATTTTTGGTTTTATGATTGACTTTCATTTTCTGATGGCAGTATATATGTTACATGATACATGATTTAACTCATATGATAAACTGATTATGTTAGACTAATTAGCAAGGCGCGTTTTTTTAAAGAGAACCTCCAACAATGATTCTGGTTTTGTGCTTCTATGGAGCTGCGTTATGGCCTCCCTCTCTTTGTCTGATTGCTCTCTTCTCGAGATAGAATTCTGTTTTATATCTTTTCATGAATTCATAAGCCTTTTATTGCGATTCTTTTATTGTGATTTTTTTATTGTAATTTTTTTATTGTGATTTTTTATTGTGATTTTTTTATTGTGATTTTTTATTGTGATTTTGGGTTTTGTATTTCACCTTTAAATGTTGTAGAATGTGACACGGTCGTATTCATACCGAACATATAGACAATAAAGACACCATTATTACATAGTTTGTTCAAAATAGTGTCTCATTAGTGTTGCTCGAGGCAGATATAGGAGGAATTTAACAGAGAATACACAAAGAGTGAAATTCTAAAACTTATCTTCAGTCTAAGACAAAGTGCCAGTCAAGGACAATGCTAAGGAGAAGGGATATGTACACATACCTTTACATTTAGATTGATGTACTTACTATTTTTCCTTAATTTGACATTCTTTGACATTTTATTTACATAACACGGCTTCTATTTCCACCAATAGTGTAGCTTTTCTAGTAGGGAACGAACGTTGTTTTAGTGTGCCACTGGCGCATATATAAATCATTTAATGTGTGTAAGAAGGCCAAGGGGAATGCTTAACCTTAGAACATCCGAACTTAATGGTCGTGATCATGTATGACGATTCCTATTTATATACGAGTACTTTCCTCAGTAAAATGAAATCGTTGTTTGTCCTCAACTCTGTCAATTATCAGACGTCTGGGATTATTGCATTTCGGATTTCATGGGTACAGAACATTGGAAAAATGATAATCCAATACACCACGGTACTATATCAATTAATCAGGAAGCCATTAAGATATCCTCTTCAGATATGGATGGAGATATAGACAATCAAGGACCGGAAAATTCAAAAGTCAGACAAGGAATCTGATTTGAAGATATATGATTGACTTTCATTCTCTACTACATATAATAAGCATGGTGCATTTCATTCTCTACTACATGTGATAAGCATGGTGCATTTCATTTTCTACTACATGTAATAAGCATGGTGCATGTCATTTTCTACTACATGTAATAAGCAAGGAGTATTTCATTCTCTACTACATGTACATTTGTATTAAGCATGGTGCATGTCATTTTCTACTACATGTAATAAGCAAGGTGTATTTCATTCTCTACTACATGTATATTTGTAATAAGCATGGTGCATGTCATTCTCTTCTACATGTTATAAGCATGGTGCATTTTAATACAACCATCATCAACAATAATTCCGGTTTCGTGCTTCTATTGAGCTGCATTATTGCCTCCGTCTGTTTGTCCGATTATTCTTTTATCGTGATAAAATAACAATAATAATCTGTGTAATATTTAAGAATTTATAAGCCTTTTGATTGTAATTTTTGGATTCAGATTTTGAGTTTTGTGTTCGACTTTCAAATAAAGGAAGGGATCTCCAACAACACTGTAGCACCAACTCCAAAACTCTAAATCACCCAATGCAAAAACACAGAGCAGACACTCACGGAAAGAGACGCAAAAGGGACAAGGAACATTGATTGAAGGATTCATTGTAGGGTGTTTTCATTCCGAATATATAGACAATAAAGGCACCAGTATTGCATAATTTGTTAAAAATAGAAGCTTATCAGTGATGATCGAGGCAGACATAGGAGAAATTTAAACAGAAAATATATACAAAGAGCGAAATTCTAAAACTTATCTTCAGTGTTAATCGGACATAGCTAATGAGGAGGGAAATGTAGATGTACCTTTAGTTTTAGATTGATGTACTTACTATCTTTCTTTGACATTCATTGAAATTTCTTTTTACATAATACGACTTCTATTTCCACCAATAGTGTAGCTTTTCTGGTAGGAAACGAAAGTTTTTTGAAAGTGTGCCACCATCGCATGTATAAATGTTTTACGTGTTTCATAAGGCCTAGGGAAATTCAAAAGCTTAGAACATCCGAACTTAATTGTCATGATCATGTAGAACCAATCCTATTGATCTACTTTTCTGAGTTGAAGGAATTCATGTTTGAAATCGCTATTTGTTCTTAACTTTATCACTATCAGAAATCTGGAATAAAATCATTATGGGATTGATACACTCTAGCACAAATCATAATAAATAGGAATAATCTTATAAACCACCGTAAACTATCAATTAATCAGGAAACCATCAAGAGATCCTCCTGAGACATGGATGGAGATCTAGACAGTTAAGGGCCGTAAATGTTCAAAAGTCAGACAAGACAGTTGTAGTTACAAGCAGTTCTAGTTTTTATGACCCTTGGTTGTGACAAAGTTGTATATCGAGAAGTCAGATGATTAAGAACCAATATTGCATAATGTTGTTTCATTTATCGACTTCATTAAACATTTATAATCACTGTCACGTACATGGCAGAAAAATACGAAAGAAGCATTTCATATGTTTAAATTGTATCATGTTAGCGTGATTTTAATTAGCATATGAGTTGGAAACTACAAAAATAATTAATAGAATTTATTTGAATTATTTGAGTCTTTCATCAATGCAGCCTCAGTAAGGCAACAGAGCTGTACAATCAGCAAAATAACTGATCCCATTGTAGTATCAGAAAGCTATTGAAGTCCTCCTAGAACATGTGATATCAACAGCCAAACTTCTTTATTATCATTAATATAGTTATTTCCTTTGTTAATGGATAAAGATAATCATAAACGCGCTAATCATAAATCAATATATGTCCCAGCTATGACTTGAATATATCTATTGATCAGTTAGTCCAAAAGATAAAAATAAGTCAAAATATGCAATTTTTATTGCAGATATTTCAAATTACTTTCTTTCACGAATGAAGTTTGATAGACACGAATTATAATGAACAGAATGTCTCTACATACATCTGATATTAAATAGAATAAATCTTATAGATACAAATGTACATGACCTCTGACCGGTGTAATATGGCCAAAATCTGTGAAAATTATGTCCTAAATATACCGAAAGACGTAGCAAGATGGCTGGGTTATGATGCTACAGGTCCCAGGTTTTAGAAATTTGAGAAAATTGTGTAAACAGAAAATATCAAATGCGTTTAAAGGAACAACCAACCGAAATTGATCGAACTTGGCTACATGTGCCCTCGGGGACTCCTGGTCCACCAGCAGTGACACTCACCAAGTGTTACAAATGTTTAACGTCTTCAAATCATCAGCATAATTTTAGAGCAGACAAATTTACAGCATGGACCAGACATGCACGATTCAGGTATTTAACCAGATAAGTGATAGAATCGAAGAAATAGTTCTTAATCATTAGAACATTCGAATGAACTTTATCTTTTTAACATAAAATGTGCAAGTTTTATGTATGGTAAATTTTTCCATTATGTAATAATCATAATGAGATACTCCAGAAATATGTCCAGGATGTAATAAAGATACGTATTACAAAAGATATCTATATAAATATGATCTAATCGCTGATGTCTTTGTTGATAAAAATGGAATAGTATTATAGCTATATCATGAATGAATATGTATCATCACTTTCTTTATCTAAATCATTATGCGCACTTCTCACATTTGTGTCAGTCACATTGATATTGTTACTTGCAATATTCTTAATTATGATGTTATTCTTGATGGCATAGTGCATTTGCACTCTCCTTGTTATAATCAAATACCGAACCAAACAATGATGTATCATGTATAGATCCATTCTTACAGTACTTAAATCCACTCATAATTATCTGTCAAATAAACATCTAAGAAGTACCAATCACTTATTCAGTCTCAAAGTCGAGAGGAAAAGCATAATCATTAGAATTTCAATTGGAACGGTTGCGAACCTTGCATGCCGTCCGCCTCTTATGATGAAATCTTCATATTTGGAACATGCCCCGGCGTACCGTTTCAGCTGAGAAACAAAAACGCCATAAGCAGGGGAAGACAGAATGTTGTTACTCATGAAATGGAAGTAAGTTATGTGGAAGCTTAAAACATCACGCTTTTCATACTGCGAGGTGTTCAAATGGCCGTTTGCATTGAAAGATAAAAGTACATGTATATCCAAGAACAAAGCGTGGTATCCGTGGTTTATTGTCCAGTAATTCTCCTCGTCGCATGAACCAATCAAATTATCACCTCGCCGCTTCGTCCATGCGACTTGGGGAATTACTGGACAATAAACCACGGCTAGCTAGTTGTTATTTCCTAAATAAAAGTTGAAGTATAAGGTTGGCAGCATAATCAGTGAGTGCTTACTCTTCAGACGTATCTATGGAACAAAGCCGTACTAGAATAAAATTTATGTTTCCCTAACAATACGAGCAAACTTTCCCCTGAACCATTCATTTTATATATACCCGACAAAAAAAAAAAGAAACGCACATCATATTATATAGCGATTTTTTCCCATTGATCATAAATATTTAGTTAGACATTTGATTATAGTTTTCTTTTTCCAGTTCTCGAATTACTGATACTTGATAGTACTGAATAAAGCGCGTTATTTCTAGCTCCTGTTGCATGGTCGCAGGTTTGATATCCTTCTGAAATTTTGTTGTTTGATCTCTTTAAGCAAATTTTTGGTAAAAAATATAGATGAATATTGGTTTCTCTATTCAAATGAAGTCCAAATATGCCAATAAATCTGAAAACTAAATGTCCAAGTGGAAATTACCGTATATTGGTGTGTGTTTTACAATAAAGAACATCAATATTTTTGCAATTCTGATCCCAAAAGAGCAGTGATTTTGTCTTTATCCATTTTTATTCATCTGTTGCAGATTTATCTTTGACATCGCATTGAAATAATCATATGAAATACCAAAACAATTTCAAACCATTGATAATGCACGTAAAAATGAACTTTCAAGATCGAGGTATTGTTTCTGAAAACTTCGCTTGCGAAAAACGGTCAGATACCAGCTGTAGT
This sequence comes from Pinctada fucata, assembly GCA_028142955.1. Classification (NCBI taxonomy): domain Eukaryota; kingdom Metazoa; phylum Mollusca; class Bivalvia; order Pterioida; family Pteriidae; genus Pinctada; species Pinctada fucata. Next base: position 88,891,749 of record AP027102.1, on the reverse strand, counting down.
AGGGTAAGTTTGTGCTTTGCGACACATTTAAGAGCGAAAAATATCAAACCACGGACTTCATTTTCAAAAGAGTTGATGTTTGGGATGTTTTTCTCAAAATTAGATGTCAAGGAAAATTGTTTATCATCATTGAAAATACAAATCGCAATGCCGGATATATCAATTTGGATAGGTTTAACAGCTTTAATCATTTCTAAAAAGTGAACGGAATTTTTAAAAACCATTTTGTGGCATTCCGTTTTGAAGCTAGCGTCCCTATCATGGCTCTGTGTCTGATCATGAAAACTTATTCGTTTTGCGTTTGGCAGAATAAGTCACTCGTATACTTACGATTTATGATTGAAAAGAATAGAATACCTATAGATTACATAAGACATTTTCTAGAATGAAGATTAAGTGGTGCGTTTTTTATTTTTTTGTTGGGTATATTATTGTCGCTTCATGTTTGAATACAAATCGGAATCTATATGCAAGAAGAAGGGAGGAGATCTCCAACAAGACCCCGTTGCAGTATCAACAGCAAAACACCCGATGCAAAAAAACAAAAGACGAGTACAGCACGAGACGGAAAAGAGACACACGACATGTAAACATCAAACACAAAAGACTACACATAAACCGACGAGACCAATGGGCAACCGGTGCCGACTTTGGACGGCCATTTGTCACGCAAGTTTCAAATGGTGTGGTTATCCTGGATTACGTGCGCACAACCCTCTCACTTCTCCAATTACCCAGAGGTCTCGAAGAACGTACGATTGTGGTGTAAAACAACCTCCTCACTGTAAGATGACATCACACAAACAATACCGCAAAACGAAGAGGCCCCAGATGGATATGTAAATGGATATAAAAAGAGGGCATGTGTAATACAGTCAGTGCTCTGCCGGCTGTAGCGAGCTCATGTGTTATCACCCGAGGAGTCCTTCATGAGTTATTCAGAGAGGAGAGGTGGCCGGGGCTGTAAAACATGTTTTACACAGATCCTTTCAGAGTAAAATTGCAGCAAATTGAAAATAACAAATAATTAAGTGTTCCTACAACTCATAGATAAGAGTTTGCCAACTAGGTTCATATAAGTTAAAGAAGATCCTGACGTTAATCTCAAGTGATTCATATTTGGGTATAGTAGTATGATATCCAGAAAAGAAATAATAAGTCGAATGATTCAGCAATAAATATACTGAGATCTTAAATATTTCTACGGCAAGTAGAAAATTAGATGATATCATACATGTTATCGCATGCGAATTAAGCCTCTTTATCTTTAAAAGCGGTAGAGAGTTTAATCCTTGGGTTTTTCCTCATGACAACAATCTTATTGAATGCAGTTTATCGATAAGTGAAATACACAAAATCTAATTTCGGATAAAATGTGTCTTGGCAACACATTCGATCAGGGGGGAAATTGAAAGCAAAGAAAAAATGATAACTCCTATGATCTTTATGGCGAGACAAGTTGGCAAATTTCACATATTTCATTTTCACGTCAGATTTGTATCCTTATGTGATTGCATTTTGATGGTTCGATATACTTGACCTACTTGTAGGTTGATTTCATTCTGCTTAAATATCCTATCTCAGACTGAGAAATGAATGAACGATTGCTTGTTTAGATTGTACGTCAAATTCTAAGAGAAAAGACAGGAGGGGATCTACAACAACACTCGGTTGCAGCACCAACAGCAAAACCCCAAAACACCCAATGCAAAAACACAGAGCAGATACTCGCAGAAAGAGACATAAAAGGAACAAGGACCAACAACTCACATCATAGAAAGATGAAACACAAAGACTACGCATAAACCAACTATCCCACATGGCAACCGGTGTCGACTTAGGACGGCCATCTGACAACGTGACGCAAGAAGAAGACAGTGTAGTTATCCGGATTACGTGCGCACAACCCTCCCACTTTTCCAATTACCCAGAGGTATCGAAGAACGCACAATTTCGGTGTAAAGTAACCTCCTCACTGTTTGATGAACATGTAAATTAAACAGACATCATTACGCAGGGGCCCAAGAAACACACACATGGCAATGCAAATGGATATAAAAAAAACAGAAGGAATACGAAATACAGTCCGTGCTCTGCTGGCTGTAGCGAGCGCATGCATTTGATCACCCGAGGAGTTCGACTGAATTTCAGAGAAGACAGGTGGTCGGGCCCTGTCTTCTTTAAAGACGATAGACAGGGTCCGTCATGGAGTCCTGTCGACACAGTAATCAGAGTGCAATTCTTGAGAATGTGCTGGTACAAGGTAGTGTATTGTAGAGAAAAAATACTTCTGTAAGACTAATAGGAAGGTCCAACGCCCTTCTTTTTTAAACCTATTCGATAACCCCAATCATAGCATAACCCTAAACACATTCGTAAACCCAAATCATAGCATCCTACGTCTTTCGATACGCTTTTTCGACATAGTAACTTTCATACTTTTTGGCATATTACATTGTTTAGATTTGAGGATCACTGACGAGGGTTTAGTACCCGAAACGTGCATGTCTGGTCCACGTTGCCAATTTATCTGTACTTAAATGATGCTATTCAATTTGAAGACGTTTACATTTATACCACTTGGTGAGTGTCACTGCTGGTGGACCAGGAGTCCCCGAGGGCACATGTAGCCAAGTTCGATCAATTTCGGTTGATCGTTTCTTCAACGCATTCTAAATTTCTGTTATCAAAATTTCTTGAAATTTCTAAAAAGTGGGTCCTGTAGCATCATATCCCACCCATCCTGCTACGTCTTTCGATACGCTTTTTCGACATAGTAACTTTCATACTTTTTGGCATATTACATTGTTTAGATTTGAGGATCACTGACGAGGGTTAAGTACCCGAAACGTGCATGTCTGGTCCACGTTGCCAATTTATCTGTACTTAAATGATGCTATTCAATTTGAAGACGTTTACATTTATACCACTTGTTGAGTGTCACTGCTGGTGGACCAGGAGTCACCGAGGGCACATGTAGCCAAGTTCGATCAATTTCGGTTGATCATTTCTTCAACGCATTCTAAATTTCTGTTATCAAAATTTCTTGAAATTTCTAAAAAGTGGGTTCTGTAGCATCATATCCCACCCATCCTGCTACGTCTTTCGATATGCTTTTTCGACATAGTAACTTTCATACTTTTTGGCATATTACATTGTTTAGATTTGAGGATCACTGACGAGGGTTAAGTACCCGAAACGTGCATGTCTGGTCCACATTGCCAATTTATCTGTACTTAAATGATGCTATTCAATTTGAAGACGTTTACATAACCCCAAACAAAGTCGATACTCAAATCATAGCATAACCGCAAACACAGTCGATAGCTACAATCATAGAATAGCATTGACGGTATATAGTGAATTACATTTTGTGATGTGCGAGGATAAATCTGAGGAGAGTATATAGAAATTTAAAAGAATTGAAAGGAATTTAAACACATTGTGTGAGTACATGTATAAAATGTGTACCTAGAACACAAATGCCCCCGTCAGCATAGTTTTTTTCTGCTCAATAGGCGTAAGGTCAAGGTCACCTGGTAAATGAAATTGGTATCATTGGAAAGGTTGTAACAAAGAATACACATGTGAATATGAAAGCCATATCAGTTACCATTCAAAAGTTATGCCCAATGTTAAGGTTTTTGAAATATAGGTCAAATTGACAAATATGGATAATGACCATATCCCTGTATATAGCACAAAATCGATAATTGAGAAAATCAGAAACCGAAGGCATACAAAATCAGGATAAAACAGGAACCAAAGCAAACAAAGAAAAACCTCCACCATATGAAAAGACTCCCGATATATGAGTGAGACCAGGTGCCCAGGAAGAGTAAGCATTTCCTGCTTGCACGAGGTCTGATTTGAACATATTTTATTTCAAATTCAATAAAATGGGATCGGGCTTTAAATTTAACAACATTATTAAGTGCCCTCTCCCTACAGTGTTGATATAATGTACATAATATATTGCGCATAAAATGTTTTTATAAGAAAACAGAAAGTATCAGCAATACTCAATAGTAAGTATAAATGATGAAGATATAGAAAGCAAAAGATTGTGATGATGTAAACAGATAAAATCATGAAAAGATAAGAAGGAAATAAGGAAGAAGAAAAAGAAGAAGATGATGATGATATACATTGATCATGTCTGGTCCACGTTCCCAATTGATCTGTTCTTAAATGATGCTATTCAATTTGAAGACGTTTACATTTTAAGTGAATAAGAATCAAAACCTCTTTCTAAAAGCGATAAACTAATGAACATTTCTGAAAATTATACTATTTTCCCTTATGCCCAAGGACTGATCACAAAACGATAACTTTATTAAGGACAAAGGCTGGAATTGACGCAAATAATTAAACAGAATGTTTCTTTTAGTAAAATAGTAAGGGAAATAAGAAATGAGTGGTATCTTCAACGCCTAGGCCACAATTTCACATGTCATCATCAATAAGATTAGCTCTGGTCAGCTTTTAGTAAAAATAGTCATAAAAATATCACTTTTCATATCGCCACAATGAAAATAGTTTGGTAACTTCTCGGTGTATTTTGAATGGGCAAGACGGCGCATGTTTTTTTTTTTCGAATGAAGGTATTTGACGAATGGATTGATCAGGATAGTTCACGATGTCAAAAATATAAGTGTCAATGAAAAGATCTTGTCACAAGAAATACACATGTAAAATATCAAAACCATTTCACTAACCATTCAAATGTTATGCCCAATGTTAAAGTTTAGAAAAGTAGGTCAAATGTCGAGGTCACGACGTCAGAAACATTGGTACATTGTATAAATGGAAAGGTAGTGTCACAAGGAAAACACATGTGAAGTATGAAAGCCGCATCATATACCATTCAAAAGTTATGCCCAATTGTTATAGTTTTTGAGAAGTAGGTAAAAGTCCTAGGTCACCAGGTAAAACACATTGATACCATTGGAAAGGTCTTGTCACAAGGAATACACATTTAAAATATAAAAGCCATATCACTTATCATGCAATTGTTATGCCCTATGTTAAAGTTGTTTTGCCACGGACAAACAGAAAGGCAGACAAACATATTGACAGGCAAGAAAGTATATGCCCCAAGATATTTGATTCCACGGGCATGGTTTCTCTGCTGAAGGACTTTTAGGCCATGAAGACATCGTTCACATAGATTTAAGATTTGTCTTTAGTTTGTTCTTTGACATACATTTTGGGTTATGTTTAGAATTTCGCTCTTTACGTATTCCTCCCTCTCGGCCTCGTATGGTAAACTAAATACATGTCACAACGACGGAACACATATTTCAATGTGATAAGTACATACACGTAACTTGCTTTTATAGAGCTTATTCAGCATCCACGCATACACTTGAATTTGGGTGGCCTAAGAAATAAAAGCATTTTGGCTGGAAGCATCGCTGATGCGAATTTAATATTCGAAACACGTCTCTGGTGAATAATGAATACGTTTGAAATTTTCTTTAAGAAGATTTAGAGTTGGAACCCTTCCGCATTATTGAAAGGTTGTTCAGTACAATCGCAGCTCATCTAATTTAATTCATAGCAAATAACTTTATTCATTATAAGTCAATTATTGAAAGTATGAATACATGTTTTTGTGATTCTCGATATGAGGAGTTACCCTATAAGAAGGCTATTGAACTCTACATGTAGTACAAACCTCAGTCAATTTGTGGATAAATTGGATAATATCCCTTATCCGACTTTTAAATTTGAATTATTGAATTTTGAATATTGAATCTATTGAATTTGAAGACCTTTACCATTTGTGTCCAAGTTGATGTGAAAAGGTTACAAATGAGTTAACACAGAGGCTAAGACTAAAATGTAATCAGCAATCACGTTTTTCAAATCATGTCCAGTTTAATGCCTTATTATCATATCTCTTAGAATTGAAGAAATTAATATACACAGGATGAATACCGTTTTATTCGTTTACAGTTGTATTTCTTAAGGTATTAATATTGCGGAAGGGTATAAGTATGATGCCATGATAATTTGGGAAAATATTTAAGATTAGCTGTCGATCAGTGAAGATTTAGTCGGAATGACCATTCAAATAATCAAATCCATCCGAAGCTCAAGCTTTGATTTCAAAAAGCTTAGATATATAAAACAGACTTCCGAGATACATTCTAATGTATGTAGTAACGCGAAAACGTAAAAGCAAACTTTATAAAATACTGGTTCTCCCAAACAGTGAAAATAACGGAACGCATTCTAAAGATACAAGAGAAATGTGGCAATCGGACGTATACATTATCATGGCACCATAGAATAACAAAGAACAACATTATCTTAATGTATGGTCACCGCAGAGTCCAGTCTAATAACAAAATATATTATTGATGGCGCCAATGAAATGCGGCACCGTACTGTAAACAGATTTAAAACAAAAGAATGGCCCCAAAATCTGAACTAGGCTAAGAAAGTTGCCGCATATTTTCTGATTGTATGGAATTTTTTTTTGTTTGTTTTTAAATACAACTGTCTGTAAGAAAAGACATACATGTAAGCCAAATATACTAATAACTAATCTCATAGCTTTCTATTGTAAAAGCAAAATCCGTTGCAGGTATCTAACGCAAATTAATACAAAAAATATGTACTATGATCTAAGGATTTCAAAGCTAGACAATCGTAATAATACTTTTTATGAAACCTACTATTTCAACAAGACAAACGTTACAAATACAGAAATGCCATTTTTGGACCCAAATATCGAAATTGTTAATGGAGAGATCATCCGGTATGCTAGAGCATGTACTACTTGGGTTTTCATAGTAGAAATTTACAAATTACAAAAGAAGGGAGGGAATCTCCAACCAGACCCCGTTGCAGCACCAACAGCAAAACACCAGATGCGAAAACACAAAGACGAGCATACTAAGAGACGAAACAGAGACATACGACATATAAATATCAAACACAAAAGACAATACATAAACCAACGAGACCAATTGGCAACCGGTGCCGACTTACAAAAGTAGCAAATGGTGTGGTAATCCTGGATTATGTGCGCAAAACCCTCTCACTTTAGATTACACAGAAGTCTCGAAGAACGTACAATTGTGGTGTAAAACAACCTCCTCACTTAGATGACCACACACAAACAAGACAGCAAAACGTACGATATGTAAATGTCGTATGACGGTAATCTTATAACATCATCGTCAAGCCAGGGGAAAGGGGTAGGGGCAAAAGTGACCATTTTTGGCCCCAATCAGAATTTTTTAAAAAGTTGTATTTTCTTATTCAGTATGCTTCTTCTAAACAAAAAATGACAAATTTTGTGTGATATATTGAAAACTGTGCCTTTCAGGGCAAAATGATTGAATGTTTAGTACTATGTCTTCACATTAGAAATTCTGATTTTTGGCAAGGGACATACATACCTACAGTTGTAAGCCCTAGAGCAAGGGCGTGTAACAGGTTCATACTCTTATGGGACATTCCTTTTTATATTCTGAATGTACATGGAAAGTATAAGTTTGTTACATGCGCTTGCTCTATATATACTATAAACTATTATGTTTAAATCTGGTTGCTATCATTTTACTTCTAATTTCTATGGTAGTGGGCAATTTTGGCGGGAAATAACACTCATATTAGTTGATTATATCTATTTGCGATTTAGTTTCAATAAACAACAATATATCTATTCTTATTTGAAAGATAAAAAATAGTATGAAAACAATTTTTTGAAAATAGCAAAAAATGGGACCAAAAACGGCAGATTTTGCCCCTACCCCTTTACTATGTTGAATCCAAAATAATCTCTTTTATCATGTACGCTTGTATGAATCTTTCCGTTTCAAATTTTGAAATTTAGGTCTTACAATGGTGTCAAAATTATTGTCAGCTTCTGTTGAAATTCGGACCCATACACGCAACAGAATATATTACATTGGGTATTTCACAATCAGCATTCTATTGTGATATTACTAACAAAATAAGAAGAATCAAAGGTAGACAGAATTTCCATCGAAATTGTCTTTTGAATCATTAAATGTCTTTATATCATGGATATGATCCTTCTGTCACCAGACGGATACTTTGCTTGGTACTGGACCAATCTACAGCCTTGTATTAGCGCATTCTTAATAATTGTACTCTGACTGACTGTGACGACAGGACTCCATGACAGGCCCTATCCAAACCTCTTAAAGAAGTCCTCTACTCGTGGGTATTTTCACTTACATTTACTCGGACAAACTCAAATTACAAAGTATTGGTAGTTCCATAAAAATATGTTGTCTCGTTTATCCACGAAACAGCGATTTTTAGGCCCATGTCAACAAGCTAGCGATTGAACACAGAACTAGTCTGCAACTTCCGCCGAAATTGAAAGTACAAATTCGTGACGTCAGATGTGTGTATACACTACACAGTCACACGATGACGTAATGTGAAATATAGTACATGTGTCTCTTTGTTTATATGGTACATTTATAATAATTTTTCGGTTTAACCATTTTCAAAGTAAATTAGACATCAGTGTTTTTTTAAAGACCTGTACAATTTCATTGTTGAATCCATCCAGGTGGAGTGGGGGGGGGGGGGGGGGCGTACTTCCCCATTCCTGGTAAGACTTACATGTACACGGAAAGTTATTTAATAATGAAGGGAGGGTGAGAGATCGAAATTTTATAGGATATAAAATCCTAAGTAAAGCCTTTCCTAACTGTCTAGATGGGATCTCAAATCGATATTCTAATCAGCTTATAAATAGCAAGGATTGAGGGGGGTGGCGCAACTGTATTACTATTAGAAAGAGGGTGAAAAATGAAAATAAATGTCATTAAATTGACGACACATTTTTTTGCCGTTTCAGATAATACGAAATTTATTTTCTGAAGTTATATAAAGTTGTGAAGCTAAGAAAAATTAAATGATTAGGGTCGACCAAAAAAAAAATGATATGGCCTGGAAAGTTGTCTATAACTAGCTCCGCTCAGGATTTCAGGAAAAAAAATTAACTTTCTTGAAATTCAATACCGGGAGAAGTGATCATGTAATGTATACCGAAAAAAAAATGAAATTCTAATCGTTTCAGAATTAAACGGAAAGTAACGAGCGTTCTTCGTCAACATTAAGTGATCGAGTATCTCAGTAAGAGAGAGAGAGCGAGAGAGAAACCTTTTCATTTCCGAGGTACATTACAAGAATTCAAGACGGACTTAATTTATAAATAATACTATCTCCGCTCCTAAAGAATATGATCACTGTGTTGCCCAGAACAAAAAGAAAATAGATATCCGGCGGAGTACATATACTAGTATTTGATATGGTATCTTGTTTATGATTATCAAATATATTTTTTCCGAAATTCAGTCGCGACTCCTTCCGCAGTTAAAATTTACGTCCCCACCCCAATCTATCGAATATTTTGTAAACATGTAACAGGTTATGCTCTGCATATTGAAATTTGAAGTTCTTGCATATTTTGATGTTCCACACGGATCCGTTTGATGAAACATTTGATGGACATTTATTTGTTTACATTCAATAAAAAATTTTGTTTTACAAAACAACAATTTTCAAACATCGTATCTTTATTTATGAGGGGGGGGGGTCTGGAGACGAGAGTTATGTCTGGAAATTCGGGCGAGAGGGGGGTTAATATTTTTCTTTAACAGTTGTTGCATACTGACTTTTTTCGGCACTTGGGGCCTGTATATATTTGTAAAAAAAATCTAGCTTGTATCTTTCCTTCTTTCTTTCTTTTTCCCCGCTCACAAAAATAAGTACATTGAACATCAGTGTCGATGACTTATATTTTTACATTTAATTCTCACCGATATTTCACAGACATAATTTCTCTCTCTTTTAACATGTACATGGCATGCTTTTTCCAAGGTAAGGAAGGTAATATTTATTGAAGTACGTACGTGCCGACTGCCGGGAAGTGGGGAGGTACAAATGTCAACAAAGGCGGGGTGGTATCAATAGGCTGAACGGGAGGGAGTCAGATTGCCGGGGAAATTATAGAATTTTGTAAATAGGATACCATCAATAAGCGTGATCTAGACGGTTAGGACGTCATGACCCCTTAGATTCTCAAAAAAATGCAGATTTTTTCTTTGCCGTTTTACTAGTACATGTAGTATTTTTTTGAAATAGACGGCTTACCCCCACCCCATTTTCTTTCCGGGGGAAAGGAAGGTTGATTCCCTTAGGATTTGTTTATCTATATATGCCTTAGAATCCCTCTGAGTCTCTGAGATAAACTTTAGGATTCTGGAAGTCGTTTAAAATATATCAACACATGTACGTACGTATATAAATAAATCATGTACATTAGTAGTTTTAATGTAAATATTTAGGTTTCATTATTTTAAAAATGCTCTTTTATCATATTTATCACTCACTCACTCTTATATGATATGTCCTTTATTTTGGCATTTATAAGAGTACAATAGTACATGTATCCACAACATGCATGTACGTTTCTATATATAGCATTATGAAACGTGGTTCCCTTTTACACACTTCTGACGTACTTCCGGTATGTACAGCTATTTTGAGAAATTGGAAAAGGTGGTAAAATATAAATTGGTCTATATCAGCTCTGAAAGATATTACATAATGGGGAAATTTCTTGTTGGAATTTAGTTTGATATGAACTGTAATATACACGAAAATCTCCACGACTAGAGAACTTTTTTAAGAGAAGACACGTCCCCGACCACCTGTTCTCTCTGAATGTCAGTATAATACCTCGGGTGATAAGATGCATGAGCTCGCTACAGCCGGTAGAGCACGGACTGCATTTCGTTAGCCTTTTCTTTTTTAGTATCCATTTACATATCCATCTGTGTGTTTCTTGGGCCCCTGCGTCATGCTGTGTGTTTGTATGTTCATCTTACAGTGAATAGGTTATTTTTCACCACAATGGTGCGTTTTTCGAGACCTCTGAGTAATCGGAAACGTTGGAGGGTTGTTGTGCTCACGTAATCCGGATAATCACATCATCTGCAACTTGCGTGAGTAATGGCCGTCCTTTGTCAATACCACTTCCCATTGGTCTCGTTTGTTTATGTGTGGTATTTTGTGTTTAATGTTTCAGTTGTGTGAGTTGATGTCCCTTGTCCCTGTTGCGTATCTTTCTGTGCGTGTCTGCTCTATGTTTTGCGTTGAGTGTTTTGCTGTGGATGGTGCAACCTGGTGATGTATGAGATCTCCTCCTTTGTTTCAAAACAGAGACTGCAGATAATGATGACTGAAGATTTGTGACTATCAACTCTCATAGCCAAAGTAAAGTAAGCGGAGAAGACCTGACGTCTTTAGCAACACCATGCTTGTATTGTAGTATCATTAATATAGTTTTATTTGAATGAAACCAGAAGTCAGAAATATCAGTATATTGTAACTGTTTTACCTCTCCAAAGATGTGTCGCGATGAAATTAAAGTTGTGAATAAAACACGATTTATTCTTGCAATCTATATTCAAAACAGGGACTCTAAGTCTAAAATTCGCAGGCAGGCCCTTTTTTTGCATGAAATTAATCGTTATAAAAAGATGTATGAAATATAAATAAAACAGCAATTATATGTACATAACTTACTTTTAGTTGATTCCGACAAGAATTTATCGATACCAGGGATGTGACAACCTCATATCTGTATTAAATATGGAATAATGAAGGAAAACCAGCGTCCGCTGTCTATATTCCCTCTGAAATTTAAATTGTATACTGCATATCATTCAGATCTTCTCAAATCATCTCTTCTCAACATTATGATATGTAATCTGATTCATCATTATTAATTCATCTCAATCATCTGTAGGTTTTCATTTCAATAAAATCTAATTCTGAATGGTATTTGGTAATATTTACCATCATTGCGGCATACGTCTATATATTTATGATTTAAGCCGACTTTGATGGATGCATCTGAAAGGATTTTATTTTAATATTTATCTGGCAACAAAGATATATCCGAGCTTTAATATCGAAACGAATTTAAATTCTTGGCTGGCGAAAACTTTCTCAGCAAGATACCACACACAAAAAAGTAATAATATCGTTAAATGACAAAGGTAATGGATTATTATGTTTTCAATGTGCAAGGATCGAAGAATTCATTCAACGCCTTATTTAGGCATTGAAATGAAAATTCTGACATTTTCAAGTATTTATTCTGATATTTCCATAGACAAACAAGTAGGATGATTGTGATACTGGCGTCACACGGTTTATTACGTACTGCAAACTAGTTCAGGGGATTATATAAATAATACATCAAATATTGACTCTAAGACTGAGCAACCGAAATGGAAGTTACCGGATGTGACAGTTCTACCGAATTGAAGCGGCGGGTGTTGCATGCAAGCAGGAGATGCTTACTCTTCCTGGGCACCTGGTCTCACTCCCATATCGGGAGTTCACTTCTTTTCATATGGTGGAGGTTTTTGTTTGTTTGCTTTGGTTCCTACTTTATCCTGATTTTGTATGCCTTCGGTTTCTGATTTTCTGAATTATCGATTTTGTGCTGTATACAGGGATATGGTCATTATCCATATTTGCCATTGTGTCATTTTTTATGCATCCTTAAAAATACCTTTCTAACTACTTCCATATCCGACCAAATTTTGGCATGAGAAGGAAAATTTACCGACTCCCCCTCCCCCCATTTCGACAGCATCATGATGAATTTGCTATTCTTATCACTTATGTACATGCCATTAAATAGACAATATGCCAAGAAAGAAGGGAACAACAATAGATCCTTGATAAAGAAACCGAATATTGATTGTTATTTTTCAGCTTCGATTCAAGTTCTGCTTTTGATCCATTTGATCTTATCTATTTATATACCGTAAAATGAAGACAAAAATGATTAACCAAAAATGCGAAAGAAGTACGAATTATTTCTGTAAAATCCCTAGAAGATCTCAATTTTAAAATAAAAAACATTGACTAAAACAAAACCTTGCTTTAATCGGTTCATTAGATTAACATTGACATTCGAGACACGAATGCAAGTTCTAACCTATCTGGTTAGCTGAGAAATGTGTATACTGTTAGATGGAACATCGCCATCAAGAAAAGGAAATACAACTACATGTACTTGAAGCCAGTACAATCTCTTTTGTCTTAAGTTTATTCGTTTACGAATTAGATTTCGAGGTCCTAAAATTGTTTATCCAAGTCATCAGTGTCAGTTTTATCTATATCTTGTCTTCGATGGGTGCATTTGATTTATTGAATTTGAAAATTTGAAGACGTTAAACACTTATGTAATGTTTGAAATGCTGCTCATCAATAAGTAATATGTAAAACATAACTTAAAGATACGTTTCCGTATGCGCATGAAACAAATCGCAACTTCAGGCACTCAAATAGTAGCAGTAGGAAGTCCAACAACATGCTTATCGAGATTAGCTCAAAAGCGAAAAAAGATGTGCCCAAAAGGATTTTTGGATATGCTTTGCACAATTCGGAACGAACTCCTGATTTCCTAGAGCAGAGATAGATCCCTTTATTTCAGACACAAATAAATTATTTTCTTCTAAGAAAACAACATTTTATTAGTTTCAATATGCAATCTTCTAAGAAACCGCAAAACTCACAAGAACCTTTTTCTGAATTATGTTTAACAAATGAAATAATCTAATGATTGCTAAAGTAAATTTCAGTGTTAATTTGAACACGGTTTGTAACTTAAGGTAACTGATACAGACGTTAAGATACTTGTACTAATACATGTAAAGTAATCTTATACCTTGAAGTCCATCAGTAAATGAAAGTCTAACACAAATCCGAAAGTTTAGAAATCAATATCAGAATACTAGAAACAGAAATAGAAAATGAAGAAGGAAAAAAGGGAGTGTCAAAAACAAAAAGGAAACAGAAAAAGGAGAAGGGAAAAACAGAAACAGGAAATGGAGACGGGAAGAAATGAAGTGTCAAAAGTTAAAGGGTTTTTATCATAAAGATGTGAAATAATATGCATATTTTCTTTTCAAGATCAATAAATGTACATTGAAGTACAATGAACCCCTCCCTTTTAATGAATATTCCAATCCCAAAAATTGAAGAAAAAAGGAAAATGAAAAAATAGAAGTAAAAACATGTAGGTGTAAGAAGATTAGCTCGTGACAATAGAGATCCACGCCTAAACCCGATATCGAGTGCTGAATGTCACGAAACAAAATTAGTAGTAAATGATCAAATTTAGTATAAGAAATGTATTCATATTTTTCGAGCGGCACAGTAAAACTAGGAGAAAGGTATCGGGGACTTACACATCATATCAACAGAGAAACTAATATATAATTGAAATGATCATACGAGGGTTGTCCGTAAAGTTCGTGGACTACCTTGTAAAAGCTAGCAAACCATGGTAAAATAAATGAGAGTATCATTTTTATAAAATTTGTATTGCAATATAGGTTAAACGTCTTCATATTCCATATCATCATTTAAGAACAGATAAATTTGCAGCATCGACCAGACCTGAATGTATCGGGTACTTAACCCTCGTCAGTGATCCTCAATCTAAACAATGTTACATGTATCCTCAATCTAAACAATGCAATATGGCTAAATATTGGGAAAGTTATTATGTCCAAAAATGTTCCTAAAGACGTAGCAAGATTGGTGGGATATAATGCTTCAGGACTTACGTTTTAGGAATTTCAAGAAATTTTGATAACAGAAATGTTCGAATGCATTATGTTCTATGATAAAAGAAAAATGAGACTGTCTAAGAAAGAAAGGAGAGGATCTCAAACAAAACTCAATTGCAGCAACTCACCACTACGTAAAACACAGAGCAGAAAAGCACATCAAAAGACACGCAGGACCAAATACGACATGAAACACAATATACAAACAATACTTAAACCAACAGACAAATGGGCAGTTGGTGCCAATTTAGGATGACCATCTGTGTGCTCCCAATTATGTGCTCACAACGTTTACACAGTGGTCTCAGAAAACACACGCAAGCGTTTTATTTTCGCGGTATTGGCAAGGTCTTTCGATTCGCGAATATTAAACGCCGCGAATATGTCCCAACACATGTGTATCAAAATACCTATATACACGTTGTTCGCACGTAATCCGGAAAACCACACCATTTGCTTATAGCAGATGGCCGTTCAATGTCAGCGCCGGGTGCAAATTGGTCACCTTCATTTTATGTGTTGTCATTAATGTTTGATGTATTTGTACGTGTGTTTCGATTATTTGTATGATATTCTAGTAATTATTTGTGGTTTTTGTTTTGTCTGATGTCATTCACGTATTACTTGCTTGTGGGTTTGTTTCGCTAGTTAGTGCAAGGTGGTCATGCTGGAAATCACCCGCTTTTCTTTTCACGATATTGCGAAAATAAAACGTCGCGAACAGTCATCTCACGTATGTTCGCGAACTCAAGACGCCGCGAATAAACGACGGTTTATAGTAGCATCCTCGCCGTTTGATGATAAATAAGTCAGCAAAATGCAGGGTCCACAAGTAAAACACACATGAGTATGTAAATCAATACTTAAAATATGGAGCGTGCGAAAACGGTCTATGTGCTCCCGGTAGGAGCTAGCTCATGTATGCAATCACCCGAGGACTCCGACCGACAATCAGACAAGACAGGTAAACCCTGTCTTCATTAACGCAAGAGTCCCAGTTAGCCAGAATGTAATGTAATTCTTCAGAATATGCTGGTACAAAGCTGTGTAATTAGTAAAGTAAAATGTCAATGGTCTTTCTGGTGACACATGGATTATAGCTACGGTATAAACTGATCTTGATGATTTTCGATGGAAATTTTCTCCAGCTTTAATCTTTGAAGTTCTTATTGTGTTCATTATGCCACAATTAAAGACAGGTTGTGAAATTCATAAAGTTGATATAAGTTTTATATTGTACATTATTGTGCGAGGGGTTTGACAGTAAGTGTTTTGAATATTTTTCCCTGATGTGGTCGCCATAGTACTTTCTATATAGACATATAACCTCAGTGCATGCATTTTATATATTGTTTTCATTTTCATGCATGAACATCGACGGCGGGTGCGGCTAGCCAACAGGGGATGCTTACTCCTCCCGGGCACCTGGTCCCACCTCTAGCTTGCTAGGGATCCGTCGATGCTCAATTTGGTGCTCTATTGTGAGTGCTGTTGAGATTATCGTCAGGATCTTCTTTAACTCATTTTTTGTCACACTTATGCCCTTTGCAGTGTGGAGCTCGTAAAAAAGTTCCCCGCGAGGGGTTTGACAGTAAGTGTTTTGAATATTTTTCCCTGATGTGGTCGCCATAGTACTTTCTATATAGACATATAACCTCAGACAGTGCATGCATTTTATATATTGTTTTCATTTTCATGCATGAACATCGACGGCGGGTGCGGCTAGCCAACAGGGGATGCTAACTCCTCCCGGGCACCTGGTCCCACCTCTAGCTTGCTAGGGGTCCGTCGATGCTCAATTTGGTGCTGTATTGTGAGTGCTGTTGAGATTATCGTCAGGATCTTCTTTAACTCATTATGGTTTATTTCTGCTTCATCTAACAATTCACTGATCACGTCTTTCTCCAATAAACCATGACCTCTGTCCGATGTCATACTCCACTATAATTGAGAATGACAGTTGTGTACCAATGTAATTATTTCTTTCAATCTACATAAATATGTGTTAAGATTTGTCAAGAAGGCTAAAAGAGGATGGGATACTTAATTGTTTTCATAATCGCCGAAACTGTTTAATCATTGTTCGCATTTATCAATTTTAAAGGCTAGAAGAAAGAAATGTATCCATATAAAATGCGTTTATTATTTTTTGTACCCTTAAGCAAGATTCAGGTTCATTGATAATGTGGTCATTTTCTTCAATAAAACTGATGAATGTATTGATACTACGTTTTATGATTCATCGTATGGTAACAGCACCCGTTAACGTCAGCGTTTTATTTCTTTTTCTTGTCATGTATTGTCGATTTGACCCAAGAATTGTTTCATGAAGTGTTTTTGTCATAGTACATGTATACGGATGGAGAGGTACGTTATACCATTAACATACCCTGAATATGTTTGCAACAATTCAAGACTGGGTAATTATTTGAATAATGACAATTTTGTCTTCAGTGTGGGTTAGCAGAGATGAAAGAAGTGAGAAAAATACTGAATAATTGTCCTTGCCTGTTTCATGTTTATTGTTCAGATGTTCAACTAGACAATATTTTAGCAACACCAATGCTAGCAATTTCGACATAATTTTGTTTTTTTTTAATCTTTTCATGAGTAAAATTGCCATACAGATAATGAAATATTTTATTCTTTAGGTTTGCTTACGAAGTTCAGTATACAGGAATTATACTTGTTATCAGACTATAATATCATGAATAAGGAATAAACTTACTTCATCGGAGGAAAATCAATCTGTGCTATAAATTTGTTTATTTGATGTGAGCTGTTATATAACTAATACAGTCATTGTACTCGTTTAATGTGAATATAATTGATGCGGTCGATTTTTATATTATATAGTCAAGACATCTCTCATTTTCATTTCTTGCAGGCCTCGTATTTAATGTCTATGATGTTTTGTCATAAAGAGAGAGAAAGAAGAGAAATGTAATGAAACACCATCCAGTAAAATCGTTGATAGTTGTAATAACATAATACATCTTTTGCTGTATTGTACGAAAAATATTTTCTTCAAAAGATGATAGCAAAATGCTCTCATTATCCTGAGATTTCTGCAAGCTTGGTTACAAAATGTAAAATAAAATGTAACAAAATAGGTCATGAAATGATAAGGCACAAAATTTTACCCTTGGAAGGGCATGTTTAATTTGCAAGTTTTACTACATTTTAAAGTATTAGCTTTTCACTTTACAGTAATTATTATGGAGATTAAGTTAATTCTATGATTCATGGATTCGGTAATCGACATTTTTCCTTCATACTCTTGAGGCCCTAATTGTTGGTGAACTCTTGTTTATTAGAGAATGTAACATATGGACGTTCAGAACAATGCGATAAATTAGTAAATAAAAGGATAAAAAGGATATCGTAAAACAATAGTCCTTTGTGAGTCTTTTTTTTTTTGCTCTCTAATACACGATGGCATTCGATTAAAGAAGTGTTTTCGTCGAACTTAAATATCAAAATAACCTTAAAATCAAAATTGTTAATGGAGAGATCCATATAAGTGTGTATGACAAAAGAGATGATTTTGGATTTAACATAGTAAATTTCCCCTGGCTTGATGGTGATGTCCCTAGATTACCGTCCGGTATGTTAGAGCATGTACTGATGTTCTGGATTTTCATAGAAGAAATTTACAAATTACCAAGAAACTTTTAGGACAAGGTTTTCGCTTTTATAAACTAGTAAAGACTTTCTGAAAATTCTACAAAAATTATTGTCAACTTCTGAAATTCGGACCAATACAGGCAACAGAGTATATTACTTTGGGTATTTCACAACCTGCATTTTATGGTGACATTATTAACAAGATAAGAAGGATCAAAGATATACAACATCACTATCGAAAATGCGTCAGAGTCATCGAACGCCTTTTATACCGTGAATATGATCCTAATGTCACCAGACGGACACTAGGCTTGGTACTTGACCAATCTACAGTCTTGTACAAGCGCATACTTACAACTTGCACTCTGACTGACTGTGATGACGGGACTCCATGACGGGCCCTGTCCAAACCTCTTTAGAGAAGACAGGGCCCCGACTGCCTGTCCTCTCTGAATGTCAGTCGGACTCCTCGGGTGATAACATACATGAGCTCGCGGCGGCAGAGCACGGATTGTATTACGTACGCCCTCATTTTATATCCATTTACATATTCATCTGTGTTGTTTGGGCCCCTGCGTTTTGCGGTCTTGTTTGTGTGTGGTCATCTGACAGTGAGGAGGTTGTTTTACACCACAATTGTACGTACTCGAGACCTCTAGGTAATCGGAAAAGTGGGAGGGTTGTGCGCACGTAATCCAGGATAACCACACCTTCTGCTATTTCCGTGGCAGATGGCCGTCCTAAGTCGGCACCGGATGCCCATTGGTTTCGTTGGTTTATGTGTAGTCCTTTGTGTTTGATGTTTCTGTGTTGTGCGTTGACGTTCCTTGTCCCTTATGCACCTCTTTCTGTGCTTGTCTGCTTTGTGTTTTTGCATTGAGTGTTTTGGGTTTTTGCTGTGGGTGCTGCAACCTGGTGTTGTTGGAAGTCCCCTCCTTTGTTATAAACCTACAGAGGATATTTGCCGAGTTTTAATTTTATCCTTGAATGACTTGAAAACCATTCTTTTTACTGATATGAAACTACATTTGATTAAGATCCTTCTGTAAGGTTTAATGAACATAAGCGGTTGAACCTTAAGAAGGTTAAAGGTAACTTCATTATAAGAATAATTGGTAGTCATTGTTCGACGGAAAAAATAAACTGGATGACCAAAGCACTACAGCTTGCCTCTCATAAAGGGCAATACAATTATGTACAAAGAAGATAGTGCCTTGAACTGTTCAGATTTTGAATTCATCATCTGTCATATTTTCTTTTGGATCAGAAAGAAACACAAAATTAATTTCTGTAGAGTTCATGGATACCCAATTGCTTCCAGTAACTTTAAAATGATTGCATCCTATCAGATTCAATGCTTTCCATCATTCTAAAGGACCTTACATATGTATTTATATTCTGTAGTGCAGTTTCAGAGGTGGACCCATGGCACACCAGAAAATACTATGATGATATTAGAAGTCTCAGATAAGTTGTCTTTGATAAATTGAGCTGTTATCGTTTCGGGTGAGCTATAAAATGTTATAAATGTCAACTAATAAATCCGAGCTTCCACTGTCGCGAATGCAGAGGCGATAGAGCTACGATTAGGTGATTGTGTTTAATCGTAGCGGATTCTCATATTCTCCTGTATTCTTATCTGTTCGCGGCACCGACGCTGTTTAAAACATTCGCTTCTGAATTGTTATTTGTCTCACACTCGCGGCACATGCGCAGCGCATTCGCGTTGCATTCTCCTCCATTCGCAGATCGTTTTCCTCACATTTGCGTGCATTCTTGTTCACCAGGTGGAGGAAAATGAGCCG
Source organism: Pinctada fucata (assembly GCA_028142955.1). Classification (NCBI taxonomy): domain Eukaryota; kingdom Metazoa; phylum Mollusca; class Bivalvia; order Pterioida; family Pteriidae; genus Pinctada; species Pinctada fucata. The sequence continues at coordinate 88,871,660 of AP027102.1, read as the reverse complement.
CGATAGAGCCCCAACAAGAAAGGATCTAAAGCCGGGCTTCCACTGTCGCGAAAGTAGAGGAGAATGAGCTACGATCAGAGGCCAATGAAGTATTTCTTGGCACGATAGACACACGATAGCGCCGCGAATGCAACAAGAATATGTTACGCGTCCGCTACGATAGTTAGGCGAGTGTGATAAGCAAAGAGAAGAATGCGACACGAATGTGCCATGATGAAAAGACACTGAGGCGAATGAGAGGCGAATGCTGGAGATTGAGACACGACTTTAACCCGATAGCGCTGCGATGCAGGAGATTGAGACACGACTTTAACCCGATAGCGCTGCGATCATTACAAGAATGTGACAACAGCAAAATCAAAATCATTTGATTCCAGGAGCATCAATACCCTTTGTTGACTTTGATCTCTTTCCAGGTTGTTTTCTCTTGAAAGGCATTGTCAAAGTTTTCAAAACATTGATCGGCACACTTTTACATCAACTCTGAAATAATTATTTTTGTCACTGTCGTGTGTGTGTATGTAGTACTATCATGGCAATATCGTGTCACTATCGTGGCTGAATCGCATTGATTTTTTCATTCGCGTCACAATCTCGGCGCATTCGCGTCAGATTCTTTCTTGTCGGGGCTCTATTGTGGCTCTATCGGGGCTCTATCGTGGCTCATTCTCCTCCACCTTGGGAACAAGAAGGCACGCGAATATGAGGAGAACGCGCCGCGAATGGAGGAGAATGCAAGGCGAATGCGCTGCGCATGTGCCGCGAGTGTGAGGCGAATAAGAATTCAGACGCGAATGTTTTAAACAGTTTGAAGCATTCGCGTCGGTGCCGCGAACAGAGGAGAATGCAGGAGAATATGACACGATAGTGACATGATGAGACGAGAATGCCCGCGATTGAGAGGAGAATGCGCTACGATCAAACAAAATCACTTAATCGTAGCTCTATCGCCTCTGCATTCGCGACAGTGGAAGCCCGGCTTCAACAGTCAAAACAGAGGGGAATCCCCGCGAAAAGTTACAACTGTAAACAAAGTCGCCGTACTTTATATACTCCACAACCCTTTAGTACTGCGATACATTTCAGGAGATACAGTGAAAACGGAATAGATTTTTATTCAATGTGCATTATACTTGGAACACTTTCATAATGGTTATCATTCGTGTAATTGGAACACTTGCATATACTTGTTATCATGTATAAACTTTGCAAGAATTTCCTCTGTCTTAGACTCTCGTAGATGAAGTAATTTACTGACTGATTTCTTGAAGAAACGTCTAACGAGTAATCTCTTCCTCTGGATTTTGAGAATGCATAGGACATTTAATATCTGAAATTCTTGAAAATAAATAATTCAGTTCAGAGTTCCTGAAATCTTCCAATGAAATGTTCGACCACAGGAAGCTGTTGTTTTAATAGAGAAAATAAATTTTTATTCACAACCTTAAGCCACTGTGTTCGACATCTTGTATGTATAATATTTCTAAGAGGAATACAGAGTCCTGAGGTTGTAAATAATAAAACATTTTCTCTCATAAACGACATGTTCCTGTGGTAAGACATTTGGGAATTTTTATCTGCACAGTCCAAATAATAGATACAACGTGATTTTTTATCGGACCAAATAACTTTTTGTCGGCAAATCCGATGCAACCGATACATTTCATGAACTCTCTCCGCTAACAACTTGTCCGTGTAACAGATCTATGACGAGGTAAAACAATTAGTTAACAGTAAATAACGATGCCATAGGTCTGCTAGTTGGACAAGCTTAACAATATCATGGGCCTTTTAATTTGTTTCCCTTAAAGCAGCATACACCAGAATATAGTGCATCAAATTGCGAAACCTAGCGAAACCACTTTCAAAAGAAAGGAGGGGATCTCCAACAACACGAGGTTGCAGCACCCACAACAAAATCCCAAAACACCCATGCAAAAAACACAGAACAGATACCCACAGAAAGAGACGCAAAAGGGACAAGGAACACCAACTCACAACATAGAAACATAAAAGACTACACATAAACCAACGAGACCAATGGGCAACCGGTGCCGACTTAGGACGGCCATCTGCCAAGTAAATAGCAGACGGTGTGGTTATCCTGGATTACGTGCGCACAACCCTCTCACTTCTCCAGTTACCTAGAGGTCTCGAAGAACGTACAAATGTGGTGTAAAACAACCTCCTCACTGTAAGATGACGTCACACAAACAAGACCGCGAAACGCAGAGGCCCCAGAGACACAGATGAATATGTAAATGGATATAAAAAGAGGGCATGCGTAATACAGTCCGTGCTCTGCCGGCTGTAGCGAGCTCATGTATGTAATCACCCGAGGAGTCCGACTGACATTCAGAGAGGACAGGTGGTCGGGGCCCTGTCTTCTCTAAAGAGGTTTGGACAGGGCCCGTCATGGAGTCCCGTCGTCACAGTCAGTCAGAGTGCAAGTCTTAAGAATGCGCTCGTACAAGACTGTATATTGGTCAAGTACCAAGCTTAGTGTCCGTCTGGTGACATTAGGATCATATCCACGGTATAAAAGGCGTTTGATGACTCTGACGCATTTTCGATACATATGCTGTCTACCTTTGATCCTTCTTATTTTGTTAATTATGTCACCATAAAATGCAGGTTGTGGAATACCTAAAGTAATATACTCCGTTGCTTTTATGGGTCCGAATTTCAAAAGAAGTTGATCATAATTTTTGTAAAATTTCCAGAAAGTCTTTACTAGTTTGTGAAAGCGAAAACCTTGACCTAAAAGTTTCTTTGTAATTTGTACATTTCTATTATGAAAATCCAAAACATCAGTACATGCTCTAGCATACCGGATGAGCTGTGAAATATAGATACCGTATGACGGTAATCTAGGGACATCACCGTCAAGCCAGGGGAAATTTACTATGTTGAATCCAAAATCATCTCGTTTGTCATATACACTTGTATGAATTTCTCCATTGACAATTTTGATATTTAGGTCCAAAAATGGTGTTTCAGTGTCTGTAAAGTTTGCCTTGTTTAGAGTCAAATCTTGTGGATAAATAACATCTTTATACTTTTCAAAAACAGGATTATCGATAGTAAGAATATCATCCAGGTACCTAGAAGTACTAATGAAGCATTTCACATCATCATGTTTTCTTTGCTTTTGAAGATTTTGAATAAATTCCTTTTCATATGTGTATAAAAATAAATCTGCAACAAGAGGCGCACAATTTGTACCCATAGGAATCCCTACAACCTGCTTGTAGAGATTCTCACCAAATCTTACATAAATGTTGTCCAAGAGGAAGGACAAGGCACTACACAGGTCGCTACATGTCCATGATTTGTATGATTTGTATTCTGTAGCGGAAAAGAAACCCTTTGATTCAGATGTACAAATATAAATTTTCCCCTCTCGATTATAGCACCATTTAATGAGTTTGGACAATTGATCATTGATCTTGTCGTGAGGAAGCGTGGTGTACATATTTGAAAAATCGTATGAAGCAATCGTATTCAAGAGTTGTTGAACAGCGTATGCTGAAATGCGACGCTCCTTCTCGCCTGTTGAAATATGCATAGGCAAGAAGCGCCTCATTTCAGCATATTTACTGAAAATTATTTGTTCAAGTGGCTTCACTGGGTCATGAGGTTTGATACACCGTACACTGCTTTTTGGAAAACAAATTGGCCTAATTTCTGCACAACAAACTTGAATTGATATTGGATTAACACGATTTTGACTGTGCGTTACATGTATTAAGATGAAATCAATATGTTCATGGAGTACTAGGTTATGTAAGCTTTCTTTAAATATGGAATTTGTCACAATGGACACACCTGGGGACTCAAAAATCACAATAAAACGATAGAATTTCGATGTATTCCATTGATTGTATTCTTTAAGTCGCAATTTCATGGCAATTTAATTCATTTAAATCTCGAAGTACGTATCAGTCTTTAGGAAATGTTCTATACTGAATATATACATTTAGCATTATACATTCTAGTACTTACGCGATAGATGGATATATATGTAAACTGACGCATGTAAATCTCTTGCTTCGACAATCGCAAAAAAAAAACTTATTTTGTACAAAAACGACCCTACACTGTGTTAGTGTATTATGTCAAAGGTATGCATTGTTTCTTGAAAACAACAACAAAAACAAAACAAAAACAAAATAAAAATAAAAAACGTGTTTGTGAAACGCGAATGCCCCCGTTGGCATCTTTGTCGGTAAAACAGCTGAAAAGTAGTTCAAATATTGAGGTCAAGGTCATAAGGTCAAATTTGGATTCCGTAGAAAGGTCTTTCCACAAGAAAATCATATGTGAAATATGAAAGACCTATCACTTACCATTCAAAACCAGAGTTTAGATTTTCAAAAGTATGTCAAATTCCAAGGTCAAGGTCATACGGTCAAAAATTTTGGTATCCGTAAGGTCTTGTCACAAGGAATACACATGTGAAATATGAAAACCTTATCACTTACCATTCAAAAGTTATGGCCAAGGTTAAAGTTTTTGCGGACAAACAGACAGACAGATAGACAGACAGACAGACAGACGGACAGACCAAAACCTATATGCTCCCGAATCTTCGATTACGGGGCATAAAAACCAAACAGACAAACAAAAAACCAAAACTAAAACTAAAAAAAAAAAACCACACACACACACACACACACACACAAAAACACAAAAAAAAAATCGCCTAAAGCATCTGGAACGTTTTATTTTATCTCATGAAACACATGACATTGACGTCTCTTGACAATTGAACTCTTGAAGCAAAGATTTTGGTCTCTAAGAGAGCATCATATTTCATTTAATCCAATCGTAAAGATATATAGCTGTCATCAATTATTGATTATATACTAATACGATGGATGTTTCCCATGAGGTGAAGATGCTTATTGATATTCAAGGTCAAAAGTCGTTCTTAACGACTAGACAAATTAAAACAGATAGTTATGCGAATCTTAAGATTAGGCATATAATAATGTTACCAATATAATTTATAAAGCTATTACGTTTGACAAGTTCTTTTGACATATTCTGATTCATGTGCGTCTTCCTTAAAGTACGGAACATCGATTAATTTAGCACAAGGAAGTGAAAATGCAATACAAGGAACTCTGAAAATCAGGAACGTTGCACTCCCTTATTATGGAGGACATTCTGTGCAAATATCAATTTTTGAAAAGAGTTATCAAGTGCATACAGGAATATGAGTATGCTTCTTCTAGTGAAATTGACGTTTGGAATATCGGAACAGCTCTATTCAATTTATTATCATAATCAGTACGAATGTAACCAAGTAAAACGTTTGGAACCAGTATTCAAAAGTTTTTTGGATAAAGATTTATTTTCAGATAGCAGCATTTAAAAATCTAGTTGATAGTATTGCGAAGGTTAAATTAGAAATACTTTTAGTTAAAAGACAAAAATACTGTTTGATGACGTCTATATTCTAAAAGGTGAAACACGTGCAGATTTCACATGTGTCATCAAAATTTGTCTCTATTTGATAGTATATACAAGTGTTTATAAAGATAATAATAATATTCACATTCTTTTGACGTTCATAATAATGTCTTATCAATAATAATGACTAAGGTATTATTGCAAATGATCGAGATCGTATTTTGTACCTGCACTTGTTACTGATCAAGTCCAATCTAAAGTGTTTGTCAATTATATTTTTAAACAACATTAAAATCTTGCCTTGCCTCCCAAAATTTCGGTAAATGTTGGATAGATTTGGTCCAGAGATTAATAAGGCCAATATTTTTTATACTTTACTGTCTTGTTACTGCTGACACTTTACATTGACAAGTCACGTTGTTTATTGGACTGCTTTGTGTTATTGTGTTATGAAAAGCGGGAGGTTAGTACGCACGGAATCTGGTAAACATCCGCTAAAATTGCAGTTAATGACTGTCTATTTAAGGTGACATAATAAACAAAATAAGAAGGATCAAAGGCAGACAGCATAGCCATCGAAAATGCGTCATAATCATCAAACGCCTTTTATACCGTGGATACAAAAAAATGTATGACCCTAATGTCACTAGACGGATACTCGGCATGGAATTGGACCAATCTACAGTCTTGTACCAGCGCATCCTTAAGACTTGCACTCTGACCGACTGTGACGACGGGACTCCATGACGGATTTGTCCAAATCCCTTTAGAGAAGACAGGGCCCCGACCACCTGTCCTCTCTGAATGTCGGTCGGACTCCTCGGGTGATCACATGCATGAGCTTGCTACAGCCGGCAGAGCACGGACTGGATTCGTACGCCCCTACCCTATATTTTTATATATTTTCATATTCATCTGTTTCTTGGGCCCCTGCGTTGTGCTGTCTTGTTTGTAAGGTCGTCTTACAGTGAGGAGGTTGTTTTACGCAACAATTGTGCTATCTTGGAGACATTTGGGTAACCGGAAAAGTGGGAGGGTTGTGCGCGCGTAAACCAGGATAACCACACCATCTGTTACAAACGTGGCTGATGGCCGTTCTAAGTCGGCACCGATTGCCCATGGGTCTCGTTGGTTTATGTGTTGTCTTTAATGCTCGATGTTTGATGTCTCGTTTGCTGTTCCTTGTCTCTTGCTGTGTGTGTCTTCTCTGTGTTTTCACATGGGGTGTTTGGTGTGTTGCTGCTGCAACCGAGTTTTGTTGGAGATCCCCTCCTTTCTTAAAATTGACAAAGTGTACATAATGATAGTGCATATGTTATGTCTTGTTTTTTTTTTTTTTCGATGATTCCTTAAAAAAAAAATTGTTGTCGTATCTTAGTTTATTTTGTGGAAACTTTTCATTGGCCCTAAAAGTATGTTAATGTGGTAGTCGTTTGTCATTCTTTGTTTACAAGTTATAATGACCGCAAGTCCTCGGTGTCTTTCGTATTCTGCTTTGAATTTAGGTAAGTCACGCCAAAGAAAGGGGATGGCTTACAACAAGAATCGGTTGCAGCACACACAGCAAACGGGCGTAAAACTCAAAATGAAAACATAGAGTAGACATGCACAAAAAGGTACGCAAAATGGACTTCAATTACGACAAAAACAAAAAACGAAAACAAAGTAGTATACACATTAACCAAAGAGGTTATTTATAATTAGAAGTTTATCATATCACATTTTTCCTTTATGAAACATCATGGATCACTTTATGGATATCACTATGTTTCACAATCCCATCCTTTAACAGGAGTGCAAGGTTGTCCTTTAACACTCGAACAATGACTAAATATGCGTTTTGAGATTCAGGAAATACTTTTAGCAGAATACTTTTAATATTGCCGGAATAAAAAGATTTTTGAGAATATAGTTTTTAGCCTGTTTCCCTATTTGCCTGACTTAAATTTTAACATTGAGCAGTTTTGGATGGTCAGTGATAGTGCTTTCATATTTCACATACGTATTCCTTGTGATAAGAACTTTCCGTTGATACCCATATTTTTACGTTGTGACCTCGAACTTTGACCTACTTTTGTAAAACTTAAACATCGGCCATAACTTTTGAATGGCAGGTGATATATCTATCATATTTCACATGTGCATTTCTTTTGACAAGAATTGTTTTCAGTTATACTAAAATGCTTGACCTTTACCTACCTACATGTATACTTAAAACACACTCAAACATTGGTTATAATTATTGATCGTTAGGCTATACATATTTTACATGACTTGAGTATTCCTTTGTAATGAGACCTATCCATTGATATTAAAAAGTTGCAAATTATGATTTTGACTTTTGAAGAAACTTAAACATTTGCCATAGATTTGTAAAATGTATAACAAAATCCGCTCCTGTTGAAAAACACAATACAACGAGCAAGAGAAAATGTCAAAATCGCAGTTCAGGAGTCAAAGATCAAGGGATATATGGCCGAATTGTGAACGTCTCAATGAACAAGGCATTAACGAAGGAATCGTGAACCCAAGAATGGAGGCGGGACCAGGTGCCCGGGGGAGTGAGCGTCCTAAGACTACATACAACATTCGCCGCTAATGTCAAAATAGAAACGTATCAAATCCGATTAAAGAGTTGAGATAAAGAAGATTCTGACGACAACATCAACATCACTCCCAATATAGCATCGACCAAGTGCCCTGAAGGAGTAAGCATTCCTTGTTTGGCTAGCCGCACCCGCCGTCGATGTCCTCGCATTATTTAAAATTAAAATAATATCTACAAAACATGCATTGTCTGAGGTTACATGTATGTCTATATAGAAATTGCTATGGCTACCATGTCAGGGAAAACATTTCAAACACTTATTACTGTCAAACCACTCGAGGGGAACTTTTTACGAGCTCCACATGACAAAGGGCATAAATGTGACACAAATGAGTTGAAGAAGATCCTGACGACAATCTAAACAGCACTCACACTAGAGCACCTAACTGAGCATCGACGGACACCTAGCAAGTCAAAGATGGAGAGGGAGGAGTAAGCATTCCCTGTTTTACTAGGTATAATTGACACAGATGAACTCATCAAACATGGTGTGTGAAGGGAGCCAAAGAATAGAGTTTTAGCATGCATTTTATTTACTTTCTCCAATTTTGTTCAAGATTTAATAATTGTCGATATGTTCTTGGTCTCAGAGAAAATTCTACAAAAAGGGAGACGCCTCCCCAAGTAAAACAGAACATTTTCGAAATATTTTCGAAAGGTTTCAAATAGGTTTCTGTTGAAACATTTCTGGCAAAACGGTCCAAGAACAGTTTTAAAACATTGTGCAGTTGGAAAGAATGTTTTTAAACGTTTTAACAACATTTTAGAGTGCTAAACAAAATGAAATGTTTCCAAAAATGTTTTATCGATATTTCTGGAACCATAAACAATCACGTTTCTACACATTTACTGAAATATTTTTGACATGTTTTTAAAACAATCTTGTGTTAATTGGGTCGTCATCGATTTGCGTCATCTGTAGATGACCAAAAACCCCCCAACATTGTATTAATTTACGGCGTCATCTAAATGAATGAAATATAACCACCCCCACTATAGGAGTTGAAAAACAAACGATTCAAAGCACTAGATTCCTTAAATGTAACATCTACCATTATTCAAAAAATCCTCTTATCGAGTTATTCAAATACAAACTTATAAATTGGAGATATCTGCCCAGAAACACGTCGCAAACACGTAACCAATTTGAAAGTTAAGCCTCAGCATGGATTATTAAAACTAGATTCTGAGGTTAGTGATGTAATGGGTATTTGTATGATAACACCGTGCCGTTTAGGCGTCATGCTCCGTGCATTATTCAGGAAAACTTCTTTCCAAGTAAGCTCAAAGATAATAGAAGAAAGCATTTACAAGTCAAATCCACATGGAATTTGTGAGATAAGACGATTATATGCCAATAATAGAAAAGAAAAATAGAATATCTGAATATTAATTTCACAGTTGATAGGTATCGTTAAACACTGATGGAGCATTTCTACAAAAATTGCCTTGATGAAAAAACTTTTCAGCTTAATTTTGGATTTCTGTCTTATGACTTTCACAAAATAACTCATTAGTATGAGAACGAAATGTTTTTCTATCAGTTCTCATTGTGAAGTTTGATAATGAACTACGGTATTTTCGCCTTAATAAACAAGTTAAGACCTCCATGAATCTTAAGAAGAAAAATTAAAAGAGTAAACATCCTAGCATCATCCCCCAAAACAATTTTGGTCATACATTTATTTAACTATGCTACTGAATCGACCCTACGTATAATTTTGAGCCGCACACTCTTTTAAAAGAAACACACATATGTCAAATTCAAATTAAGAAAAACTAGAGGGCGCTACTAAAATGAATTTGGCTGTGTCTGATGCGATATCCGAAACAGGTGTCTGGTGCGTTAATATTGGTTTGAACTTTTATTCAATTTCAAAATCACTCTTATCTTCATTTGAATCTCGGATCTTTATCTGCATCTACAACAGAGTATATAAATTTGTGAATCTTACAACATGCCATAATGATGACTTGATAAACAAATTGACAGAAGGAGGATCAAAGGAATAACTAATTTTCCGGGAAAAATGCGCCAGATTGACCAATTGTCTGTTTAGCGTACGTCTTTGTGTTTTTGGTATCGTTGTCCACATTTAACTGTTTGTTACTTCGACCTCGGTGATGTTGTCATGTTTGTGTTGTCAACATATACATGTAGTAATGAGGTCGTTGTACACAACAATTGCGTGTTCATAGAGAAAATTGCTTAACTAAACAGTTGAAGGGTTAATTTTGGGTATGCAATTCGGATAACCATACAGTTGTACTTTGCAACTTTATATGACATGTGAAATCCGGGTATCTATACCTTTGGCCACTTACATGGCAAGTCGGCACTGGTTGCCAGTTGGCTTATGCAAATGTTTGAGATTTTAATGTTTTACACTGTTCTCATGAAGTCTTCAGTGGTGCTTATTGTTTAAGATATGCTCTACCACTGCAAAGAATTTCACGAAATCTTACAGGGACGAAGAACTCAATGTCCTCTACCAATAACAAATATGATTAATGACCATATCCCTGTATGCAGCACAAAATCGATAATTCAGAAAATCAGAAACCAAAGGCATACAAAATCAGGATAAAACAGGAACCAAAGCAAGTAAACAAAAACCTCCACCATATGAAAAGAAGCGAACTCTCAATATGGGAGTGAAACCAGATGTCCAGGAAGAGTAAGCATCTCCTGCTTGCATGCAACACCCACCGCCTCAATTCGGTAAAATTCTCGCATCCGGTTACTTCCATTTCGGAAGACATGGAGTACAATCTTTGGTTGGATGGTTCAAATGGTCTATGACAGAATATCATCCACCATTCTGGAGAGTGGGAAATTATAGTGTATGACGAGTCCCCCATATCGACCATAGAACTTCCTCAGTGACGATGTTAGTCGGTCACAAACATATCCCTGACTGAGAAGTTTATCTGAAAGGCGCCTAGCTCTCAGAACAAAATCCGTATATTTTGTACTTGCTCTGGCAAAGCGTATCAACTGAGATATGAACATGCCATAAGCAGGCAATGAAGGGATGTTGCTACTCAGAAAAGGAAAGTTTGTTATGCTTAAATTAAAGTCGTCACGTTTGTCATAGAGTGAGGTGTTAATGTGACCATCAGTGTCGTAGGACAACATTATGTCCAAATAGGATGCTGAATTATTTGTCTCTGTAGTTTCTTTGACTTCAAGCTCCGAAGGATAGATGTTGCTGAGGTAATCTGCGAATTTTGGATCATTGATGGAGAACACATCGTCTTTGTATCTGTAAGTGAAGTTGAAGTCCTAAGCTAAGTATCTTTTCCCTTCAGAGACCAAAGATTGAATGATTTCAGCTTCGTACGAGCAAACTCTGCCAAGTTTGTGTTTTTCTTGCCGATCACAACACAGATGGCCGATAAAGGCTCTGATTGGCTGAGGCATTTTCATGTTTGAAACTGATGTACAGAATTTCACAAAACCTTACAAGAAGCAAGTACACACGGACCTCCACTAACCATGAAATGCAGGTTGTCAAACGTAATATACTGGTCGGTTTACGTATTGTCTTTTGTGTTTGATGTCTCTGTGGTGTGAGTTGGTGTTCCTTGTCCCTCTTGCGTCTATTTCTGTGAGTGTCAACTCTGTGTTTTTGCATTGCGTGTTTTGTGGTTTTGCTGTGTTTTTCTTGCAACCGAGTGTTATTGGAGATCCTCTCCTTTTTTTCTTGTTCGTCATAATAGGAAATCTATGATTCTTTTATTATTATTATTCCATCTTTGTGCGTGTGTGGTTTTTTTTATTCAAATCGGCTTTTCCGCGGACTTACGTTGCTCTGATCATAGCTGCTACGTATAATTCTCGTGTAAAACTTACGACAGAGGATTATTCCTAGAAGAAAGGCAATACATGGCTCAACTTAGTTTACGTATAGTATTTCATTCTTAGAATTTTACTGAGATGTAGATGTAGATGTAGATTGTAGGTGTCATTTAACGCGGATTCCAGGAAAAACGATTAATATGACGGACACATGGACATTGACAGGACTCAAAATAATTCAACCTTCTTTATTCTAATATATATAGTTCTAATATAATACGTATGATAGTAAAGTCAGCATGAAAATATGCATATGACTAGAAGTTTTGCAAAAATAGTAATATCAATGTTTAAATGCCATTTTCGAATGTTTCTATTGTGTAGATTATTTTGTTTCTCAGCCTGGCACTCGATAAAGGCTTTGTTTGTGCCACTTAACAATTTAATATTCACAAATTCCAAACTTCAAACTAGATGGCTATACTAAGACTGTGTCTGAAGACAATTTTGCCTTGCAGTATCACTTATGGGATTCACTATCGAAATTAAGTGTCTGGTGCATAAAAATTGGTTTAATATGTTGTTCAAGAAGGTACTCCTTTGTTAATAGGTATTGCTTAACCATCCCAGCAATTGTGAAAGGAAAATTATTTATTTCAAATAAGTTTTAGCTGTATTGGAGAAATTATTGTACATGTATAAATGACTGTGACATAGAAGGAAGAGAACTATCTAATCCGTTGCAGCGGGCAGGCGACATAAAAATATGTTTATGTATTGTACTTTTGCATTGAATTGATTTCACAAACAAATGCCAAAGGAAAAGTTAACATCATAATGACTTTCAATACCCAATCAGCAACAAAGTATATACGTTGTCCACATACGTTTCTGGTCAGTTAATATAATTATAAGTTGTAACTTCATCAATACATCGCCCGTCCCGCGATTTGTATATCACAGTAAATTATCTTCTTCATGTGTATGGGTAATATGTTGACGTCTGCGAATGAAAAGAGGGGATCTCAAACCAAACTCAATTGCAGAACCAACAGCAAAGCACCAAAAACACACAGTAGAAGACCACAGCATGAGACGTAAAAGAGACATTCTAATTCATTCTGTTTGTTTCACGCATTCTGATTTGTTCACAGGATTTCTACAAGCTTTAGCGCACTTTTTGCGTATGACGTCATGCCTCTCTTTGTTCTTCGCTCCTGTGGTATCAAACTGTGACGTAAAACTACACGGTATGAGCTTGTAAATGGCGTTCTCCACATGTAAACAACAGAGCAAGTAAGTTTATTATTAATAACACTCTGATTTTTCGCCATTGTAATAAATATGGAGCAGTTGTATTTCATATTTGGCAGCGCAATGATTTCTGTTGGTCGTTGTTAGTCCTCCGTAGCAACTTTACCTCTAAAGCGATGCGTGAGACCCTCTGAGGGGTATAAAAAGTTAAGATATGTCACATGAATTAGAATAGGGATAAACGTACTTAGTTTTGTTCTTCCGACAGGTATATGTTGGATATACTGTTGGAAACAACTTGCAGTGTGGAGTAGTTAAAATCGTTCCCCGTGGCCTGATGTTTGTCAAGTGTATTAATTACTTCTTTCCAGCTCTGTCACCTGAAAGAAGCTTTGTTTTGGCCTTTTATCAATGTGACATCATATATATTTTTTGCTATTTCGGAAACTAGCCATTTCACCGATAAATATCATCGAAATTTAAGGAGTTTAACATCTTAGCACCATCCCTATTTTGAACATAGATTTTATTTGGATATGCTACTGAATCGACCCTGCAGGAAATTTTGAGCCGCGCGCTCTCTGTAATGTAAATGTAAAACTCTAACTTCAAAGAATGAAAGAGGGCGCTACTGAAATTATTTTTGGTGGCTCCGCTGAAAGCATCACTGATGAGAATTTAATATTCGAAACACGTGTCTGGTGCATGTAGATTGGTTTGGAATTTTCTTCAAGGAGGTAGAGAGTTGGAACCCTTCGACATTATTATACAAGCCCGACGGTATAACTGTGTTTCCAACAGTATATCCAACATATAACTGTCGGAACCACAAAACAGAGTACGTTTATCCCCTAATTGAAACATGGAACACAAATGACTACACATAAACCAACGAGACAAATTGGCAATCGATGCCGACTTAGAACGGTCATTTGCCACGCAAGTAAAAATTTGTGTGCTTAACCGGATTTCGTGTGCACAATATAGAAGAATTGTAATGCACATATACATGTACATGATGGATTGACGCAACGTTTGGGGTGAGCGAAATATTGCAGCTATATCTATGCTGACGAAATGAAATCAAATCTATGCGTTAAAGAAGATCCTGGCGGAAATCTCAACAGCACTCACATAAGAGCATTAAACTGAGCATCGAAGGACCCCTAGCAAGCTAGGAGTGGGACCAGTTGCTCGGGAGGAGTAAGCATTTCCTGTTTGGCTAGCCGCACCCGCCGTCGATGTTCATGCACGAAACTGAAAACAACGCAAAACATACACGCATCAGTGAATGTACTGCATGACCAAAAAAAAATGAACTAATTCTTGTAAAATGACTAAATATTGATTTCTTTAGCGATTTCCAAAATATTTACGAATGCTAAGTATTTTATGCTTAAATCTTGATGAACTCATACATTTTGTTCTTCAACTAAAATAGAAAATTTCGGTACCTTGGGTTTTTGTTGAAACATTTGCTTTGTCATTAAAATAACTTGCTAGGTCGTCACAAAAAGGTCACAAAAAGGTATCGGAAGATGTTTCGGAAAAGTGAAAACTGTTTGAGAAATCTTTCTACTTGTTGAAGCCCGTCTTTTTTATCGAATCGGTAAATGAAAGTTAAACACAAAATGAATGAAAGCCAAATACAAAATCAATGACAGTCAAACAACACTAGGATTGAAAGTCAGAACTTAATGATTACAACACAAAAAATAGAAAGTAAGAACAACAGATGTAAAACAGACAAGTCACACATAATACACAAACACACAAAAATCAGACAACAGAGCAAAGTAACATGATAATAACCAAAACTATGACATTATCCTGCTTACCGAGTGATTATCAAATCATACATTGTATGCTAGCTTGTTAAACGTCTTCAGATTCAATAGTATCATTTAAGAACAGATGCAGCATGGACCAGACATACACGTGTTTGGGTACTTAACACTCGTCAGTAATCCTCAATCTTATCAATGATATATGGCCAAAGAGTGTAAAATTGTTATGTTCAAAAACGTACTGAGAGACATTGCATTGGGATATGATTCTACATGACCTACGTTTTAGAAATTTCAAGAAATTTTAAATGTGTTTCAATTAATCTTTCTCAAATCTTAGCTACAATACCGACGTTCATTTATTCGAGTACTCATTGAGTAGATTTTGAAAAGTTCAAAAACATTTGTTTTCTTTTAATGGCACGAACCATTTTTTTAAATGCCAGTACATAATGTTATATTCTGTAGGATATGACATGATTGCATCTCTTAAGATTTCCTTATTGCCATATAAAACTGAAACAGGTATCTTCCTACCAAGAACTTGCCTCAACAATTATGGTACCAACATAGATGTATCCTTTAATCTTTCTTTCTGTTTCAATCAAATTTATCTACATTTACAAATAACGGTTTTTTTCCTTACATGTGTATATATAATTAATAGCTATTCTCTGTATGCATTTGCACTTTTATGAAGGACGCATGACACGGCATGTCTCAGATTTTGATAAAATATGTACATAAGGTTGAATCTGACCCAAAAGTAAATATTTGTTAAAATTTTTCTTAATATCACCTCACGTTGCCTTGGGAACGGACTTTGAATATTATTGAAAATTAATTAATGTTTCAAGTAGTTTTTCATTACATGAAAGAAAATCTTTTAAAAATATTCAGGAAATAGCCCGTTGCTATGGGAACGATTGTGTAAAATTGCACATAGGCCAACTTTGAGTCCTTGGATACGGGCATCAAAAGTTAAGTAATCTGATTTTTTTGAAATCTAAAATAAAAATTAGACTTTGCATTATCGTATACGTAAAAATGTTTGTGTAAGCCTATTTCGTTTTTTGAGGAAAAGGCTTCGAAAAACAACAAAAATGCTTATTTTCATAATGAATGGCCAAATTACTATAGCAACCATTAATTATTTGAAACTTTTTTATTGTATTTTGATAGGGGCTTATTTGATCTTTATTGATATTGAATTTGAACCTCCTGGGATTAATAATTACTGTCTTATAAAAATAATAAAAAATGGCTGCCATGGTAACATATGTTCCCTATAACATTTTCACAGTTTTTGAAAGAGCTCATCGTGTTGGATATTTTCCAACAATTTTTATCTGTTCATTTTGATGCAAAATTGTTTTTAATGACTCTGAAGTTACCAAAAAAGTAATATTATAGACCAAAGTTACCGTTGCCAAGGTTACATATGAAAAGTGGGTTTTTCCTGAATTTGCTCATTTGATGAAATAAATCATATTTCCTTACCATATACCTATCAAGAGAGAAGGGAAATTGAGCAAGCCCCGACGGTATAACTGCGTTTCCAACAGTATATCCAACATATCCCTGTCGGACAACAAAACACAGTACGTTTATCCCCTAATTTTTTTTCCATTTTTGTTCCTTTTTAAGAAAGTTGTTGTTTTACATTATTCCTTTTGTGTGAATAATGTGGAAGGGTTCCAACACTATACATTTTTGAAGAAAATTTCTAACCAATTTTCATGCAACAGTATATCCAACATATCCCTGTCGGACAACAAAACACAGTACGTTTATCCCCTAATTTTTTTTCCATTTTTGTTCCTTTTTAAGAAAGTTGTTGTTTTACATTATTCCTTTTGTGTGAATAATGTGGAAGGGTTCCAACACTATACCTTTTTGAAGAAAATTTCTAACCAATTTTCATGCAACAGTATATCCAACATATACCTGTCGGACCACAAAACACAGTACGTTAATCCCCTAATTTTTTTTCCATTTTTGTTCCTTTTTAAGAAAGTTGTTGTTTTACATTATTCCTTTTGTGTGAATAATGTGGAAGGGTTCCAACACTATACCTTTTTGAAGAAAATTTCTAACCAATTTTCATGCACCAGACACGTGTCTCGAATATAAAATTCTCATCAGTGATGCTTCCAGCCAAATTAATTTCACTAGCGCCCTCTTGGGTTATTTTTAGAATTCAAATTTCTGCATTTACTTGACAGTCTCGTTGGTTTATGTGTGATCTTTTATGTTTAATGTTTCTACAGTGTGAGTTGATGTTCCTTGTCCGTTTTGTGTCTCTTTCTGTGGATGTCTGTTCTGTGTAGTTTGTTTTGCATTGGGTGTTTTGGGGTTTTGCTGTGGGTGCTGCAACCTGGTATTGTTGGAGATCCCCTCCTTTCTTTTACAGAGAGTGCGCGGCTCCAAAATTTCTGTAGGGCCGATTCAGTAGCATATATCATCATACATAGTACATGTAACATCTTTGAACACAAGCGGAACTTAAATTGTAACTTGACCATTTCCTTTCTTTTATACTGAAAAGGTCAATATGTTAAATATGTCATTCTATTTTAAAAGGAATTCTTCGATTTTTGAGTTATCAAAAAGGGGCCTCAAGGTCTTGGATCAACTATAACTACAACGAGTTCGTTATATGTGACAGAATAAGAAAAAAAAACGTTCTCATGGAAATCGTCCACGTGAATTTAAAAACATTATTATACCGACCACTGATCACCACGTGGGATCAAAACGTATCTTTACGGAGGATTTTGATGTTTTCTCATCATTCAAGTGATACTGCACAAAACTAATGAGACGTTTAAGTAGAGCAATACCTAATAAGTAAGTCCATATCGTTTATATACATGAATAGTCTGTCGTTTTTGCAAACACTTCAAGAGTTCGTCAGAGGAAATTATTTCATGTCGTTGACAAACTATTGAAGTGTTTGCGAAAACTATGAACTTTTCATATACCTAGGCGATATGGATTGATTTATTAGGCCTTGCCCTACTGCAACCGCTGTCCAGTTTGGTAAAGTTTAATTTAGAAAGAAGAAAATACCATAAAAAACCATGTAAGGAATCACAACACCATACGTCTCGATCCCACGCGGTGACTGATGATATTCGTATTGTAATTCGATGAATTTGAATGCTTTTCAAAATGTTTATATCACATTTTGGCTGTCTCTTAAAATTGCTTTAGATGGAAGCATCACTGATGAGGATGTTTCTACCCGAAACAATTGTCTGTTGAACGTTGGAACATTCTCGTACTATGTACTCTTGTCTGGTAAGTATATCGCTTAAGATGATATCTTGAGGACTCTATTGTATGATAATCTTTTGCAATGAGTCCTCTGTGTTACAACGATTAAAAAGTTTAAAGCAGATTAATTTACATCATGGACCAGACAAACAAGTTTTGGCTATTTCAATCGAGTATTAAATGTTATTTAGGAAAGTCTCATCTCAATTCTTCCTCTGTGCTACAGCATTTGAAAATTAATCTAGCTCTCCAAATGTACTTTAAGACTGAACTTTCGATATAGCATGAATGTACTTCGAACGGAAACAAATGCATTAAAAGTATCAAACAATGTAATATAATTCCATGTGAAACAGTATCATTCAATCATTATAACATTAACAGATTATGAAATAATGTTTCTATCACTTATATAACATCAGTATCAACAACGTGTCAAAACTTTTCACGGAAATGCTCAAAAGGTTGATACACTTATATGAGTGGTAGAATCAGCTTTCAAAATGATACCTAAATTGCGTTAAATATGATGTCTGGAGTTTCCAATTCCACGAATACGCAAAGGATTCATAAAACACCAGCAGAATTGAATTGCAAGTTAAGGGATGCAGTTATCAAATACTTTATTATAAAAAGTAATATTATTTGAAAGCGTATAACATTTTTATCATCAAATGCATACAGTAATAATTTAATTGCATGGACACGAATCAATTTGTAACCAGCGGAATCCAAAAACAGTATTCAATCTAGCACTTTGGCGGATATATCACATATTTAGTTTATGAAAACGCATTATACATTTTCAGACGATTGCTAGCACACCCCTGCCTGATAACCTTGTTATTGACTAGCATAGAAGGGCACTTGTAAATGTAAGACTGCTTTGTGAAACCTGAAAGGAATACAAAAATGTACACACCAACAACAAATGCATCGGATAAGCAGTCAAACAAATCTGAAGAAAAACTGATATAAAGGTTACAAACACAAGCGGTACAAAAGTAATAAATATATATATATATATATAAACTGTGTATAACTATGTAAAACTATCAAGATTATTAGAAATTAAGTACCTAAGTCGAACGTATGGTCGCAAACTGTGTATTTAACTGGATCGCATCAATACACCGTTCCACAAAGTATGGGGATGTGCGCGCTTCAGCCAATCAGATTGCGCCATTTATTCACACTCTAATCTCCGCCCACAGGTCGGACAAATAGTCGACAAATTGGCGTCATGAATAGTATGATGTCAAGCGACAAAGCACTGAATAAATCAAATAAATGTAAATATGGTGAAATGTAGCTCCGATAGAACTTGAGATTAGAAGTCAAGCTATCCAAAAAAGATAATCGGGAGTGAAGTTTATTTTTTTTCCGACGCTTAAGCTTGACAGAGATGGTTGATCTCTCATAAACTTTGTATCAATATATTCAAGATCTCTGCGACTTTGTCTATTACTTACCGAATCCGTCAAAATATGTCTATATGCTCTAATAGACATGATAAAAGTGCGAGGGACCAACCCCCCCTCCCCTCGTTCTATCGGGACCGCAGAGTATAATTAAAATTGCCAATCATTTAAAAATATATAAACAAAATTGTGCGATTAAATTCGGTGTCCAAATCGGTTTAAAATTACAGTATACAGTATTTTTATCTTTTTTTTAATGTCAGAGGGGACGTCGGTTGCTACATGCGCCCTTCTCGAGCTCTCTCTTAGGATATATATACTCTACATTTTCATTTAAATTCAAAATTTTTAATGATTGATAAAACGTGTAATCTGAATTTTTTTTCTAAAAAGCCTAAAATAGAATTACGTCAGCCACTGTGTTTAGCATAACCCACCCATACCTAGAAAAGAGTGCTGATCCTAGCTAACTTTTTTTCTTCTTAAATTTTTTATTTTTTACTATATTACCGGCTGTTTTGAGCTATTTGATATCCTGCTTATAAAAATATGTTCTTTCTCAGTATGTACTACTTATTAAATTACATTATTGTCACAGCTTTTTGTTGTGTTTTCGTTTTATTTGGGGGGGGGGGGGGGTTCTTGAAATTGTATGGTCAGCAAAAATATGTAGGAACTTCCCAATGGTTATCATGAGTCGACTTTGTTAACTATTTGTTTACTATTGATTCCTTTGATATGTCGGCAAGGAAAGTTTGTGTGTGTGTGTGGGGGGGGGGGGGGGGGATTCAAATTTCCACTCGTCTAATACGTTTATGACGTTATTTCTTTTTGTTTATTCTGTTATGTACTAAGTAATTATTTTATTTGACTCCCCGCTGTTTTAAAAATATGCACACAGAATGTTATAAAAATGCCTTTTTAAAAAGTCATCTTTCATTTAATTTACTGAAAATCATGGGCTGCACAGACTGAAAGCACTGGTACCGCCAGGCGAGTAGTAACCCCCCCCCCGCCACCCCCCCCTTTGACTCTGAGAAATTGATATCGGCCTCGCTGGGGTTATTTTCTGGAACCTCCAACGTTCAATGGATGTTGATTTAGTGGGTGATCTCCAGCTCCGCATCTTTTACCATTTTTCTTAGTAATCGTAACCTACCCATCTTTCCAAGAACAGTGGCTGTTCATTACAACTTCTTCACAACGGCCCAGGGACATGGTTATACGATACACGTGGTTCCATCTTCCTCAGAGATAGGAATATTTTCCAAATTAAGCTAATAAAATCTTGACTGAAAGTGTATAACATAACCGTTGCTTGAAATAATAATTTCATCTGCCTTAATCTTCCGGTTAAACTGACATTTCAACATAAATTCTGCTCTAGATACTTGTTCGCCGGTGCCGCCATGTTTACTTTTGTTGTCCAACCTCGACTCGCAACTAAGCGTTGCTGAGGCTGGGCGGAGCATAGTAGATCATAGTGGAACGGTGCATGGAGCTATATTACTGTGCTCGTCAGTTTGTCCGATTTCACTTTTCGCTCGGGAAAGTCTTGTTTTGTGTTTTATTTAGAAATGGGTAAGCCTTTTGATTGTGATTTTTGAACTCTGGTGTCGGGTTTTGTAATTGAATCTCATTCACTGATTCTACTCACTTAAGGTACTGATTCTACTCACTTAAGGTTAAGGTTGCGACTACAGGGAGATAACTCTATTTTCATATCACATAATATTTGAAACCGACATAACGATACATGGTATAAGCTCAGATTAATACATTATTTTAGAAAAAATAATACTCCTTGAAACTTTCATTGCTGAATGGATATTTTTTGGGGAAAATGCATATTTTTCAATGAAAAATCGCCGAAAATAGGAAAAAAATTGTCATTTTCTCAAGAGTTCTGCTACCAAAGATTCAAACATCAGAATATTTACTACCCATTATACTCTTTAAAGTGAGATAATTAGAAATTCGAACTTCAAGTTAAACTCTATGTTTTTGGGTCTCAATGTTGATTTTTTTTTTGCATAAATTATTGTGCTATTTATAGAAACAGTCATTTTGCTCAAAAAACTAATTCGGGTACATATTGATTTGACTGCTTTAGGATAAAGCAATACCATAGATATGTATATAGAAAAAAATTGTGTAGCTGGCGACCTTCTAACTCTTAATAAAAAATAACGAGTTGTTGTTATGGCTACCAGCAACATAGGTTTTATGAGAAAATACTCTGCTTAGAACTGATTATTTTATCAGAATTTCTCAATTTAGCCTTTAATTCATTTAAGCTATAAGAATCTTGAAAAATAAGGACATATATGATTTTTTTTATTTCATGCATTTCAGAGGTATGTAAAGTTATGATGTGGTATTCTCTAAAATAACAAAAATGTTGAAATTTCTATTAAAGTCGCCACCCTGACCTTAAAGTTAATGTCAAATGTTGAACAGCTTACACACAGATGGTTGTGAACATGAAATATCAAAAACAGTTGTGAAGGTGTAAAACAATCAGTCATCGATCTAATTTTGTGGCATTGTGATATTTCGACCAAAAACTGTTTGTATAGATTTTTTTCCTACCACTTCTACCATGTTTCTCTCCGACATGCCCTTTCACATAAACATCAAAAAAGTACCGAACAGTCATTCAGTCTCAAAGTCGAGAAGGCAAGGCCAATTCGTGAGAATTCCCATTGGAACGGTTGCGAAGCCCGGAATGAACACAATTCCGAATTGAGACCAGGTGCCTGGGGAGAGTCAGCGTCTCCTGATTACATGCAACACCCGTCGCAACAGCTCCATGGAAACATGTCAAATTCGGTGATTGTCTCGATGTACATTTTGATGTACGTATCAGGCAAGTATGTATTGTTTGGTGATGATGACAGCCATTCAATCATAATGCATAATGACACTGATCATTCTGGAAAGGGGGATCTGATATGCTTTTATTATATCCCCGGCCGTAGCGACCGAAGAGCTTCCTCAATGATGATTTCAGCCGTTGTGTAATATAACCCTGAACAAGTAACTTACTTGCAAGCTGTCTGGCTGTAATGATGAAATCTTCAGATTTAGAACATGCCCTGGCGTACCGTACCAGCTGAGAAACAAAAACGCCATAAGCAGGAGAAGACGAAAAATTGCTACTCATGCAAGGGAAGTTAGTTATGTGGAAACTGGAATCGTATCGCTTGTCATACAGCGAGGTGTTCAAATTGTCGTTTGCGTTGAAAGATTAGAAGTATATCCAAGTAGGAAGCGGATCTGTCGCTATCTGTTGTGTCCTTGATCTCTAGTTCATGAGGATAGATTTCATGTAGAGGATCCTTAAAGTTCGGATTATTGTTTGACAACACGTCATCTATGTATCTGAAAGTAAAATTGAATTGAGATGCGACGTGTTTTCGCCAAGTCGAGAGCAAGGTCTGGATAAAGTCAACTTCGTATGAATATAAAAATAAGTCCGAAAGCAGTGGGGCGCAATTGGTACCCATGGGGATAGCAACTATCTGCCGGAATACGATTCCTCCACAAAAATGTTGTCAATCAAAAACTCAAGCACCAGGATGATATCGTCTTCGGTAGGTATACTTTTTGTTTGAATCAGAGTGTTCCTTCGCGAAATAAGTATCCTCCCGCCCTAGGAATTTGTATCTCCTGTTACCATTTTTTTTTAAAGAAAGGTGTTGTGAATAATATTGGCGAGTCTGTTTTTGAGCTTTTGGTGTGGGTTGGTAGTGTAGAACGTGGAGAAGTCAAAAGACTTTATGCTGGTAATATGATTGGAATTGGTGGCTTTTTAATTATCCAAAAGTTCCTTAAAATTCTTTAGGATCCACATCTGATTGATTCCATTTCTAGAATAAGATGCCTCGCAGTATGTTTGAAGACCTTGCTTGATGCGACTTAACATTTTCGTAAGTAGAATGGATAGAGGTTTCGTGGAGCACCTGGATGAACAGGCGATGAAGCGGTGCTTGTAAGGATTTTTTGTGCATTTTGGGAATCCAGTAGATAAAAGGTAGTTTAAGATCAGAGTCATCATTGTGAATACTGGAGGAATCAAGAACAGATGTGTGATTGTCAAGTATTTCAGAAACAGATACATTTGTAAGTGTGAATAGTGAATTTCCAGGTGCTGAATGTAACCCAAATTCCTCTCTCAGGCATTTGAAATGGTACGAGTTGCAAACGAAAGTAAAATTGTTTGCCACTTCTCTTTGAAACTTAGAATTACTTATCAATTAGTAGATAGATCATATAGGATCATCATCATCATAATTGTACTCATTAGCTTATACATAAGGGAATCAATTCTGAATAAATACTGCTTGACTACTACTATGTGTGCAAGGTGTGTGAAAGGTGTGTGCCGCGCACTCTCTGTAAAGGAAATGTACAAATTTAAATTCTAAAAATAAAAGAAGAGGGCGCTACTGAAATGTTTGCCACTTCTTTGGTGGCGCCGATGTAGGTATCACTGATGAGAATTTAATATTCGAAACACGTGTCTGGTGCAGAAAAATTAGTTTGAAATTTTCTTCATGAAGGTGTAGAGTTAGAACACTTCCATATTATTATTATAAACACTTATTTCTTGTTGCAGTGTGGAGCAGTTAAAATCGTTCCCCGTGACTTGATGTTTAGAAGTGTATTAATGACTTCTTTCCAGCTCTGTCGCCTGAAAGAAACTTCGTTTAGGCCCTTTATCGATTAAACATCATATACATTATTTTGCTATTTCGGAAACTTGTCATTCAATTAAAAAAATATCGTCGGGGTTGGAGGAGGTTAACGTCTTGGTGCCGTCCCTCCTGTGCTGTTTTGGACGTAGATTTTGTTTGGATATGCTACTGAGTAGACCCTACAGGAAATTCATAGCCGCGCACTCTCTGTAAAGTAAAATGTACAAATTTAAGTTCTACAAATAAAAGAAGAGGGCGCTACTGAAATGAATTTTGGTGGCGCTACTGAAATGTTTGCCACTTCTTTGGTGCCGCCGATGTAGGTATCACTGATGAGAATTTAATATTCGAAACACGTGTCTGGTGCAGAAAAATTTTCTTCATGAAGGTTTAGAGTTGGGACACTTCCGTTTTATATATATAAAATAAGCTCTAAAATGATGAAAAAAATTACTGAAGATACACGTAACTTATTATGTTATATGTACTTAGAGCAACAACAACAAAAAATTGTTTGCAGCTTTGTCAGCAAGAACAATGATGTATTTTTCATGGAGGTCCGAAATTTCTTTTGCGACAGCAGAGTCATGAAAAATTGACTCGTGTCTGGTGTTAACTGAATGTCGAAGACGCTCTCAAGTAATTCTCCGATGGATGTCATCCATTCGGAGAGTGTGTCTAGTTCTAAGTCCTTCTTTTTTGTCCACCGTCTGGCGTCCTCCTCACATGCATCCATAATTATTCCAAAGTTTTCCCACCATGTGAAGGAACGTCGTTACCTGTACTTTGGACCTTTACTGAGAAGGTTCCTAAGTTTATTGTGATCATCTGGTGATAATTAAGCTAGATTAATGGAATATGACAAATTGGTGGTTTCGAGTACTCCCCGACATTAAATATGATCTGATTATTAAATATAAGAATACTTTATGTTCAGTTCTATATGAATTGATCCCTACAGGTCAATTAAACTTCCGCACAAAGCACGCCATTTGAATATATTTAATAAATACTGATACCCTTTTCGACTTGATATCATATTATTCCTACCCATTCTGCTACGTTTTTCGGTACATTTTTGAACATAATTTTCACACTCTTTGGCCAAATTACTTTGTTTAGATTGAGGATCACTGACGAGGGTTAAGTACCCGAGACGTGCATGTCTGGTCCATGCTGCAAATTTATCTGTTCTTAAAAGACGTTTAGCATTTGTATTACTTGGTGAGTGTCACTGCTGGTGGACCAGGAGTCCCCGAGGGCACATGTAGCAAAGTTCGATCAACTTCGGTTGATCGGCTGTCACTTTAAATAACGCATTCGAAAATTTCTGTTACTAAATTTCTTGAAATTTTTAAAATGAGGGTCCTGTAGCATCTTATCCCACTCATTCTGCTACGCCTTTCGGTAAATTTTTTTTAACATAATAATGTTCACACTCTTTGGCCATATCACTTTGTTTATATTAAAGATCACTGACGAGGGTTAAGTACCCGAAATGTGCATGTCTGGTCCATGCTGCAAATTTATCTGTTCTTAAATGATGCTATTGAATTTGAAGACGTTTAACATCATCTCACAAGTATAGAACATAAGAGTTGATTCGGATTGAGTGAAAAAAATACGGTGTTAACATGTCTTGACTCCCTCAGATACGCCGAAGCATGTTCTTGCATTTCATGCTTTCATAGCAAAATGTTTATTCAAGTATTTCGTTATCATAAAGTTGTCAAAACCTTCTGGAAATTTTTCAAGGAATTGTTCTGGTTTCTGTTCTTGAACTATTACATGAACAATACAATGACAGCACCAGAGTACGGAATTTAATTGCCTTTACTCTTGGTAACTTGATAAACAAAACAAGAAGGATCTAAGGTAAATTGAAAATTAATCGAAACAGTAAAAAGACAAGCAGTCGCCTTCTTGACTACATTCAGTTAAAGCAGTACAATATTTACATGAAATCACACAGTAATCGAGCAATACACGGCACACCATAAGGGACAATAAAGATCAGACATTAAAGAAGAAATCGAAACACTGAAGACTAGAGAACAAGACAATTTGGCAACCGATCCATTGTCCAACGTTATATTGAAAGGATCAAATGAACAAAGTAGTGAGTGTTAAAGTACATTATCATAACAGACGTGGAATTCCGGCCGTATCCTTTCTCTCTTTTTAACTACAGTACAAACTTACACTAATTCCAGCACTCATTGAGTAGATTTCAACAATTTGAAAACTTTTTTTTTTTTTTTACATTTTTTACAATTGTACAAGACAATATTTTTTAAAATGCCAGTATTGTTTCGATGGTCATCTTACAGTGAGGATGTTATTTTACACCACCATTGTGCGTTCATCGAGACCTCTGGATAACCGGAAAAGTTGGAGGGTTGTGCATATGTAATCCGGATAATCATATCATTTGCTACTGGTGTAGCAGATGGCCGTCCTAAGTCGGCACTAGTTGCCCATCGTTCTCGTTAGTTTATGTGAAGTCTTAATAATAATAAATGTGTTTGATGTTTTAACATCAAAAGTATATAGATTTTATATAAAGCCATACCTCCAATATGAAGTAGAGGACTGTATCGATTTATTAGCATATATTGATTTTTGCCTGAGTGGCAGTGCTAAAAAAAAAGATGTGTACATGTCACAATTTGTTCGACCCGCTCATTCATATGTAATGATATAACAATATCTAATGACGATTTGTCCTGATTTGCCGAATACTCCTTTCACAAAACAGACATCACACACATTAATATCTTTGAATACAAGCGGAACTTAATTAAAAGCAATTAACTGTAAGGAGCAAGAGAATTTCAATAGCACGTGGAAATGGAGATTCTTAGTATGGAAGCTGTATATGATGTGCTGAGACAAAAATAAACTTCTTTTTTACAAATAAAGTTTCCGTTGCCATGGACAGCATGTTTGAAATTTTACGTATCAATAGATACTTGTAGCATGGCATTTTCATGAGGCTCGTTTCCATGGTTACAGGTGTTGTAGTCAACTGAAATTTCATATATTTCTTTCTTTAGATCTTTCATAGTATAAATACTACACAAGAAGTATGCTTCCACCCGCTATTCTTTTTTGTAAATATGCTAAAAATATAGGCAAAACCCTGTTTTGAAGAGGCCCTATTTTAGACCGAAAAAGCTCCTAATTTTACATGATTTTGCTCATTTGTAAGAGCAAATATTTTGAATTGTCAGGTTCACTTGATTTCTACTGCCAATTATGTTTTAAGTATGATTCTCGATCTTTAAGAAAATGATAAAATTTAAGTGGGACCTCTTCAAAATTTCATTCCAAAGGGTATAAAAAGTGGTTACCATGGTGATATCTGTTCAGTACTATTACACATAGAGTGCTTTAATTGTACATCTTTAGCAGTCCCTTATTCATTTTTAAACACATATAAAAGAGCAATATTAATTAAAAATCACTTTTAAAATTTTCAAGGTTACGGGACCCAATGTCAAGGTCATCTTGAATGCGATTCACAAAATTTGACAAAATTCTCTGATTTAAAAAAAATATGAGAGGCAATTACTTACATAGTGATTTTGGATATATCCCCTATTTATTGACAAAATGGGAAAAATCTCAACTTCAATGGCATCCTTGATTTGTAGTTAGTATTTCATACTTACAAATAAAAAAATGAACCTTAAGATTATCATGATTTTTGTCTGGGGCTTATATTTTTTAGGAGAAATGTTCTGAACAAAATATTGTAATGTTTTTCCTCCTATCGGCCATAATCTTAGAACGAAGTATTTTTGATACAAATATATGATAGTCAAGCCTTGAATAAGGAACAATAAATAACAACAAAAATTTACATTTTTGTGAAATTGGAACTATTTTGAATTGACCTTTTTGGAACTTTTGAAGTGCTCAAACAAAGAATAGTTTCTTCTGTTGTCCCTACATAAAGCTTAAGAAATATAAGTTATTTACACGATGCTAAATATCAATTTGAAAAGATGTAGTTATCATGCGTCAAAATAAAAAGTTATCATGGCAACCATTTTTGACCTCAAAATGTAGGAAAACAAAACGAGGTCCCACTTATTTATCAGTGATTATATTGATAACATAAAATGTATTTTATTCTGACAACAGTGATGGTGTTATCAGCCTGACATGTTGTGTTATTTTTGCCTAAAAATGGTAAAGATTGGACAAAAATAGGCCTTAATTTTGACCTTATGCCAATATTTGACTGATTTTGATTTAATAGGATTCGACTGATTGAAAGAAACTTTAAAAAAATATAATTTAAAAAAAACCAGAGGTTTTAAAGATTATAAGTCGTTAATACCAATAAGCTCTAACAATGGTTTCCATGGCAACATAATAGCGAAGCTATATGGTGTAGATTCGGTTTTTACAGTGTGTAAGGCACGGCCCATTTGATATACTTGGGGGGGAGAGCTTTGGTTTTTTGTCAGAGCAAGATCATTTTTTTCGGACCGGGGCAAAATTATTTTTTTCTTGAAAAGTTGGAGCAAGGAAAATTTTTTTCTAGAACAATTGATGTGAATATTAAGAAAGTTGGTGTTTTTTTTCAATAGGAATTCTTTATTTTTACTTAAATTACTCCAGACATTATTTTTATGTAAAACTTGTATTCACTTCTAAACTGAGAGAGAAAGATTTTTATAATTATTAGTATTAAAACAAAATGTATATAAGGTCATGTAACATGTAAGAGTGCTTGATGCAAGTTTTTACATGTAGAGATGAAAACTAGTGAAAAACTTATTTAAATTCTCCCTCCAAGCTTGTATATAGAATTAGACACTATGGTGATACATGTATCTATTAATAGTAATAAATTATATTGATAATGTATTTAAGCATTTTAATTGTTTCAGTCACATGCATTCTTTTGAGATTTTCAAATATGAACTTGCCATTACAGAAAAAAAGTATGGCGAGCGAAGCGAGCCAAAATTATTTTATAGAAAGTAAATACTGCGGCGAGCGAAGCGAGTCGAAAAATTTTCAGGAATTTTAAGCGAATTTTATGGTTATTCTTCAAATTCAGATTACTTGTAAGAGCAAGATTATTTTTATCTGCCACACCATAAGCAAATTTATTTTTTTCATCAAAATTCGGAGCAAAATGATTTTTTTCGAAAAAAAAACAAGCCTCCCCCGAATATCAAATGGACCATGCCTAATATAAAGCTAGGATGAAAAGAAGTGGATTTTTTTTAAATCCGTAGTTTCGTATCCTAAATAAAAACTGCATCGTGCATCCGCCCATGCGATTTTTGCGGGAATTTTCATGCACCGTCTTCGCTTCGCTTCAAGGGCTTTGCCATAATTCATATTAACCAAAGATTACTTGCTTGACCATTGTTTTAGTGCTATAGACAAATCTCGTTTCCAAGGCAACCGATATTTTTATTCTCATAAAATTGTTATCTTTGTATTCAGTGCATTATACATACCAATTACAGAGAAAATCATAAAAACTATGACATGCTATTTCCAAAATATTTTGGTCCTTACAGAGAATTGATATTGAATAGTAACTTGATACTTGAAATGTCAATTTGTCATTTTAAATAAAAAATAATACAAATTGCATTGAATTCTTCGATTCATGAGTTATCACAAAAGGGTCTTAAGGTCTGGGATCCTTTCCCTTTCCTTGAGTAGTTATTCCTTCATCCCCTGCCTATCGTATATCTATCGCAATTAATACGCCATTCCAGGGCAACTTTTACTTCAACGACTTCGTTCTGTTTTACAGCAAAAAAAATATTAATCTTACATAAATCGTTTACGTTACTTAACATTACTATATCAACCACTGATGATATTCCTTTTTGTAACGAAGTGATTTTTAATGTTTATATGTTTCTATCACATTTTAGATGTACATGTACTCTTGTTCGGTAAATGTATCACTAAAGATGCTAAATTGATGACTCTATTGCATAATAATCTTATTGGAAGGAGTCCCCATTATAATTGCATTTATGAAAATCCTATTCATTGATTCGTCAATGCTACAGCATGAAAATGGATCTAGCTCTCCAAATGTACTTTAAGACTGAACTTTTCAATATAACAAGAATGTACCTAATACGGAAGGCATTGTATTAAACTATCAATTAATGTAGTGGAATTCAAAAGGAAACAATATCATTCAATCATTACAACAGAAATTATGAAATACTGTTTTCGCCTCAAATATTACATCATTATCAATATCGTGTCGGAGATTTTCTCGGAAATTCCTTTAAGGTTGATACACATGTATGAGCAGTAGTATCAGCTTTCAAAATTATATCTAACCTGTATTAAAATGCAATGTTGTAGGGTATTACATATTCAATTTTCACGAATGAGCAAAACGACAGCAGAATAGAATTACATGTAAACAAATGTAGTGATTACATCTATAGATCATATAATTTGAAAGAGTAATACATTGGTATCATTGCATGTTTACAGTAATAAGTAAATTACATGGACGACGTAATGTAAAATCAGCAAAGTCCAAAACCTAGAATTTATTCTCGCACCTCATCGGAGATAGCACATGTTTATTGTATGCAAAACAAATTTTCAGACAATTGCTGACATATCCCTGACTGATAACCTGCTATGGATAAGCATAGAAGCTCTCATGTAAATGAAAACTGCTTTGTGAAACCCCAATGGAACACTCATAAACAAGAATAGCATCTGGTACATAGAAGACCTTAGGAAAAACTAATAAAATTAGTTAATCGAAATGATGATGCTTCATCTAGCTGATCTGAAGGAGATTGCGGCGGTTTCGGGTGCCTTATTTCTATAAATAGTACTGTCGTGGCGATATCGTGTCAAAATCGCGGCTGATTCGCGTTGGCTTTTTCATTTGCGTCACATTCTTGGCGAATCCGCATGACATTTGCGTCACATTCTTTATTGTCGGGGATCTATCGTGGCTCATTCTCCTCCACTTTGGGAACAAGAATGCACGCGAATGTAAGGAGAACGCGCTGCAAATGCAGAATGCAACACAAATGCGCTGCGCATGTGCCGTGGATGTTTAAAACAGTTTGAATCATTCGCGTCGGTGCCACGAACAGAGGAGAATGCAGGAGAATATGACACGATGAGACATGAATGCCCGCTATTGAGAGGAGAATCAAACATTTACGATTAAACAAAATCACTTAATCGTAGCTCTATCGCCTCTGCATTTGCGACAGTTGAAGCCCAGTTTTACTCTTAAAAAAAAGCTTATATATACTACACCTTTGATACCCTTTTAGAGTAGATATCAAGGATTTTTATTAAGTTACTCCCATTTCTGTATTTTGTAAGACATTATGCACGAACAATACATAAAGCAGCATCAAAGTATACCGTTACTTGGTTTCTTGTTAAAACAAAATCAGAGGGATCTAAGGTAGATTGCTCTTTAATTGAAACAGCGATAACACAATCAGTCGCCTTCTTGACTACAAACAGACAAACAGGTTGTTAAATTAACAATACTTATTGGATAGAAAGGACGATGTCTCCAATATGACTCAGTTTCACAAATCCAACAAAACAACGAAACACCCCAACTGTTAAAACAATGAGAAATACACCAGTACAGGTATTGTGCCTAAATTATTCCATAACAGAACAAAAATCATTAACATACAGGGTTATTTCTCGAAAAGATCGTTCCACTTTCATATTGACACTAGAGTTTTGGTCAGTTGGATCCATATGGTTACATGTAGTAGAGGATCGCTCATGAGTTAATCATTACAATGGTGTGTTATTCTGATTTCACGTTTAATATCGTATTCAGCCTAAAACAACTTGCGTAAAAGCAAACAGTCTTCATTCTGTCAGATGATGCAAAAGCCAGGAAAATAAGACACAGTAGCTCTGAGTAATACAACAACGAATTGATTTAAAGTACGGTTGGGAAATGCAACAAACAGTTTGATCTGCAAATTATGTTGAATCATCCGAAGAGTTCGATCAATTTTCAGATTGGACAATGAACTATTCTACTGGATAAGCTTTGGACGATACTCGCCATGGATTGTCATCGTTCCTGTTTGTAGGTTGACAATGTTTGACAAATTGCTGAAATGAGCTCCGTACCATGCATAATGTAATTCGTATGACTTTAGAATCATATACCCGGTAAAGATACGTTCTTGAAAAAAAAAATGAAACCAATTTATAATGCACCAGACACGTGTTTCGGATAATAAATTATTATCAGTAATGCTTCCAGCCAGAGCGATTATCAGAAGCCGCAAAAAAGAAAAATTCATTTCGGTGGCGCCCTTTGGTTTCATTTTTTTAAATTAAAATTTAAAGCATATTATCATTCTAACATTGATTCAAGGGGTTTATATCTATATATATGCACAGCCACTGTAATTGCCTGAGATAAAGCTTTCAGGACGATTGTTATTGATTTCCGTATAAATGACAGCGTGACGTCATAACGAATGAAGATTTCTTGTCACATTCAGCGTTGTTTGTGATAATTTCAAAGTAGACCACACATGAACAGTACACAGTATAAGAAAAATCTATAAACTTAAACTAATGCTGTCAATATTTCATGATTTCACCGCGCTGCAACTGACTCAAACGGATAACAGAAATGGGAATACATTCCGCAAACAAAATTAGTTCCAAACATTCAACATCTAGAGAGTGATAAATAATTCGTTTGGTCATATTTGGTATTCCATTGTTAAATTTCTAATTTGAAATACTTGATATATCACAATGCATTAATTTATGACATTTCAGTCACACTGAATAAGCGTGACGTTGCCATGGGGACACTTCCGCTGTTCCTTTCTAAAATTAACTCCCCTCCACATTGGTGGACGGATTCGCTTTAAAAATAGAATTGGGAACTTTCTTTGTTCTATTTTTGGCTTTGAAAGCGCATATATGTAGAATAAGTGTCTAATTTTGTGTGTTTATGCAGAAATAAATTACAATGGCTGATGCATTCATTTGATAAAATGCGCTAACGCGCATTATACCAAAATAAATGCATCAGCCATTGTAATTTATTTCTGCATAAACACACAAAATAAGACACTTATATTATATAAATAGCAGTTAAATCTACGAAAAGAAAAGGTTTCATGGTTATACCTTTTTCATCCTTTAATATAATGGGTTTAACAATTGATATGTGGTTTATGTTGTCAGAGCGTCCATATCTAACTTTAGAGTGTTATTCTTTTAGCTTACATCTTGACATTGCAGGAAGATATTCATGAGAAAAAATGATGATGTATTATAATCTGTTGTTTTTATCAAACTGACAACCACAATTTATTTTTTGGTGACTTATTTCTTTATTCGTGTAGTCAAATTACATAGAAGTATGAAGTACTGCATGGTGCTGTTGAATATTGTTTTGAAGAAGTGATTTTCCGGGGTCATTGCAGTTTAATCTTATCTCCTTTAATATTTTCTTAGAAAGATATTGCATCATATTGCTTTTATAAAATTTATTATGAAGCGTCATGTCAATAGATGCAAATTCATGTCAATTTGGGCTTCAAAACACAGTAATGGCTTTGTTTAAATTTTCAACCATTAAGTAGGAAAATGACCTTCTGGAGAGTGCATTCTTCGTAACTCGTGCATTTCAACGTGTTTATGGAACCCATTCATATTTCTTATGTTGTACACAAAGGATTTTTTCTACGAACATATTAAAGAGAGGGGAGCTATTTATTTTTTCCAATTACATGTATGGCTTCATTTCAGAATAAATGGAAAACAGACTTCTAAGTGACGCACTCGATCACACCATGAGTTTACTTTTTCAAAGTCTATGGATGAATGCATTATTTATAAAGCATTTCGTAATTATACTTTACGTTTCTTATCATATTTCCAGTTGTCTTAAGTACTTAAAATTGTACGTTTCATATGTCTAGCTTCCTTCGGTTTCAATGAGGAGATATAATAGTCTGTAATATTAGCCTTCTTTTCAAACCATGGCTATCATTGAATAGCGCCCAAAAGATGTATTTTGGTGAAACATGTCAATTTAAGGGCAAAATTCAGTAAAGGTCATGATACAAAGTTTCTTCCACTCTATGTGCATAAAATGTATGTTACGACAAGGCATGCAGAAAGACCTTTGTGATAGCTATGTATCATTGTTTTGTTTCGATTAATTATGTTTCATGTTTATTACACTTCAGTTTGAGAAGATCCTGACGATAATCTCAACAGCACTCATAATGGAGCACCAAATTGAACCCTAGCAAGCTAGAGGTGGAACAAGGTGCCCGGGAGGAGTAAGAATCCATGTTGGCTGGCCGAAGTGTCTTGAAGTTCACGCAAAAGCAAAAAGTTGTTAACGATCCCGCTCGATGTTATCTTATTGAAAATAGTAAAAAATATGCTATTTTTCGTGAAAATTGACGAATCACCAGTTTTCATTATATTTAACCACAATTTATAATGTCGTAGAAAGCGAGGAGTAGATTTTATGCCTTCAATGCCTTGATTTATCAAAATATAGATATTTAAGTCTCTAAAAATAACAACAAAATTTAATTTTGGAGAAGTCGATTTTTGGGGGCCACTTTACTATGTAAACCATATATACCCCTTTTAGAATGCGTTGAAGAAACGATCAACCGAAGTTGATCGAACTTGGCTATATGTGCCCTCGGGGACTCCTAATCCACCTTCAGTGACACTCACCAAGTGGTACCAATGCATTCAAGAACACATAAATTGCAGCATGGACCAAACATGCACATTTCGGGTACTTTACCCTATTCAGTGACCCTCAATCTGAACAATATAATATGACCAAAGATTGTGAAAGTTATGTCCAAAAATGTACCGAAAGACGTAGCAGGATGGGTGGGATATGATGCCTCAGGACCCACGTTTTAGAAATTTCAAGATTTTTTGATGACAGAAATTTTCGAATGCGTCGAAGAAACGATCAACCGAAGTTGATCGATCTTATTCAATATGAAGACGTTTACATTTATACCACTTGGTGAGTGTCACTGCTGGTGGACCAGGAGTCCCCGAGGGCACATGTAGCCAAGTTCGATCAATTTCGGTTGATCGTTTCTTCAACGCATTCTAAATTTCTGTTATCAAAATTTCTTGAAATTTCTAAAACGTGGGTCCTGTAGCATCATATCCCAACCATTCTGCCACGTCTTTCGGTACGCTTTTTCGACATAGTAACTTTCACACTTTTTTGGCTTATTACATTGTTTAGATTTGAGGATCACTGACGAGGGTTAAGTACCCGAAACGTGCATGTCTGGTCCATGTTGCCAATTTACCTGTTCTTAAATGATGCTATTCAATATGAAGACGTTTACATTAGCTACATGTGCTTCGGTGACTCCTGGTCCTACAGTATTGACACGCACCAAACGGTACCAACGTTAAACGTCTTCAAATGAAATAGACTTACACGGTACCAGTTAGTTGCTCGTAAAAAGGGAGTTTAATTTAGAATACGCAACCGACAAAGATCAAAAGT
This sequence comes from Pinctada fucata, assembly GCA_028142955.1. Classification (NCBI taxonomy): domain Eukaryota; kingdom Metazoa; phylum Mollusca; class Bivalvia; order Pterioida; family Pteriidae; genus Pinctada; species Pinctada fucata. The sequence goes on along the minus strand of AP027102.1, from coordinate 88,835,843 downwards.
AACTGAAATACAAATGTAAATGCTATGCTAAACAGAGTGGAACAAACAAATGCTTTTTGGTTGTGGTCTTCAATAAATACAAGACAATGGCATCATGCAGCTAAACATGTCCTGAAAAAAAAAAGAATGTAGAAGATGAAAAACAAGTTTCCATGTCAGATCAGATAACAAAATGTATCAGTTTCCATATCTCACTAAACAAAGTCTAGAATTCTTATCTTCTGTATTTTCTCTATTGTGAGTGTTGTTGAGATTGTTGTCAGGATCTTCTTAACTCATTTGTGTCACACTTATGCCCTTTGCAGTGTAGAGCTCGTGAAAAAGTTCCCCACGAAAGGTTTGACAGTAAGTGTTTTGAATGTCTTTCCCTGACATGGTCGCCATAGCACTTTCTATATATAGTCGGGTGACCAAGAGCCTAAAAAATTAGATTTAATTTCCATTCTTGGTGCAAGGCTAAATTGTATACCAAATGAAACTTTAGAGTCTCAACTTCAAAAATTGAAATGTCGTCAAAATATTTTGGGGTGCCTTCATTGTTTATTTAGAGGTCAAAGGTCATAGGGGTCAAATTGCGTTTATCTTACATTACTCCTCTTGGGGACTTTAAAACTGTGTAATTCAAATTAGGTAATCAAGCAAAAACTTTCTTTTGGACAAAATTTGCATGAAATAAAAGAATCTTTATTTTTTCTTTAAAACATTTGATGGCTTTTAGTGTATTAGTGACGTCATAAAATCTATTTTTAGACGCGTTCTATGTCTTTAATGAATTTTCATTAAAACTCCACAATTGTCTTGTATAAATATGCTACTGAAGTACTTAAAACAAAAGCCTGTATACGCAAAATACATAAATGCACATATCTGGAAGCTTTTCAAATAAATTTCCGGTCTGTTGATAACCTATTTTGTTCCTTTGCCACTGTATCTGCCATAGACATGTGTTAAACAGTGTCTTTTAAACTGTAATTAGACATAAATATTGATTGCCAAGTGAAAGAGCTTTCATATTTCATATAAATATTCCTTGAAACAATACTTTTCTGAACATCGACTTAATTTTGTTGTTGTAAGCGTATACAGGAGGGATTTTAAGACTTTTTAAATATTTTAAGAAGGGGGGGGGGTCGATAGGGCTATTGTATTATTTTTTCAATTATTTTTTAGAATTTTCTCTTAATGGATATTTTCTGGCCATGGGCACAGCGAGCAGGAAATTTTGAAGAAATGTAGTGTATATTTGCACAATATAATAGATGCTATGTGATCCATCCCATCATATCTGTTTCTCCCTTTCCGTCCCTTTACATATGATCGACCTACATGTACTTATCTAAAATCTAAGAATAATATGTTGTTGAAATTTCACACTTATTTCTAATATAATTCGATCATCATATTTTGATTCATGTTGGCACATTAAAGCACAAAATAAAAATTCTTGGGGGCACAAAATGTTTACTTTTCGTGCAAAAATAACATTTTTTTTTAAATCACTTCAAATTCACCGAAGCCCGTTTGCTTTCATTGAAAATAAGAATTATTTATTGCGTTATTTTGCAAAAATTTTGCAATGATTTTGCGCTATTTGGCAATAGTTTTGCGTTATTTTGCAACTGTATTTACTAAAGTCTAATCGAAATGACATTGTGTAAATATCACAAACGTGTTGCTTCATTTCGCAAAATTATTGCTTTATATTTACATATGCCCATTTATTTGTATTGAATTTTCACTGTGATTATTTAAGAAATGAATCTTATATTTTTTCTGTTGATGCAGGTATCACCCGAAAAATTGGACAGAAAACTGCATCAATACGCGTAGCGCGTTGATGCAAAAGTTTTCTGTCCAATTTTTCGGGTGATACCTGCATCAACAGAAAAAAATATGAGATTTATTTCTTATCATTTAATTATGGAAACAGACTGTTTTCTTGGATCTAAAAACAATCAATCACCGCACTATATTTCGAAAGTCGGAAGGTTTCGCAGTGATACTTCTGCCAAAACAAGTTATGGCAGCCGCCATGATTCAAACAGCGAACGATCGTCTCTCTATATCTTTGAAATAAGGACCAGTTTGAGCAAATTCTACATGCACTGTTAATTTTTGAGTAAGTAGAAAAGAAATGGTACTCTTGAAATGATAAGCAAACATCAACAAGTTGTATTTTCAGCAACGAGTTCATTCGTGTTTGAGGGAACCCCCAGTTCTAAAAATAGTGCTATAAATAGACTTCCGTGAAAAATTGTGTTGATCGATGTATCAACAAAATTTCTCAGCCAATCAGAATCTTCGTTTCTTGAAAATGACAATCGAAATTAAATGATAGGAGTATAACCGCGGTGGCGTGGTTTGAACTATGACGTCATAGTAACTTGGCTTGATTTGAACTTTGAGGGTACGTAGTAACAGAGCCTTAGCAACGGAGTTTTAAGCGTATTTTAACGTCATTTAAGCGTGAAAAACTGAAATGTAAATATATATGATAACTGTCTTTTGGAATGTGATTATACTGTGATAACCTACAATGGATCCAGGAATTATGTTTCTCATAATGTGCTAACGCGCATTATGGAACATAATTCCTGGATCCATTGTAGGTTATCACAGTATAATCACATTCCAAAAGACAGTTATTCTATAAATATTGCAATAGAACTGCGTTTTATTGCAATGGTATTGTGTTATAATATACAATTGTGGACTTTTTACGAGGTGAATATGGTGTGATATTTTCTGAATTTGAAAATATTGACAGAGGCGACAGGCTCGGTCAATATTTTCAAATTCAGAAAATATCAAACCATATTCACCGAGAAAAAAGTCCACAATTGTTTTATTATATAGTGGACTTAATCAGTATTCATAAAGGTACCTTTTCGAAATGGCTGATATCGACTTTTCTTTGAAAATATTTCAAGACGTGTTAATATCAGCATTTTCTGTCGCTGAATTATCCTGAACGTAATAGAATTCATTCAATGAGTCAAATGAAGATTATTTCAGAGTCAAAATCCGTCGTAGCTCTTAGATAGGCTCAAAATTCATTTGAGCTCAGCTTCAACGTCCTTGCTGCTGTTTACGAAATGACGTTAATGACGTCACAGATATAAATTTTGCGCGTTTTCGATATTTCTGAAATTCATAGTAAACCGGAAGCAAGAGTTTTCGCGGTAGTGTTATTAAATGAAATCGCCCCTCACAGGTCAATATGATGAGACAATGACTCGTCACGTGACAGTTCTCAGCCAATGAGAGTGGGAATATAAACAGGCTATATAATATACAATTATTGACTTTTAAATCATTGTATATGATGTGATATTGACTTACTATGAAAATATTGACCGAGGCGAAGCCGAGGTCAATATTTTCTTAGTAAGTCAATATCACATCATATATACTGAGTCCATAACTGTTTTATTCTATAATTCATATATAATGCACTATAAATAACGACGCCATTTGCAGATGTTAGTGGGGGTTATCCTTGATATACGGTGATTTATCCAGGAGAGTCTATGACGTTATCAGCCAAAATTATATAACCAGAATGTTACGTCGATTCTGATTGGCTGACGCGCGAGTAATTATTTTCCGATAATGACCACTGACGGAAGATAATGACTCGGTGTGGTATTTGTCCTGATTTCAGTATTAACGATAAAAATCAGGATAGTTATTTTATTAATTTTAAAAGTTTAGATCGCCCCCCCCCAAGAAAATTTTTTAATTGTTGAATTATTGATTAAAACTGATATGTTCATATTGTTTTGAATCACTTTTTCAATCATATGTTTTCTTAAGATTCGTTATTCAATATAACAAATAAGGACTTGGTCTCGGTCATTATGCATTATAATGACTCGATGAGATTTATATATCGACCTCGGCCTTGGTCGATATAACAAATTTCATCGGGTCATTATAATGACATAATGACCTCGACCAAGTCCATATTTGTATAAGTATATATAGGTTATAATAAGCGCAATGGAAATGCGTAAGAGCGCAATTTTATTGCCTGATAACGCTATCTTATCGCAACAGAATTGTATTATATTGCAATAAAGTTTCAATAATATTGTGTTGTATCGCAATAATATTGCATCATATACCGGTATCGCAATATTATATAACCAGGATGTAACGTCGATTCTGGTTGGCTGAAGCGTGAGTCATTATTTTCCGATACTGACCGCTGACGTGAGATAATGACTCGGTTTGGTATTTGTCCCGATTTCAGTATTTACTATTACTTTAGTCTATTACTACTATCATTATAATGACATAATGACCGAGGCCAAGTCCTTATTTGTTATATTATATAACTAACTGTAAGACTATATATGATTCAAATCAACATGAACACATAATTTTTACTTAAGAACTTAATAATTAATTGCACTTTTTTGTGAAAAGTCTTTCTAGACTTTTAAAATAAAATAAAATAACTATCTTAATTTTTATCGTAAATACTGAAATCAGGACAAATACCACACCGAGTCATTATCTTCCGTAAGCGGTCATTATCGGAAAATAATGACTCGCGCTTCAGCCAATCAGAATCGACGTTACATCCTGGTTATATAATATTAAGATATAACGCAATTATATTGCAAAATAACGGAATATTATTTACCTTCCAAAAGCAACACTATGAGAGAACAGTACACACATACACGGGCATTAATAGGTTTAGTGTATCACATATCAATTTCAAAAGGACCGACGAGCTATTCAGATTTTACACTGAAGCTGTTTTACAAGGAAGTATTCCTTCCAAAAGCAACACTATGAGAGAATAGTACCCACACAAACGGGCATTAATAGGTAAATATTATTGCGATATGAGGCAAATTGATACATTTTGCGTAATATGAAATCATCTTCCCTCTTCCTAAAATATCTAAAGTCCTCAAACACCCCTTCAACCTTTGAAAAAAATCATGGATCCGCCCCTAAAGTATTTGTTTATCCTTCAACTGCTACTGGTATTTTAGTGACCTTTCAACCTGCTTTGAATCAAATCTGATACGACTAGTACGTTCACAGACCGACCGCCATGTCAACGTAACAGACGTCAAGTCGACTGTGCATAAGTGAATGCATATGGTTCTGTATCTATGTAGATTTTTTGAACATGCTTTGATTCTTCAAACAAATAAATATTTTACTCACTTCCTCAATGTAGCAATATATATTTTCATTTCTTTTGGTAAATTGATGCTGATCAATGCACTGTACTTACCCAAACAACGGCAGAATGCGGTGTCACACGTCAAAAAATGACGTCAAATGACGTCGGAAACATTAAACCATACTTCATTTCACATGAATATATTTTGCTGTATCACGGCGTTAAGTCATCTAAGGTTAAAAATTTGGTATTATCAAAGTATAAACCATAGAAAAGCTTTATGGCAAAATAAGCCAATTTCGCCGTTCATGGCTCTGGTCCTTTTCACAGATTTATGCATTGCCAATTTTTCACATAAATCAAACTTTTTGAGACCAATTTGGCATTGCAACTTTACCTAGGAGTTAGAATGTAAAAATTATATTATTCGAAAGAGCATTCAAACTTTTTTTTTTTGAAATCGCATCTTTCAATCTTTTTTATTTTACGATGAATACAAATTATATATTCATTGTTTCCTATTTTCTGTGATATTTCCTTTAAAACCATGTTTTCCACCCAAAAAAGGCATATGCAACAAAATAAACCCTCATTTTTTTCCATGGAAATTTCTTTGAAACATGTTTTGTCTGGAAAGACGATTTACATGCTAAACACAAGGATCAAGTGGTATGCACAAATCGACGTCATGCAATGAAGACGTTTTAACAACGAAAGAACGCATGACAAGCAAACACTACTTATCTCTATTAATCCTTATTGCAGGTGGATTGAAAGGACCAATTAAGCGTTTTGTCATATAGGAAGAACTATTTGTTGGTATATTGATAAAAAGTTCTTAAGTACCATCGAAACAGATAAGTATAAAAAAAATATATTAAAAATCCTCAAGAACATAAAGTATTCGAAATCAAAATTCAGAAGTAAAGTGCTGTCAAAAGATACTTGTTAAAATTGTAGAATTGATCAGAAATTGTCTTCGAGTGTAAATGAAAGTGACTTTAAACGACTTCTAAATTAGGAATCGGTAGGATGTTTCGATTCTGCAAGTGAAATTGTCACATTTCAGCAATTTTAAAAAAGAATTACATTAGCGTTCAGAATATGAGAATTTTTCACCATTTTTATTACGTCATTTCAACGTCAAATTTGACGTAGTAGGCACCCGTAAAAGTTTTGACGACATGTCAAATCGTAAACCTCAGATCATAACCTTTCATTTGATACCAAATATAGCCTTGCACTAGGAGTGGACATTAAACTCCTAAAATAGAGCACTTTTTTAGGTTTGGTCACCGTACTAATAGACATGACTTCAGTCAGTGCATGTTTTGTAGTTATTGTTTTCAGTTTCGTGCGTGAACATCGACGGCGGGTGCGGCTAGCCAAACAGGGGATGCTTACTCCTCCCGGGCACGTGGTCCCACCTCTGACTTGCTAGGGGTCCGTCGATGCTCAATTTAATGCTCTATTGCGCGTGCTGTTGAGATTGTCGTCAGGATCTTCTTTAACTCTTTTCAATATGAAACTTTTTATTCATCTCAAATCACTGCTTGTCATATAGTTAAATCTTTTTTTATTATGTCTGACATTTATTGAAAAAAAAAACTCGAAGAATTTTATATGCTTCGAATGAATTATGTTGTTCTGAAAGTATATATACAAAAAAAAAATGCATAATGTATAATAAAACAAATCCTTGCTCTTGTGGTATAATGCATCACGTAAGATAGAAGACCTTCTTGAGGAAAATTCAAAACCAATTTCAGTTTGTTTCGGATAGTAAATCCTCATCAGTGGTACTTTAAATTTCCAAAGTGAATTTCAGACACAGCCAAATTTAGTTTGGTAGCGCGCCCTCTAGTTTGACTCTTTTTCATTCTTCTTAATTTTCTGTATGTTCTTAGCATAGAGTGTGCGGCTCTAAATTTCCTGTAGAGTCGATTTAGTAGCATAGTTAGATAAAATATCAGAAAACCAAAATAGCATCGGAGGATAGGTGCTAGGATATTATGTAACCTCCCTCAATTAAGGTGATATTTTGGATGAAAAGCATAAAAACGTGCATAAAAACAAACCGCAGTCCTGCGAAACTTATGTAAAATGTCGTGACGGTCTCATCGTAAAAGTGATTATCAAGTAGACATCAAAGAAATTAATAGTTAAAGAATCTCATGATTTCATTTTTGCTAATAAAAATGTGGAAATAGTATGTCAGAGATGCCTAATTGATCAAGTTTCTTTGCTTTTAATGTTGTAAAAACTACAAAACAGCAGAAAATAAAAAAAAGCCATTTTGTTCGGAATAAGGAGTATTTCGGTTTTAGGAACATGCGGATACAGGACATTGGGAATTCTCTTTAGATTTTCGCAATGACATTTCACGTCATCTGTCTTTGTCAAAGAGGGATAGTCAAAACACATTTGTCAATTGTCTGACAAGACCTTGAAAAATAAAAAAAAAAACATCACAAATATAAGTGGGAGATCATCAACAGTAAAAACAGCGGAACTGTCATGTCACAAGACGAGAAAAAGGGGACACATTTGTTTGAGTGTTTTAAAACCGAAAGTATCAAAGACAAGCCCCCATAAATTAAACGAATGCAGCGCCGTACAAACATCAATGTGTCAAATATAATTAAAAAAAACATACTGAAATGTTGTCACAGAATTGTCATGGAATTGAAAATATGACGAGAAAACTTCAAAAATAATTTCTGGTTTTTGCTTTTGAATTTAACGATCATTTACTGATTCTGACTGCGTAGAATAATTATATTGATCCAGAAGATTATTTACGTAAAAAATATAATCATGAATCTTGTTTATACAAGGTATTAACACTACTTTTGTAATATTTGAATTTCTATTCATTTTAGATATTCTGTAAAACAGGAAATAAAACTGTTTCGAAAAAAAAAAAAAAAAAAAAAAAAAAAAACGATACAAAGCGGATTAGAAGAAAGTAAGTAGATCACTATGCGACCTTCGTTTGTTTAATAGATCTGGATCTTCTATCATGATATAAGCAATGAGCAACTTCTAATATATTAATCATTATCCCCTTTATTGATGAACGGCTAGTAATTTAGTACAGAAATCTATAGAGATTAGTAAAATTAATAATCTGCTTTGTAAAATTGTTTTTTTACGATTGAAAATTATTTCTTTTCCGAACCAGCAATAATATCCGTCGCTCCTTTTTATCCTTTCATTGTTCTATCGAAAACCTACATATGTAACATATAATGCTTTAAAAGAATTGAAAAGAAATAATTTTAAATCACATTCTTTTATCGTTCTATTTTATCTTTAAAATTGGCATTACGCGAAAAAAACCGAAATTAGTCAAGATTTCCAGAGACTGATTAATATGTGTCCGGTTATGCGAGAAAAGAATAAAATCTTGTACATGTACGTACTAAGTAAACTTTGTTTACAAAACGGGAAAAAAGGATAGTTGGTTACTTATTCAACAATGCAACATTGCAACATTCGAATAACTAAAGGACATTAATCTGCAATGCATTTCACCTAATTTATAGTCTGACCAAGTTTCATAGAAGAACATTCGAAATTTTTCATTTAGGCACATTATTATCATAGACTTCAAGCGCCTGTTGCGCTAATACGCAACCAAGATCGGTTCATAATCTGCAGTGCATTTCAAAGATCTCACCCTAATCTATAATCTCACCAAGTTTCATCAATTTCCTTTCATTGCATTTGGCTTTTTTTCAACTACCATTATCACTATCAATTTTTAAATCAAATGTTGCATTGTTGAATATTTTTAAACTTTTAGCCAAAAGAAAGACATCTTCTTGACAAAGTGTTCTAAATACGCTGCACAATGGTACTTTAACTTAAGACAAAATAGTTTTAAAAAAGCGGCAGATCAAAAACAGGTTTCGATCGTACACCCGCAGAAAATACCCAAACCACACAAGATACAAAAAGGACTCGATTGTAGCACTCGCAGAAAATACCCATGATCGGGAAACACACAAAATACAAACATGACTCGATTGTAGCAACTGCAGAAAATACACAAAACACACAAAGTACAAACAGGACTCGATTGTAGAACCCGCAGAAAATGCACAAAACAAACAAAGTACAACAAGTCTCGATTGAAGCACTCGCAGAATATACCCATGATCGGGAAACACACAAAATACAAACAGGACTCGATTGTAGCCCCTGCAGAAAATACCCGAAGCACACAATTAAAGTATAAACAGGACTCGATTGTAGCACCCGCAGAAAATATCCAAAATATTTCAAAGAAAGCGGCAAATCACAAACAGGACTAGATTGTAGCACCAACAGAAAATACACAAAACATACAAAATACAAACAGGACTCGATTTAGCACCCGCAAAAATACCCGAAACACACAAAATAAAAACATGACTCGATTGTAGCACCCGCAAAAATACCCGAAACACACAAAATAAAAACATGACTCGATTGTAGCACCCGCAAAAATACCCGAAACACACAAAATAAAAACATGACTCGATTGTAGCACCAACAGAAAATACACAAAACACACAAAATACAAACAGGACTCGATTTAGCACCCGCAAAAATACCCGAAACACACAAAATAAAAACATGACTCGATTGTAGCACCCGCAGAAAATACACAAAACACACAAAATACAAACAGGACTCCATTGTAGAACCCGCACAAAATACTCAAAACACACAAAGTACAAACAGGACACGATTGTAGCACCTGAAGAAAATACCCAAAACACACAAAATACAAACAGGACTCGATTGTAGCACCTTCAGAAAATATCCAAAACGGTTCAAAGAAAGTGGAAGATCACAAACAGGACTCGATTGTAGCACCTGAAGAAAGTATACCCAAAACACACAAAATACAAACCGGAGTCGATTGTAGCACCCACAGAAAATACACAAAACACACAAAGTACAAACAGATCTCAATTGTAGCACCTGCAGAAAATACCCGAAGCACACAATTAAAATACAAACAGGACTCCATTGTAACACCCGCAGAAAATATCCAAAATAGTTCAAAGAAAGCGGCAAATCACAAGCAGGTCTCGATTGTACACCCGCAGAAAATACTCAAAATACAAACAGGACTCGGTTGTAGCACTCGCAAAAATACCCGAAACACACAAAATACAAACAGTACTCGTAGTAGCACCTGAAGAAAATACCAAAAACACACAAAATACAAACATGACTCGATTGTAGCACCTGCAGATAATACACAAAACACACAAAGTACAAACAGGACTGCAGAAGACACTCAAACGCACAAAGTACAAACAGGACTCCATTATAGAACCCGCACAAAATACTCAAAACACACAAAGCACAAATAGGACTCGATTGTAGCACCCGCAGAAAATACCCGAAACACACAAAATACAAACAGGACTCGATTGTAGCACCCGCAAAAAAAAAAAAAACCCGGCAACACACAATTAAAGTACAAACAGGACTTGATTGTAGCACCGGCAGAAAATATCCAAAAAGGTTCAAAGAAAGTGGCAGATCACAAACAGGTCTCGATTGTACACCCGCAGAAAATACCCAAAACACACAAAATACAAACAGGACTCGATTGTAGTACCCGCAAAAAATACCCGAAACACACAAAATACAAACATGACTCGATTGTAGCACCTGCAGAAAATACACAAAACACACAAAGTACAAACAGGTCTCGATTGTAGCACATGAAGAAAATATCGAAAACACACAATGTACAAACAGGACTTGATTGTAGCCCCCGCAAAAAATACCCGAAACACAAAAAAGTACAAACAGGACTCGCTTGTAGCGCCCGCAAAAAGTACTTTTTAAAAACACACAAAGTACAAATAGGACTCGATTGTAGCGCCCGCAGAAAATACCCGAAACACACAATGTACAAACAGGACTCGATTGTAGCACCCGCAGAAAATACTCGAAACATGCAAAGTACAAACAGGACTCGATTGTAGCACCCGCAAAAAATACCCGAAACACACAATGTACAAACAGGACTCGATTGTAGCACCCGCACCAAATACTTTAAATAAAAAACATACATACATGTAAGTACAAAAAGGACTCGATTGTAGCACCCGCAGAAAATACCCAAAACACAAAATTACAAACAAGACTCGATTGTAGCACCCGCAAAAAAATACCCGAAACACAATTTAGTAGACGCGCGCAAAAAAAAGACGCTGAAGGAACCTAAAACACCAATTCTAATGCTCTCCGTCTGTAACTCGCATTCTGATTGGTTGAGCGAAAAAAAACTGCAAGGGGATTCACGTTTCACTGCAGTTCCTTTGGTGACGTCGTTAAAAGCAGACGTTTTCTAGCTCTTATCTGACCAATGCATTAGAATAGGGTTAACATACTGATGTTTTACAAAAACTGACAGGGTATCGGCGAGTCCCCTGTCAGAAATATCCGTTTTACCACTCGGCTGACGCCTCGCGGTAAAACTTCTCTGACAGGGGATTCGCCGATACCCTCTCAGTTTATGTAAAACACACGCATGGCAACCCCTAAATATTACATCAAAACACTAAGCACATAAGACTACAAATCAACTCAATACACCAATGAGCAAACGGTACCGACTTACGACGGCAATCTGCCATGATAGTAGGAAATCGTGTCCTTATCCGGATTACGTGCGCATGGCATTGCACTAGTTCGGTTACCAAGTAATTTCGAAGAGCCCACAATTATTGTGTATTAATAATCTGCTAAATGGAAGACGACGACGACGACACATACAAGATAGCAAAACACAAGTACCAACACACTGATTGGTATGTAAATGGATAAAAAACATACGGATGTACAAAAAACAGTATTTGTTCTGTCTACTGGAGCGGACTCATACATACATTCACCTGAGGAGTCCGACCGACATTCAGAGAGGACAGATGGACAGGCCCTGTCTTCTCTAACAAGATTTGGAATACCAAAGAAGCCAAGATGAATAAGTTTGGTGTCCCTCCTTTAATTTCAAAATTCTTGTATCTATTTTGTTGAGAAAAGGTCGATCCATATGTTTCGTGGGGTCTATTTACTAATTATTATGTCCTGAGAAAAACTATTCAAATGATTTTAAGAGTGTATACATGTAGTGACGATAAATGTTCACTTGAAATATTATCATTCAAACCTGTGACAAGTGGATACAAACTCAATCCAAATCAAGTAGTTTCTAGATTCTTGTAATAACTTTATATTACAGTTAGTTTTAACAGACAATCGTACAATTAAAAAGGGGAATAAATATCCAAACAAAGTCATATAATATGAGAGTAAACATTCACAAGATCACAAATAATAACACAAAAATCCCAAAAGAACCAACCAACCAAAGATATGGAGGTAACAAGGCAGATGGATGAAAGATTAGAATATCAAGGGAAAGAAAACATGGCAACATTTTTAAAGTATTTAAGTCTGTTCCGTTCTGAGAGGTACTTGTACCTCCATAACTCCATTAAGTCAAATCAAGAATGATTCGTATCGGACAGAATACAAAAAAAAAAAGCTCAGACATCTTATGCACCAAATTCAAAAAAACGATTTCAAATATGACGTACGTATGAAGGCCTGGACTAAAGATGGAGCAAACAACATGGTCCATCAGTTCTTTAATGATGTAAAGTCTGCAAGATATTCTTCTTTAGATTCGTCGAACACTTACAAACGTGCTCTATGAGTTATAGGAACATTAAAATCGTGACTAAGAAGGAACGAACACTTGGTACAATGTAATTAAAAAGCTCCATGAAATCTGTAAACTAGATAAGCACAGAGATCTAACTACAACGTACTTAGGTAGTGTACTATAATGAACTCTCTAATTTGTTTATAAAAGGACTACCAATCAGACTTCAAGTGTCCCCTTCATACACTTAGCGAGACAGCCGACATAGAATTGTTGCAATGAACAAAACAGCCACATTTAATCCTTTAAGTAATAGAACAGATGGTTAACACAATTTATTTCACAGAACAAGGCAATCAACACAGAATTCTTTAAAACAATACACAATAGAACTAACACGAAATCAATAAAAGAACAAGTCAGCCAACGCAAAATTGTTGAATAGAACAAGGTAGCTAATACCAAATTCTTGAAAAGAACAAGAATCATTGAACAGAACAAGGTAGCCAATACAAAATTATTGAACAGAACAAGAATCATTGAACAGAACAAGGTAGTCAACACAAAATCGTTGAACAGAATAAAGCCAACATAAAATCGTTGAACAGAAAAAAAAACAACAGAAAACCGTTGAACGAGCAAGGTTACCAACACAAAATTATTGAACAGAACAAGGTAGCTTATACAAAATCGTTGAACAGAACAAGTCAGCCAACACAAAATCGTTGAACAGAACAAGGTAGCCAACACTAAATTTGTTGAACAAAACAAGGTAACCAACCCAAAATCGTTGAACAGAACAAGGTAACCAACACAAAATCGTTGAACAGAACAAGGTAGCCAACACTAAATCGTTCAAAGTTAACAAACACAAAATCGTTGAACAGAACAAGGTAGCCAAAACAAAATCATTGAACGGAACAAAGTAACGAACACAAAATCGTTGAACAGAACAAGGTAGCCAACACAAAGTTGTTGACAGAACAAGGTAACCAACACAAAACAGTTGAATAGAACATGGTGGTCAACACAAAATATTGAAACGAATAGGGTAGCTAACACAAATTGTTGATCAGAACAAGGTAGTCAATACAAAATCGTTGAACAGAACAAGGTGAAAACACAAAACAGTTGAACATAACAAGGTACAATGTAGCCATTATACCAAATTATTAAACTAGGTGTGGCAAAACCAGGTCTATCGTCCCGGATAGCTCAGTGGTTAGAGTGCTTATCTGCAGATGCGGTGATCCCGGTTTCGAACCCCGGTCTGGGCACATCTTTTCCTACCCTACTTCATTTTGTGTCGTTAGAGTGAGCCTCGAGAAGAGGTAGAACCAGGGCTGGTGTGTTGTTGTGAGGTTAAAGAAACCTCCTTTCGATGGGTGAAGGAGTGTGGCAGAGCCGGGTGTATCGACCCGGATAGCTCAGTGGTAAGAGTGCTTACCTGCAATTATAGAGGTCCCGGGTTCGAACCCCGGTCTGGGCACATCTTTTCCTACCATACTACATAGGTAAAAAGGCAGCCAACTCATAATCCTCTAACAGAGCAAGATAGCCAATACAAAGTACATCCTTCATTCAGTGAGCATGACAGGCAGCACAATTAAACCTTTCACAGAATGAGGCAATCAATGCAGAAATTCTTAAACGGAACAAGCAAACATATACAAAAATGTATGTACTTAGCAAGACAGACAGAGACAAAACGACGAAAATGATAATTTTACCCATTTATATATACTTCCATTTTCTCAAACATCAAATCATGTTATGATTTTATCAGAAAGTTAATAATTTCAGCATTGATCAGATGCTGGTACGATTTTCACACGCTTTATAATTTTTTTCAGAGAAGGGTCTAGACTTATGAGTGAGAGGGTGATATTATCATTTTTTACAAATTTATTCAAATGATCTAAATGATCTTCGATCTCCCCGCTTTCCCATCCATCAAAAAGCGTGTATCTTATTATTTCATTTTCACAAAACGAAAGGAATAAAACTCGAATAGGAGATATCTTCTATTTAAAGTGATATTACCTATTGAGTAGATCTATGCTATCTTCAATTCGAGATCGCTTGAAAATCGTGAATAAAAAACAAAACGGCGCCTCTTACTGTGATTGCTGATGTACCTTTAGTCCTGGTACAGTCAACTTTAATCTATGGCGCCGAAATGACGTACATTTTTTCTAAGATTGGATTACTTTCAATGAATATATCAGTGTATTATTCAAAGATCGAATCTGGGACTTCCAGATGTTTCGGAAATAGTAAAACCGACTTGGGTTCAACAAGTGGTGTTACTTTGAGTTTTCTGGTCTTGTGTTCACTGACGTTTGGAGCGTGTTGATTTTATCAATAATATATCTTTAAGCTTTATGTAAGGTGTGAATTGATTATTTTTATTTTATCTTAGGGAAGGAATGTACATAGCAAATTACATACCATATGCCCGAATGCTTTACAGTAGCTTTTCTACAGTACTAGTACTGGTCTCAGAACAGTTTCCGGACAGTCGTCCTTTTCAACTACTTTGAAGGAACTTTTTTCATAAATTTTAGACATTTTTGTGTATTTTATCATATCTCATCTCTTATCTTAGTTTTAAATGGAGAATTCAAATCATGAATCTCTTTACCGACTGATAAAATTGTAAAATTTCAAAAATCTTTCTTTCTGATTGGGCACCTGGCAGCCCTCTGTTGGGTCAGTTGGCTGTATTGATGTTATATTGCGGGGAACTCATTCGCCAACTGCCCGTTACAGAGTACTCTAGCCAGGCCATTCCCCACTGGGGTGCCTCATAGCCCCTTCTATTATTTAAGGGCGGAGTACTATCCCATTTAATGCCCACCCTCCACTTTTGTATGTGGTGTATGCATGTATGCAGGAGGGTTGTATGGTTATGTACTGCTTGGATGGTCTGTATTTCCAACGGCTTTTATAAGGTCATAGCTGTCAACTGACCCGATTTCCGTGGGTCAGTCCCGCTTTTTTACCCTTTGACCCGATTATTTTTAATCACCCGCCCGGGTCATGTCTTTCACCCGATTTTTCGTTGCTGACCCGGGAATCACCCGATTCCGATTTGGGACTTTAAATTTCCAGCTGTGACTTTTAGATTTAAACACCTGCATTTACAGGTAAATTGGGTTGTTTGTTTAGTGATATGGGAAGTAATTAGCCACTTTCATGTTGTTTTAACGACCTGGGCTTGGATTATTAATTGGGAATGTCCATGGAAAGACGATCGTAAACACGGAGATTTATGCAGACGAAAAGGGACAAATGTTTTTATAGTGTTTAAAAAAATTGAAGCAGTGAAATGTAGAGTTTATTTCACACAAATCCTCGTCGTGGTATACATGGTATAGCAATTACTAAATAAAAGTATAAGCAAATTCAACTATGAACCTTCAGGCCTTGATTAATAAGTCCTAAAATTTTACACATGTGCTACATTATCATTATTATGCAGTATTACAATTTAAATAAATGCTTTACATGTCTTACAATAAAATGAGCTTTATTGACCTGTATTTTTTTTTGGGGGGGGGGGGGGGTTAAATTTTATTCATAATGACACAAGCAAAAGGTCGCCATTTTGTTTCGCGCGCTATGACCTAGTGTTGTAACGATTATCGCCGACATCGGCGACATCATCGCTAATTCTCTTCGATTTCGATTAATCGATTATATTTTTCAGAATCGATTATAATCGGAAAGATACAACGTGGAAAAAGAATGACACAGTTTTCGATCGAATACGCGTATGACAAGTACGAATAAAACGAAAGTAGATCACCGATCGTTTCCGCGAGTTAAAGTTAAGGGCGAAGCGTAAAATAATTTGAAAAGGGCATACAATGGATTGAATTAGGATTCTCATTGAATTTAATAGTAATGACAAGTACTCTAATATAAAACTTCAACGTCAGATGCGATACGTCAATATCTACTCGTCTAGAGAAAAAACTTTTTACGCCGAACTCTTGAACTTTGTAAGAAGGACAAGGTCAGTGAATTTCATAGTACTGTTAGCCTAAACTCCACGAAGATATTGCTTGATTCCTCATTGAATGAGCAATATCTTAAGTTAACTCTTGGGTCGTATGGAACCCCCCCCCCCCCCCCCTCACCATCCCTGCATCTGCCGCATAAAGTTGCCGACAATTACAATCACACATTTGTTTGGGCTCCATCATTGCTGTGATTTTGACAAATATTTCATTTACTAGACAGGATTTTATCATTTTGGGGTTGGAGTTCTTTCTAGACATTTTGCTATGTAGTATGTATATTGGCATAAGATTTAGTGAAATTTATTCATTACTTGTCATATTCTTTTCTGTAGAAACAAGAAAGAATTATTTCCGATTAAATGGAAATAATCGATTAAAATCCTCTCCGATTATAAACCGATAATCGATTATGAAATTTTTCCGATTATACAACACTACTATGACACTCTTTTTCATTTCCCAAAGAGGGTCATTGACCCTCTTTTGTCTGAAAAAAGTTGACAGGTATGTAAGGTGCCACCACACCTGGATACATTTGCCGCAGCATGAATGTGGGTACCCAACCGGTCCCCCTGGTGAGGAGACTCGGTAGGGACGAACGAAGGGATATGACTTTTAACTCTCATATGACTGCAACGGGATTCGAACCCCGGTCTTCTGCGTGAGAGTTGAACGCCAAATAAAATCCACCAAAAATCGAGATTGCGAAACGACAAACCTAGTAGAAAAACGTGTCTGCAATAACACCAAAAGTCTTATAATACTGGACAGTCGAACACCTCAATACAAGAATAGCTTTCTAGTCAGCACAACTGTCCATTGGAACCATCTACAAGAAGATGTCGTGCATGCAAAGTCTGCAGAAGCATTCAAGACTGCTCTCACAGACCGTCGCGACTAAAAACTAGCGACTCTTTCTACCGTTGCGTAAAAACCAGAATTGGGTTCTGCAACGTACCAGAAACAGATACAGATACAGAATCATCATAACAAAATTTTGCATATTAGTTGCTTTATCATCCCACCTTTTCACTCCTTTCTGCCCCGTTTAATGTAGCGCGCAGGGGGAAGTCACTGAGAAATATCCTTTTTTTAATCTACATGATTTGATAAGTTTTGGTACTATTTCCAAGATTATTTTTACACAGTCATTTATAGAACAATGTCCAAAAGTCATCCAGTTTGGGCTGAAATTGATCGAGATAGATTTCTCTGAAATTTTGATAATCAGTTATAATGATAAAAGATGACCACCTATTGAAAAAAATATGTTTATACAATGAATAGTACCAAAGATATAGCCCATGTGGCAATTATTGGTACCTGTTGATAATTGCCACCCCACCAGTATGGTAATCTTGTCCTTAGTAGTCCAATAAATATGATCAAGGATGGAAGTCAGACTAGTACTGGTATTAAGTTATAAAAATATCCTTTGGTGGGTGGGTGGGGGGGGGGGGGTGGGGGGATGTGGATGAATAGACAGAAGACACAATCACCTATGCTTATAACAATAATAGTACAAGATGGGAAGATTTCTTCTTTTCCTAGTTCTCTATGAGTTGCTTTTTTTTTGTTTTGTTTTTTTTTTAATGAAGTGCATTTTTTGAGCATCTGAATTCAATCAGATCAAGCAAAATCATTGATCGTAGCAGCATGCAAATGAGGTTTTTATTTTCTGTAATGACCTGTAGTAATATGTTTATTCAAATGTGCACATTTATGATAATGATTCCCTTCCATTCAAGGCTTTAGATATACTGCTGACGTGATGTGACTATGAATACCTGGTCCCCAATGTGGAGGAATTCATTATATGGGTCGGCATACATTCCACTCGGCTGTCTACTTCCTCAATGTAAACAAAGACGGATCTTACATGTAGTGAGGTACACAGGAAAAAGAATATTGCAGAACTTTTCAAAGCATACAATGTCGGGAGATGTTAAACCAATGGTGGCAGTTTGTCAGATGACTTGCACTGCAGACAAAGAAAACAATTTCCAGATAAGCAAGTCTCTAATAGAAAGAGCACACAAAAGAGGGGCAAAGGTGAATCAAATATGTCAATTGCTATTTAATAATTTTAGATATTCTTTAAATGGATAATTTATTACTTCACTCATTGAAATTATATGGAATTCAGCTTTATCATTGCTTTTTCAATTTTATAGAATTATATCCCAACCTCCCCGTCTCCTCTAAAAAGTTGGCAATGTACATATAGGAACCATATTGTCTGTCCATCAGTCTGTCTATCCAACAAACATATTCTCATGGCTTTGCACAACGTCTTTATTCCCTGCCTTGGTTTGAATAGTATTTCACAGAATTACCTTAAACCAAGGCCATATATGCAAGGTCAAGGTCAAGGTCAACATGAAAGAAAATGTTAAACCTTTTACTTTTCCATCTCCCTGTACAGGTTTGAATAATATCTCAAAACATTATATAATCTAAGATTTTGAAATAATATTTTCATGGAGCTGAAATATATTTGACTATGTAGTAAGTAACAATTTCCTGGTTTTAATATTTATTTTTTTTTTTATTGCTGTCTCGAACAAATTGAAGGAGAGGTTACATAATCTAAATATCCCTTCTAGTTACGAAAGATGTTTTAGTTAATAAATTCCAGTGCTGCAACGTATGGATAATTAACTTTAACTCATAATCTTTACATTTAGATGGTATTTCTTCCTGAGGCAGTAGATTATATTGGAGAGACTAAATCACAGAGTATACTAATGGCAGAGACTCTAGAAGGGAGGATCATTACGCAGTACAGGGAGCTAGCAAAGCAGCTGGGAACATGGATTTCCGTGGGAGGATTCCATCAAAAAGTCAATATATGTTATGATTCTTATAAATATTAATAAATGATACCTGTATTAAGTCACTGATATGCATGAGAATTCAAGATATGTAATTTGTAGACATTTTATCTTACTTTATGAAAAGTAATGAATACTAGTAGAACTGAAATAGATTTTGACATCCTCATGAACATGTACATGTAAATCTATAGAATCTTTTGGTACAAAAATTCTTAATGTTTTATAACAATGAAAGAGCAATAACTCCAAGAATTTGTTTTCAGAATACCATGGAAGATGCAAAACGAGTATTGAATACTCAGGTAATCATAGACTCTGATGGTGAGGTCAAGGCCACCTACAGTAAGACACACCTGTTTGACCTTGACATTAAAGACAAAGTGCGGCTCTGTGAGAGTGATTACACCACTCCAGGTCCTAGGTTTGAACCTCCTGTGCAAACACCAGTTGGGAAAGTAGGATTAGCTATAGTATCCTTAAAAATACAACATCGAAAGTATGTTAGATTGATAATTATACATGTACTTAAATCTTATGTGGGATAATCAATCAATAATACATTTCTAATATTTGTGAGATTTAGTTTATATACCAGTATCTTTATAGATGATATTCCTTACAGAGTATGAGTGTTATGATTTAAGATTCCCAGAGTTTTCTCTAGCGCTGGCACAGGGTGGGGCTGAGATCCTTACTTACCCTTCAGCATTCACACAAACCACTGGCATGGCTCACTGGGAGGTCAGTATCAAATCACAATAATATGATCCAAAAAAAAAGTTCATTCAGGAGCAATTTAAGTAAAACAACATATAAAAAATTGGTGATAAAAAGTAATGTATACTTTCAAAATCTAATTTTAAGAAATTGATGATATATATGTGTATTATTTTTTGCGAAAAGAAAACATTAGATAATTTTATTTATGCAAATGAAATATATGCATTTTAAAAACAACCTTTAACACTCAGAAGTTTTAGTGAAAATTTGTATGTGAATTATCTTGAAGGTGTTATTACGTTCCCGTGCAATAGAAAGCCAGTGTTATGTATTAGCAGCAGCACAGACTGGAAAACATAATGAAAAGAGATCCTCATATGGACATGCAATGGTTAGTTAAGTCAGTTAGGTGATTAGGTCTTTGTTGATTCTAATTATGCTGCTTATTGATATCTAGTTGAAGGAGATATTTTCCATTGTGTCTCTTTTTACTACAGTGATGTATAATACATCATAGTTTTTTGACAAAGTTCACTGCTTGAACAAAAGATCATCAAAGATAGTTCTGTGTCTTCTTTTAGAAGGACTGCAATGCTTCACCGCAGTTCTTGATTAAATGCAGTTACATGAATGTTAGTGGTTTGAGATTTACAGTATGGCACTGTCTCTACATCAAGCTTTTTCAATTCATTTGGAAAACAACTTACGGACATTTGCAAATTAAGTTTTAACATAGATTATGTATAATGAACTTTACATAAAGTATTTCAAGATATCTCAAGGTGGTTGCTGGGATTCCTCTTTTATACTGGTAGAAAATACAATTTATGAGTGACAAAGCCCTATCTTTAGTCTGATTTTTTCTTTAAACTGAAAAATGAAAGAATTGTGATGCGAATCGTAGCGAAAGCATATATCTTGTATAATATTGTGAGGATAGTGACTAATTATCTTTTAGACATTACATCTAATGGAACAACAATTTAATTGTCCAAAAGTACTTGCTCTTACCCCTATCAGAACCTGTTACACTACCATCGCAATTTGTTTTATATTAAACATCTTCATATTACATGTATCTATGTTCACAGATCATAGATCCCTGGGGTACTGTGATAGCACAATGTAGAGAAGGCACTGATGTATGTGTAGCCGAGATTGACCTTGACTACCTACAGAAGGTCAGAGAACAGATGCCGGTAATGAGTCATAGGAGACATGATCTGTACGGACATATCCATGTCAATTCTAAGGGTGTGTTAACTTAGATTATTTGAAATATAGGCCCTGTCACACAGCACTTGCTCATGAATTACGCACAAACTACATCAAACATTTTGGCAAACATGGAGATACTTGGAGATACGTAATCCATGCACAAATATACATGATTCATACGTTTTTATTAAATTTGAAGTGAGTTTCATCCGCATTTCATTTGTTGCTATGCGCAGTGAGTGGAGTCCATGATGAGAATACGCACACATACGTGAAAACAGCTTTGAGCTGCACAAATTTTTTCGACCTTTTGGATTTACACGATCTATGCATAATTGACATTGTTTTTCACAGTTCTTAGGCAACTCATCCGTAATTTATACGTGTGTGTGTGCAATGAATACGAGATTCTTACGCAAAGTTGTTGATTTTCAAGTCCGTTGCATGTATATGTATGTCTGTGTATATTTAACGTACCTTTCATGTATTAAACACGCATATATTGCAAATGCATCACTCATATATTGCATATACCGCCAAGAATTACACACAAATTAGGGGATAAACGTACTGTGTTTTGTGATTCCGACTGGTATATGTTGGACATACTGGGACAAGCCCCGACAGTATAACGTATGTTTCCAACAGTATGTCCAACATATACCTGTCGGAACCACAAAACACAGTACGTTTATCCCTATTTTAATTCATATGACAAATTTTAACTTTTTATACCCCTCAGAGGGTCTCACGTATCGCTTTAGAGGTGACGTTGCTACGGAGGACTAACAACGACCAACAGAAATTAATGCGCAGCAAAATATGAAATACTACTGCCTCGTATTTATTACAAAGGCGACAAATCAAAGTGTTATCAATAATAAACTTACTTGCTCCGTTGTTTATTTGTGGAGAACGCCATTTACAAGCTCATACCTTGTAGTTTTACATCACAGTATGACGTCACAGGAGCGAAGAACAAAGGGAAGCATGATGTCATATGCAAAAAGTGCGCTAAAGCTTGTAACGTGCAAATTTACGTAGGAATTCATTTTGAAGTATGTCAAGTGAGTCGGTTTGCGGCATGTATATCGTCGATATACATGCTTGTTGAAATCCTGTGAACCAATCAGAATGCGTGAAACAAACAGAATGAATTAGAATTTGGCTTTTCCGTAGAAATACGATTTGCATTTTAGTCTGTCCTGGGGTCAAATATAAATCAAATGTTTCAAAACTTTGTTATTTTATCCTTTAATCCTTATTGAAGAATTCTATGTCAACATATATCATAAAACTTTTACAAAATTTATTTCTAAAGCGACTTTCTGAACCATGATGAGGTACGTTTATTTCTTACTTATTTCCAATGATTGTGGTATTCTAACACATGAAATGTATACGCTTTTTCGTGAATATATCCTGCTCTGGGCCCCTCTCAATGCAGGTTTCCATCGATCAGTTGACAAGAATAGATTTATTGAAAATAGATAACTCCGAAACTAGGTCAAGATATGTTCTTAACACAATGACGTCACTTTCCCCAGCTCCCAAACAGACGAAAGTTGCAAACAGCAGGAGAAACAAACGCTAAAAATGTACTAAATAAAGTAATTTTGAGATTTCCTTTTGCATGTCGATTATTTTTCAGAATATCTAGACATCTGTATCACCAAAATTGTGAAAAAGTATCTCCAAGTAACCGAACTAGCGAATCGTTCGGAAATACCTTCAGTTCGGAAATATCTGCTCGACCAGTATATATAAAACTTTTTTAATATAGACATATAGAAGAAAGGGTACGTATATAGGAAAGGGTTTGTGACCAAGCAATAATACCTCACCCCTGTGCTATACATGAAGAAAAAAAAAAGGTCTGTTACTATCAGTGCGGATCCACCTTATTATTTAGGGGGGGACGTAAATAATTGGCAAGGGGTCTGGGGACTTCCTAGATCCCCAGCGGGTCCAGGGCAGAGCCCTGTTAGGGGGGTTGAAGCCTCCTGGAACCTCTTGAATTTCAGCCTTTTTAGGACCATTTTCGTGACTGTAATTAATTAAAGAATGGGATTTGATGCATTTAACAATTATATTTACTAAAAGGTAAGTAATATTCACTAATATTCACTCTTTCTTGATTTAAAATGATTGTTTTACCCATGATTGGAAAATTAAAGGGGGCCCTACGCCCCCCTTGAATCTGTCACTGACTAGCAGTCATGCTGACATAGGTTCACAGGGATAAACCTTTACCAAAATATCCTAGGAGCCAACTGGGCCCCTAAACTCTAAAATTTAGGAGCCCAGGCTAAAATTTGGGGGGCCCAGAAAAAATACACATCAAATCTTAAACTTGTAAAGAAGATAAGTTTATTTCTTCCAGGTACAGATACTCTTGTACAATGTCGAGTTCTACAAGTTTTAATAGCCTCTAATAGAACAATAAAAACCTCTGCTGTAGTTCTTTTGAAATCACTTTCAAGATCGTTTTTTTTTTTCTTTCTGTGGGTCGTGACACCCCTTCCAAACGCTTGCCTATTGTTTTTGTTTTTTTTTTTTGGGGGGGGGTCTTTTTAATCCGACAGGTTTCTACTGAATAAAACGTCACTTTAGTATTGTACAGTCTCACATTTCACGCTTATTGATGTACGTTATCAACGACAAAATGAGAAAGAGAGAGAGAGAGAGAGAGGGGGGGGGGGGGCTAGAACAATACACGGTTCGTATAGATATTTTTAAAACTTCAACAGAGAGAGAGATGTAAAAAGTGAGTTTCTGGTTGGCACATTCATTACATATATTCGCGCCGTTATACCGTCCCCTAAGGCATGGATTGAATCAGTTGAAATGAGATTTTGGGCGTAAATTTGGCGACCCTTATGAAAAATTTGGCCTTCCTGCACATAGTTGCTGCAAGTTTGCAGCACTAGTTGCCGCAAGCTTGCTGCAACTAGGGTGATATTTGGCATGCAAATGAGGTCTTGCTGCACACATTTTCCTGCACTCCTCTGGCACATATGTGCGGCTAGCGGCATCTGTTTCGGCACACTTCCTGCACATAGTTGCCGCTAGCTGCACCTGTTCCAGCATACATTCTGCACATATATGTGCTGCTAGCTGCAACCCTTCTTGCACATATAGTGCCGCTAGCAGCAACTACCCCACATACGTTTGATTTACACATACATGTTTATAAACACTTGTATAAATGGAGTACAAATAATGGTTTGACCACTTGAAACAAAAGTTAATTATGCTGACTACTACAATGTCGAAGAGGATATCCCAAACTGCATACGATTGTTGCATACTTAACACAATTTTATCAAAGTACATTCAAATATCAACGTCCAGAAGGTCGCATGTATTAATATAGTGTAAAGTTTCTGCAAGTTCAAGCAAATTAGTGACATTTTCTTACAATAATCTTAATGCTTACCTTCTTTTTCAATCACATGCATAATGATTAATAATTAATCCAGCTTAATCATTTCTCATTTTAACACATTTTAAACAGCCATTAAATTCGATCATCATCTAAAAGATATGTATTCCATTTTCACTTTTCAGTCATTAAAGTTCCCAAACCATCATTTGAAGTATCCAGACTTCATTCAGTATCAGTATATTTCCATTCCATGAATGTGGCACATCTCTTCTCACTTGACTGTTTCAAAGCCAGAGCTTTGAATGTCAGCGGCCTTAAATTCTATTGGCTGGGACTTGTGCATGTGACTTAAATACATGACTGTGCAGCTTCTGGCACGCACTCTATAGTTGCAGCTAGCTGCATAGAAAACTTTACCCGATGCTCTCTTTTTGCTTGAAATGAATTGATGCAGCTAGCGGCAACCATGTGCAGCTAGCAGCAGCTATGTGCGGCTACATGCAACCTAATTTGTATTCAGATTTTGTGTGCAATCTGTCTGCAGGTAGCGGCATATACCTGCACACGTCTTTCTGCACGCTTTTATGGTTGCAGCAAGGTTGCTGCAACCTTGCAGCAAGCTTGCTGCAATTTTTTTCTTTTCGTAAGGGGAACGACTTTAAAAGATTTTCGATAAATGAATTAAGAAAAATAGTTTTGATTTTGGCCGTGCAAAAACCACTACCTTTCAATGAATCGGTAAACGTGTACACGAATGCTTTCGAAAACATGTACATGCAGTAAGGCTGTGTCGTGCGAACAACATGCGGTAATCCAAATTCCAATTATCTTAATAGCAACTTTGAACGAGGGCTTCGCACAGTGACACGTGAGAAAACGTAAATTTCGCGTATGTAAACAGGTACGTACATGTATTAATTATAAGCCCCTGATTTTAAAAGAGCTTCATTGACGAAGTATGGGGCCTAACATAGAAGCGAAAGAAATTCCTTTTTTTTTATAATTAAGTATGGACTATGTATTTTTATTTTCATTCGCCAAATGGGCGAGTAGGACATGATGTTTTGGGGGCCCAGCTAAAAATTTGGTCGCCATGGGCGACTGCCAATTTCCGTCCCTGGGTTCATAAATGTTTTATTTCTGAACATTGGAAAATGGATTTGTTCTGTCTGCTAATACAATATTTCAAAATCCCATAGAATAGTTTGATATCATTCTAAAATGAATAAACGAAACTCGCCATCAGTTCCTTCAGAGCTTTGATTCAATCTTGTGGAGTCCATAAATGTTGTAAAGAATCATGTACATGATTTTAAGGATATTTTGAATTTTATTTATTCATTTTAGGGTTTTTGAAATTTCATACTTATCATATACATGCTGATAAAGATTTATATCATTCACACTGAACGTCAAGAAAACCTCCATCAGGGAATTAAGCTACATTATAATTTAAGGTCTCATGATTGTGTTTTATGGAGTAGAAAAGGGTTTCCTTCCTCGTAACCAGTCTATAATTTAATGAATACTGCTTACATTATACCTAAATGAATTAACTGTGTTTAATTTAATAAAGTACATGGGATTGGGTAGGGCTGAACAGTCAAGAATGTCATTCATTTTATTTAAGAAATGACTGTCCTACTTTGGTATTCATCGGTGTACAATTCTGGTTGCTAACATGCATATTCAAAGCGATTCTCAGAAAATATTTGCTCTTGTTCAAGCAGAATTATACACCCATGAACACCAAAAGTAAAACAATCATTACTTATATTTACATTTATTGTATGTATCAGTAATTCTTATTTGCATGCACATTGCATATTTTTACCTGTAACAACATCAAATGTTTTTAATGATGGTAAATTCTCCCTACATGCAAAACTTGAATGTGACATCACAGTAGAAACCCAAGTTATTGGAATATAATTTTAATTGCCTGATGGGCGTTTAACATGGAGGGTCTACCAGTAATGTAAATATCTATGATACATTTGTTTATACAGGGAGGATAGAGGAGGAGTCTGACTACCAGTTTGGACAACATGTGGTGAGGTCGAGTCAAGTCTTCTACAGATCATCTCTCAGCTTTGCCTGTGTCAATATTAAACCAGTTTTACCTGGGCATATCCTTTCATGGGGCACATGCTTACTCGGTTTGCAGGAAGTTCTAAATTCTGATTAATTTTCTATGGTGGCATACTTCTGCCTCCTTAACATGCGAGATATTTTCTATAGATTATGTCGTCATGCAACTTTATTTATGTCAACATGCAAGATAAATATGTTTGACATGCAAGATAATTATGTTCACATGCAAAATAATTATGTCACAAGTTGACAAAATAAGTTGCATGTTGACATAAATAAGTTGCATATTGACATAAATGAGTTGCATGTATACATAAATAAGTTGCATGTTAACATAAGTTAGTAGCATTTCGACATATTCTAAAGAAAAATATCTCGCAAGAAGGAGGCAGAAGTATGCCACCATATACTTTTCATAGTCAAAAGAAAGAACATCACTCTTTTTATCAGGTTTGTAATTAAAATTGATTGTTATAGTTTTTCTAATGACAATTTCTAGGCACAAACTAAAGTTATTTGTGATGTAAACAGTCTAAGTCTTCATATCTGATTATGGTCATTTCTCATGATTTTACTGCACATACAACCATAACTAAATCAACTTGTATATATCATGAAATTGAATTCATGAATTTATTTACATTTTTAGCTCACCTCGACAAAGTTGAGATATTAGCTTATGCTCTACCCCCGGTATCCGCATCCACGTCTGCGTCCCCGTCCCCATCCCCATCTGGTCAAAGTTTTTGGGGTAACTCAGTATCTGAGAAAGAACTGATGCTACACTGTGACCAAACTTGCACAAATGATTGATGTTGGGATGCTCATGTGAACCCATGCATCAGATGCTGCATCTGACCTACATTTTTTTCGGTTCAGTGACTTGAGGTAGCTCAGTATCTGACAAAGCACTGATGCTAAAGTGACAAAACTTGCACGAGTGATTCATCTTGGGATGCTGAGGTGAACCCATGCATCAGATGCTATTTTTTCCACCAGAGTGATTTTGCCTTCAGAGGCCAATATTCGGCAAAGTATAAGTGCTACATGTACCAAACTTGCATAGTGGATGTATCTTTGATCAAACTTTTATGAAACGACCTTGACCTACTTTATTCCACCTGAATGATTTGGCCTATAAAAGCCAATATTGAGCAAAGTGTAAGTGCTTCATGTATCAAACTTGCATAGTGGATGTTTCTTTGATCAAACTTTCATAAAATGACCTTGACCTACTTTTTCTGCTTGAGCAATTTGTCTTTAATTGCCAATATTGAGCAAAGTATAAGTGCTACATGTTTTGAACTTGCGTAGTGGATGTATCTTTGATCAAACTTTCATAAAATGACCTTAACCTACCTTTTTCCGCTTAAGTGATTTTACTTTTTAAGCCAATATAAATGTACTTGGAAATATGTTTGATTTGAATTTTGCTGCTGCGAGGTGAGCTTCGTAATCTGTGATTACCTATGTTTTTTAATTTGACGAGATGCAACTATTCAAAATCAAAATTGCATTTAAAATTCCTTAACCCTGCCTTACATGTACTTGTATGCCCACTGAGACCAGCTAAGAGGTTTTCAGATTTGACACAGCCAGAAATAGCCGATTTGTTTACAAGTGTCCAAAGAATAACCAATGTGATAGAAAAACACTATAATGCTACTTCAGCTACTGTAGCAATACAGGATGGGGCTGATGCAGGACAAACTGTCAAGGTATGACCGTATGAGAAAAAAAATCTGATTATAATATGAGGATCAATTAGATTCATACAAATAAAATGATAATTGTATTTAGTCAGTGACCATTTTCTTTCTTTTTTCTAGCATGTCCATGTTCATATATTGCCAAGAAAACCAGATGACCTACCCAAGAATGATGATATTTATCATGAGGTAGGGTTTTTTTTTTTCAGGTGAAAAGATTGATTTCTCTTTGATAACATGCTATATGTGAAATTGAAGGTTTCAGAATTAAGGAATTAGATATACATGTACATGAAGGAATTCCTGTATAGCAAGAAGATCTCATGAATATTTGAAAGTAGGTTGTCACAATATCAAGGTCATTACATATTTCAAAATAAATATCACCAGGATTTCAGGGGTTTTTTGTTGACTGAGGGACAGATTTAAGAAGAGGAATATGATGTTCTGCAATTTATTTCAATAGATACTAGAATAAATGCTTAAAATGGGGCACCTTAACAATTTGTATTTTCAAAGCATTTTCAATATTTTATATCAAAGTTTGATGGTCTTTGTGCCTTTTCATGACAAGAACTCCTTTACATTATGTACGTACATGTATATATTGGATAAGCTTAATTGTAAATTGTACATATGATAAACATTTTAACACATACATGTACATCACTTTTTTATGCCCCCGGAATCAAAGATTCGGGGGCATATAGTTTTTGGCCTGTCCGTCTGTTTGTCTGTTTATCTGTTTGTCTGTTTGTCTGTTTGTCTGTTTGTCTGTTTGTCCGAAAAACTTTAACATTGGACATAACTTTTGAATGGGAAGTGATAGGGCTTTCATATTTCACATGTGTATTCCTTGTGACAAGACCTTTCCATTGATACCAAAATTTTTGACCTCGTGACCTTGACCTTGACCTTTGACCTACTTTTCAAAAACTTTAACATTGGGCATAACTTTTGAATGGGAAGTGATAGGGCTTTCATATTTCACATGTGTATTCCTTGTGACAAGACCTTTCCATTGATACCAAAATTTTTGACCTCGTGACCTCATGACCTTGACCTTTGACTTACTTTTCAAAAACTTTAACATTGGGCATAACTTTTGAATGGGAAGTGATAGGGCTTTCATATTTCACATGTGTATTCCTTGTGACAAGACCTTTCCATTGATGCCAAAATTTTTGACCTCGTGACCTTGACCTTGACCTTTGACCTACTTTTCAAAAACTTTAACATTGGGCATAACTTTTGAATGGGAAGTGATAGGGCTTTCATATTTCACATGTGTATTCCTTGTGACAAGACATTTCCATTGATACC
Source organism: Pinctada fucata (assembly GCA_028142955.1). Classification (NCBI taxonomy): domain Eukaryota; kingdom Metazoa; phylum Mollusca; class Bivalvia; order Pterioida; family Pteriidae; genus Pinctada; species Pinctada fucata. The sequence goes on along the minus strand of AP027102.1, from coordinate 88,805,696 downwards.
AAAATTTTTGACCTCGTGACCTTGACCTTGACCTTTGACTTACTTTTCAAAAACTTTAAAGGCCGAACTTGGGGTATAAATAGCAGCCAACCAGGAAAATGGTGGTGAATATGAAATTTCTAGACACGTTCATGTTGCAAAGGAAAATTTTGAATTATCCCGTGAAAAAGAAAGAATTAGTTCATAAAATTTGTTATGCATCTAAACTCTGTATTCAGTTGTTTGTGTATGTGATATGAAGAAATAAAATATAGATTTAAACGAGTATTTTGACTCTAAAATCCCGAAGCAGGACAAATTTTCAATTCAAATTCAGAAGAGTGACATGCGGTAGGCGTTTCTAACTCTGTTGTTTATACCGGATGCTGAGTCATACAGACATCGCGTGTAATTTTCACATTCTCATACAGCATGCTTGTAAACACAGTTCAACACACGTAAACAATTCCTACCTTATTTTCTTCCTATTTTTTCCGTTTGATGAAAATATTGAATCCAAAAACTCATCCATGATGTACATGTATGTCATGAGTTTTTGGAACAATTAACTGAAGTATACCCGAATTTCATTTGTCATGTTTGTGTGACAAATTACCCGGTGTTTCGTAAATTCTGATTTACAGAAAACATACTTTCCGAGTAAATTCATCCCTCTGCCTTTATCACAATTAATAGTACTGTCTTTCTGGATATTTTTATTTATTATAAAAATCTGCCATTATGACTACAGTACAATCATTAATATGATCATGATGATTGAAGTCCCCACTTTTTACTCCTAAAGTTGATATTTTCGGTAGATCCCGTTGATGCTCAATAACGCCACTACACAGTAATCACGATTTACAAGCTACTTTACTTAATTAAACCAGATTTGCAGAATCTTCTCTCGAGGAAACATGCTGTACAGCGCCATTGTCTACACTGAATTAATTTATGCAGACCCGCTAAAAAGTACCCGCCAAAACCACGAGGCTTACTAAGGGACAAACAGATTTATTATATTATTCTTTGCAAGTTTTTTTTTTCAAAAGAAAACAAAGATACAATTGGAAAGCACACCAAAACAAAAGGAAAAAAACCCATCATTTTGACAGAGTTAAGATTTTATGACGAAATGATCGACCCTTTGTCGCCTCTACTTCACATTCCTAAAATTCAGCTTTCATTAAACATGTAGGTCGTACATATGTTCATCTCTGTCTTCTTGGACATGTTAGATATAATCTTATACAAATGACAGCTTAAACTTATTTGAAATTCGATTAATTTTAGCAGTATAATTATATAGATCAAATGAACGTACAAAGACTTTTATAGGAAGCTATGTACACGTGCATAGATCGCTATATTATCGTACCACGCGGTTTGTTATTTTTATCACCAGCATGCACATTGTATGAGATAAGCACCGCCCCAAACACCATATGCGCTTAATTGCTTCCCCACCGGAATTTCAACTAGGTCAAGCTCGGCCTTTAACATTGGGCATAACTTTTGAATGGGAAGTGATAGGGCTTTCAAATTTCACATGTGTATTCCTTGTGACAAGACATTTCCATTGATACCAAAATTTTTGACCTCATGACCTTGACCTTTGACCTACTTATTAAAAACTTTTACATTTGGCATAACTTTTGAATGGTAAGTGATAGGGCTTTCATATTTCACATGTGTATTCTTTGTGACAAGACCTTTCCATTGATACCAAAATTTTTGACCTCGTGACCTTGACTTTTGACCTTTTAACCCAGTGACCTCACATACATGTACTTAACAGAAAATAGTGTTCATACTAACAAAGATGCCACCGGGGGCATTCGTGTTTCACAAACACAGGCTTTATTTCTTTCTTCCTTTACAGCTTGAAAGGCATGACAAAAACCTGGAACAATCGCTACTAAGATCAGAGGAAGACATGGGAAAAGAGGCACTAGAACTTAGACCTTATTTCAAATAATGGTGTTCTATTTTGTAGCTTAATATTTTTTATCTGTACTTTTTTAAGTACCCTGTACATTTTCTATTTGAATCAGGAGAGGAATAGCACAAGTGTATGATTGTGAATATTATGATTGATATTGTTACATGATTTAATCATGAGAAATTATGATATGGAATTATGAGTATCTGCTGTATGATTGTTGAGATAAAATGTTTAAAGATATAAAGAAATCCTGGTTTTTAGTTTATTTCAATGACAAGTATTTAAGGATTGTTTCAGCTTTTGCGCTTTATTTGTGTGTATTGGCAGTAGGATATTGGAAACAAAATATGGAAAGCACAAAGTGCTTTTCATGAATTTTTTTCCAATCCCTACTGCCAATACACACAAAAGCTGAAAAAAGCGCAAAAGCTGAAAAACAATCTTTATATAGTTTACCTTTTACGTGTAAATTAAGTTTTTTCTGTCCTTTTATCATCCTGTTTCTTTTTATTTGAAATATCACTGCAGGGAAGACATTCAAAGGTTTTTTATACGTCCGTCATTTGACGGGACGTATTATGGTATGGCGAAGTCCGTCCGTCTGTCCGTCTGTGGGTCCGTCCGTCTGTCCGTCTGTCCGTCCGCCTATGGAACGCAATAACTTGAATACGCGTCAACGGATTTTTATGAAATTTATACATAGTGATCAGACTGTGGAGAGGAAGCCGCCTTTCGATTTTCAGGTTCATCCGATTTGTCGTTACAGAGTTATGGGACTTAGATTTTTAAAATACAGTGAAAATATACTAAAATATTTAAAAATTATTTAAAAATCTATTTCTGGTAGAAATGTTTTGAAATTTGGTATACTTCAAGTAGAAAGGATGTTCTTTGACATATGTAACGGGTTTTTAATTTTTTTGTCGCATAACCAAGATATTGTGTGTAATAGGAAGGGGGGGTGGGTTATATGCACATACATTTTAAGCTAAGGGCAAAATATAGGGGCATGGAACGCGATAACTTGAGTATGCGTCAACAGATTTTCATGATATTCATACATTATGATTGGACTGTGGAGAGGAAGCAGCCTTTCGATTTTCAGGTTTATTCGATATGTCGTTACAGAGTTATGGGACTTAGATTTTTAAAATACAGTGAAAATATACTAAAATATTTAAAAATTATTTAAAAATCTATTTCTGGTCGAAATGTTTTGAAATTTTGTATACTTCATGTAAGAAGGATGTTCTTTGACATATGTAACGGGTTTTTAATTTTTTTGTCGCATAACCGAGATATTGTGTGTAATAGGAAGGGGGGAGGGGTGGTTATATGCACATACATGTTAAGCTAAGGGCAAAATAAAGGCGCATGGAACGCAATAACTTGAATATGCGTCAACAGATTTTCATGATATTCATACATTTTGATTGGACTGTGGAGAGGAAGCCGCCTTTCGATTTTCAGGTTCATTCGATATGTCGTTACAGAGTTATGGGACTTAGACATTTTAAAATACAGTGAAAATATACTAAAATAATTAAAAATTATTTAAAAATCTATTTCTGGTTGAAATATTTTGAAATTTTGTATACTTAAGGTAGAAAGGATGCTCTTTGACATATGTAACGGGTTTTTAATTTTTTGGTCGCATAAGCGAGATATTGTGTGTAATAGGAAGGGGGGGGGGGGGGGGTTATATGCACATACATGTTAAGCTATTGGCAAAATATAGGCGCATGGAACGCAATAACTTGAATATGCGTCAACGGATTTTCATGATATTCATACATTTTGATTGGACTGTGGAGAGGAAGCCGCCTTTCGATTTTCAGGTTCATTCGATATGTCGTTACAGAGTTATGGGACTTGGATATTTTAAAATACAGTGAAAATATACTAAAATAGTTAAAAATTATTTAAAAATCTATTTCTGGTTGAAATGTTTTGAAATTTTGTATACTTCAAGTAGAAAGGATGTTCTTTCACATATATAAGGGGTTCTTGAATTTTTTGTCACATAATCCAGAAATTATGTGTAATGGGGGGGGGGTTATATGCACATACATGTTAAGCTAAGGGCAAAATATAGGTGCATGGAACGCAATAACTTGAATATGTGTCAACAGATTTTCATGATATTTGTACATTTTGATCAGACTTTGAAGAGGAAGCCGCCTTTCGATTTTAAGCTAGGTTCATCCAATTTGTCCTTATGGAGTTATGGGACTTAGATATTTTGGTGTTGTGAAAAAAATCCCAACGGGCGTATCTTGCTGCGTGAGCGTAGGCTTTATTTTGCTAGCTTTGAAGTAGTACCTTTTGTTGGGAAACATTGTAGAAAAATGAGAAATTAAATTTTGTTTTTGGTTGTATTTTGAACATTTCAATTAAAACAGAATAAAAAAATGAATCGTGATTTTTGTCCAACATAATTCAGACCAAGCAGAGGGTTAAACTGGAGAAATTTCATGGAGATTGGAAGGAAAACATTTGAAAACTCTCTTTAACACACTGTTCAACTGTTTAAAACTATGAAATCAATCGGTACCATTATTCAAACTTCTATAAAATTACCCTGTTTCTTCTGGAAGTAATTTGAATAATGCAAAATTCGAGTACAGCCGTGCGAAGAGATACAAACACACAAAATTTTCATGACCTCTACCTCAACATGGCACAAGATTCACTGATACTCGAAATATTTTTTATATGTATAATTCCATAAGAAGCAGAAATAAATTCACTGTTGATAAATGACACAAGTGGATCAAATCCTCATCCTAAATATTGAATATTTGATCCACTAATGTCTAAATTCGCTCATCCAAAACATGGCATCTATCTGTAGACGACAGTTCGGGTTGTCCTTGAACTTCGTCTGGTGTGACGCGTGAATCATTTAATTTCCATTGTCATTTTCAAGAAACGAAGATTCTGATTGGCTGAGAAATTTTGTTGATACATCGATCAACACAATTTTTCACGGAAGTCTATTTATAGCACTATTTTTAGAACCGGGGGTTCCCTCAAACACGAATGAACTCGTTGCTGAAAATACAATTTGTTGATGTTTGCTTATCATTTCAAAAGAACCATTTCTTTTCTACTTACTCAAAAATTAATAGTGCATGTAGAATTTGCTCAAACTGGTCCCTATTCCAAAGATATAGAGAGACAATCGTTCGTTGTTTGAATCATGGCGGCTGCCATAACTTGTTTTGGCAGACGTATCACTGCGAAAACCTCCGACTTAAGAAGTATAGTGCGGTGATTGATTGTTTTTAGATCCAAGAAAACAGTATGTTTTCCATAATTAAATGATAAGAAATGAATCTTATATTTTTTCTGTTGATGCAGGTATCACCCGAAAAATTGGACAGAAAACTTTTGAATCAACGCGCTACGCGCATTGATGCAGTTTTTAGCTCACCTGAGCAAAGCTCAAGTGAGCTATTGTCATAGCGCACCGTCCGGCGTCCGTCGTCTGTCGTCCGTCGTCCGTCCGTCGTCCGTCGTAAACTTTTCAACATTTTCGACTTCTTCTCCAGAACCACTGAAAAGATTTTCATGAAACTTGGTAGGAATGAAGTACTCATGGTCCCCTACAAGTGTTGTTGTTTTCGTCCGGATCCATCAACAGGTGGCGCCACCACAGGCAAAAGTAGGTCACAGGGGGTACCCTCCTTTGACAAACTTCTTCTTCAGAACAGAAGCATGTATCGACAAACCGAAAGCATCAGGATGATCTAGAGAGATGTCTTAAGAAGTGTTGTTATTTTTGGTTCCACTCGGAAGTCAAATTTTTGACGCGTTTTTGACGTCTTTTCGGACTTTGTCAGAAATGCACATTTTTGCACTATTTCTTTAAATAAATCAATAAGTGTATGATTTTACACATTCATTTAGTTCATATTTATCATATTTAAGTTACTAAATGCTTTGATAAGTAATTTATTCTAAAATTTAATTTTTTTGATTTTTTATTAATTTTTTTCTTATGTGAATAGGAAGGGGGGGGGGGGGTGATTTTCATACATATTCAACTTCTTCTCCAAAACCACTGAACAGATTTTCATGAAACTTGGTAGGAATGAAGTACTCATGGTCCCCTACAAGTGTTGTTGTTTTTCGTCTGGATCCATCAACAGGTGGCGCCACCACAGGCAAAAGTAGGTCACAGGGGGTACCCTCCTTTGACAAACTTCTTCTTCAGAACAGAAGCACGTACATTTTGTATAGACAAACCCAAAGAATCAGGATGATCTAGAGAGATGTCTCAAGAAGTGTTGTTATTTTTGGTTCCACTCGGAAGTCAAATTTTTGACGCATTTTTGACGTCGTTTCGGACTTTGTCAGAAATGCACATTTTTGCACTATTTCTTTAAATAACTCAATATGTGTATGATTTTACACATTCATTAACTGCACATTTATCACATTTAAGTTACTAAATGCTTTGATATTTATTTTATACTGAAATTTTAATTTTTTGATTTTTTATGAATTATTTTCTTATGTGAAAAGGAAAGGGGGGGGGGGGGGTGATTTTCATACATATTCAACTTCTTCTCCAGAACTGCTGAACAGATTTTAATGAGTATTTTTTCAATCATGAATATATATGTTTACTGTGAACATGGACCCAAGTCTTGTGGGTTCAAGTCCCGGCACGAGCACTCCTCAAATTTTTTTCTTCATTTTTTCCCATTTTGTCAGCTTATTATGCACTTTTAGATCATCTGAATACCTTAAATTCCATTTTTCACTTAAAAATTTTTTTGTTCCCTTTATTAGCTCACCTGAGCAAAGCTCAAGTGAGCTATTGTCATAGCGCACCGTCCGGCGTCCGTCGTCTGTCGTCCGTCGTCCGTCCGTCGTCCGTCGTAAACTTTTCAACATTTTCGACTTCTTCTCCAGAACCACTGAAAAGATTTTCATGAAACTTGGTAGGAATGAAGTACTCATGGTCCCCTACAAGTGTTGTTGTTTTCGTCCGGATCCATCAACAGGTGGCGCCACCACAGGCAAAAGTAGGTCACAGGGGGTACCCTCCTTTGACAAACTTCTTCTTCAGAACAGAAGCATGTATCGACAAACCGAAAGCATCAGGATGATCTAGAGAGATGTCTTAAGAAGTGTTGTTATTTTTGGTTCCACTCGGAAGTCAAATTTTTGACGCGTTTTTGACGTCTTTTCGGACTTTGTCAGAAATGCACATTTTTGCACTATTTCTTTAAATAAATCAATAAGTGTATGATTTTACACATTCATTTAGTTCATATTTATCATATTTAAGTTACTAAATGCTTTGATAAGTAATTTATTCTAAAATTTAATTTTTTTGATTTTTTATTAATTTTTTTCTTATGTGAATAGGAAGGGGGGGGGGGTGATTTTCATACATATTCAACTTCTTCTCCAAAACCACTGAACAGATTTTCATGAAACTTGGTAGGAATGAAGTACTCATGGTCCCCTACAAGTGTTGTTGTTTTTCTTCTGGATCCATCAACAGGTGGCGCCACCACAGGCAAAAGTAGGTCACAGGGGGTACCCTCCTTTGACAAACTTCTTCTTCAGAACAGAAGCACGTACATTTTGTATAGACAAACCCAAAGAATCAGGATGATCTAGAGAGATGTCTCAAGAAGTGTTGTTATTTTTGGTTCCACTCGGAAGTCAAATTTTTGACGCATTTTTGACGTCGTTTCGGACTTTGTCAGAAATGCACATTTTTGCACTATTTCTTTAAATAACTCAATATGTGTATGATTTTACACATTCATTAACTGCACATTTATCACATTTAAGTTACTAAATGCTTTGATATTTATTTTATACTGAAATTTTAATTTTTTGATTTTTTATGAATTATTTTCTTATGTGAAAAGGAAAGGGGGGGTGATTTTCATACATATTCAACTTCTTCTCCAGAACTGCTGAACAGATTTTAATGAGTATTTTTTCAATCATGAATATATATGTTTACTGTGAACATGGACCCAAGTCTTGTGGGTTCAAGTCCCGGCACGAGCACTCCTCAAATTTTTTTCTTCATTTTTTCCCATTTTGTCAGCTTATTATGCACTTTTAGATCATCTGAATACCTTAAATTCCATTTTTCACTTAAAAATTTTTTTGTTCCCTTTATTAGCTCACCTGAGCAAAGCTCAAGTGAGCTATTGTCATAGCGCACCGTCCGGCGTCCGTCGTCTGTCGTCCGTCGTCCGTCCGTCGTCCGTCGTAAACTTTTCAACATTTTCGACTTCTTCTCCAGAACCACTGAAAAGATTTTCATGAAACTTGGTAGGAATGAAGTACTCATGGTCCCCTACAAGTGTTGTTGTTTTCGTCCGGATCCATCAACAGGTGGCGCCACCACAGGCAAAAGTAGGTCACAGGGGGTACCCTCCTTTGACAAACTTCTTCTTCAGAACAGAAGCATGTATCGACAAACCGAAAGCATCAGGATGATCTAGAGAGATGTCTTAAGAAGTGTTGTTATTTTTGGTTCCACTCGGAAGTCAAATTTTTGACGCGTTTTTGACGTCTTTTCGGACTTTGTCAGAAATGCACATTTTTGCACTATTTCTTTAAATAAATCAATAAGTGTATGATTTTACACATTCATTTAGTTCATATTTATCATATTTAAGTTACTAAATGCTTTGATAAGTAATTTATTCTAAAATTTAATTTTTTTGATTTTTTATTAATTTTTTTCTTATGTGAATAGGAAGGGGGGGGGTGATTTTCATACATATTCAACTTCTTCTCCAAAACCACTGAACAGATTTTCATGAAACTTGGTAGGAATGAAGTACTCATGGTCCCCTACAAGTGTTGTTGTTTTTCGTCTGGATCCATCAACAGGTGGCGCCACCACAGGCAAAAGTAGGTCACAGGGGGTACCCTCCTTTGACAAACTTCTTCTTCAGAACAGAAGCACGTACATTTTGTATAGACAAACCCAAAGAATCAGGATGATCTAGAGAGATGTCTCAAGAAGTGTTGTTATTTTTGGTTCCACTCGGAAGTCAAATTTTTGACGCATTTTTGACGTCGTTTCGGACTTTGTCAGAAATGCACATTTTTGCACTATTTCTTTAAATAACTCAATATGTGTATGATTTTACACATTCATTAACTGCACATTTATCACATTTAAGTTACTAAATGCTTTGATATTTATTTTATACTGAAATTTTAATTTTTTGATTTTTTATGAATTATTTTCTTATGTGAAAAGGAAAGGGGGGGTGATTTTCATACATATTCAACTTCTTCTCCAGAACTGCTGAACAGATTTTAATGAGTATTTTTTCAATCATGAATATATATGTTTACTGTGAACATGGACCCAAGTCTTGTGGGTTCAAGTCCCGGCACGAGCACTCCTCAAATTTTTTTCTTCATTTTTTCCCATTTTGTCAGCTTATTATGCACTTTTAGATCATCTGAATACCTTAAATTCCATTTTTCACTTAAAAATTTTTTTGTTCCCTTTATTAGCTCACCTGAGCAAAGCTCAAGTGAGCTATTGTCATAGCGCACCGTCCGGCGTCCGTCGTCTGTCGTCCGTCGTCCGTCCGTCGTCCGTCGTCCGTCCGTCGTCCGTCGTAAACTTTTCAACATTTTCGACTTCTTCTCCAGAACCACTGAAAAGATTTTCATGAAACTTGGTAGGAATGAAGTACTCATGGTCCCCTACAAGTGTTGTTGTTTTCGTCCGGATCCATCAACAGGTGGCGCCACCACAGGCAAAAGTAGGTCACAGGGGGTACCCTCCTTTGACAAACTTCTTCTTCAGAACAGAAGCATGTATCGACAAACCGAAAGCATCAGGATGATCTAGAGAGATGTCTTAAGAAGTGTTGTTATTTTTGGTTCCACTCGGAAGTCAAATTTTTGACGCGTTTTTGACGTCTTTTCGGACTTTGTCAGAAATGCACATTTTTGCACTATTTCTTTAAATAAATCAATAAGTGTATGATTTTACACATTCATTTAGTTCATATTTATCATATTTAAGTTACTAAATGCTTTGATAAGTAATTTATTCTAAAATTTAATTTTTTTGATTTTTTATTAATTTTTTTCTTATGTGAATAGGAGGGGGGGGGGGGTGATTTTCATACATATTCAACTTCTTCTCCAAAACCACTGAACAGATTTTCATGAAACTTGGTAGGAATGAAGTACTCATGGTCCCCTACAAGTGTTGTTGTTTTTCGTCTGGATCCATCAACAGGTGGCGCCACCACAGGCAAAAGTAGGTCACAGGGGGTACCCTCCTTTGACAAACTTCTTCTTCAGAACAGAAGCACGTACATTTTGTATAGACAAACCCAAAGAATCAGGATGATCTAGAGAGATGTCTCAAGAAGTGTTGTTATTTTTGGTTCCACTCGGAAGTCAAATTTTTGACGCATTTTTGACGTCGTTTCGGACTTTGTCAGAAATGCACATTTTTGCACTATTTCTTTAAATAACTCAATATGTGTATGATTTTACACATTCATTAACTGCACATTTATCACATTTAAGTTACTAAATGCTTTGATATTTATTTTATACTGAAATTTTAATTTTTTGATTTTTTATGAATTATTTTCTTATGTGAAAAGGAAAGGGGGGGGGTGATTTTCATACATATTCAACTTCTTCTCCAGAACTGCTGAACAGATTTTAATGAGTATTTTTTCAATCATGAATATATATGTTTACTGTGAACATGGACCCAAGTCTTGTGGGTTCAAGTCCCGGCACGAGCACTCCTCAAATTTTTTTCTTCATTTTTTCCCATTTTGTCAGCTTATTATGCACTTTTAGATCATCTGAATACCTTAAATTCCATTTTTCACTTAAAAATTTTTTTGTTCCCTTTATTAGCTCACCTGAACAAAGCTCAAGTGAGCTATTGTCATAGCGCACCGTCCGGCGTCCGTCGTCTGTCGTCCGTCGTCCGTCCGTCGTCCGTCGTAAACTTTTCAACATTTTCGACTTCTTCTCCAGAACCACTGAAAAGATTTTCATGAAACTTGGTAGGAATGAAGTACTCATGGTCCCCTACAAGTGTTGTTGTTTTCGTCCGGATCCATCAACAGGTGGCGCCACCACAGGCAAAAGTAGGTCACAGGGGGTACCCTCCTTTGACAAACTTCTTCTTCAGAACAGAAGCATGTATCGACAAACCGAAAGCATCAGGATGATCTAGAGAGATGTCTTAAGAAGTGTTGTTATTTTTGGTTCCACTCGGAAGTCAAATTTTTGACGCGTTTTTGACGTCTTTTCGGACTTTGTCAGAAATGCACATTTTTGCACTATTTCTTTAAATAAATCAATAAGTGTATGATTTTACACATTCATTTAGTTCATATTTATCATATTTAAGTTACTAAATGCTTTGATAAGTAATTTATTCTAAAATTTAATTTTTTTGATTTTTTATTAATTTTTTTCTTATGTGAATAGGAAGGGGGGGGGGGGGGGGGGTGATTTTCATACATATTCAACTTCTTCTCCAAAACCACTGAACAGATTTTCATGAAACTTGGTAGGAATGAAGTACTCATGGTCCCCTACAAGTGTTGTTGTTTTTCGTCTGGATCCATCAACAGGTGGCGCCACCACAGGCAAAAGTAGGTCACAGGGGGTACCCTCCTTTGACAAACTTCTTCTTCAGAACAGAAGCACGTACATTTTGTATAGACAAACCCAAAGAATCAGGATGATCTAGAGAGATGTCTCAAGAAGTGTTGTTATTTTTGGTTCCACTCGGAAGTCAAATTTTTGACGCATTTTTGACGTCGTTTCGGACTTTGTCAGAAATGCACATTTTTGCACTATTTCTTTAAATAACTCAATATGTGTATGATTTTACACATTCATTAACTGCACATTTATCACATTTAAGTTACTAAATGCTTTGATATTTATTTTATACTGAAATTTTAATTTTTTGATTTTTTATGAATTATTTTCTTATGTGAAAAGGAAAGGGGGGGGGGGGGGGGTGATTTTCATACATATTCAACTTCTTCTCCAGAACTGCTGAACAGATTTTAATGAGTATTTTTTCAATCATGAATATATATGTTTACTGTGAACATGGACCCAAGTCTTGTGGGTTCAAGTCCCGGCACGAGCACTCCTCAAATTTTTTTCTTCATTTTTTCCCATTTTGTCAGCTTATTATGCACTTTTAGATCATCTGAATACCTTAAATTCCATTTTTCACTTAAAAATTTTTTTGTTCCCTTTATTAGCTCACCTGAGCAAAGCTCAAGTGAGCTATTGTCATAGCGCACCGTCCGGCGTCCGTCGTCTGTCGTCCGTCGTCCGTCGTCCGTCCGTCGTCCGTCGTAAACTTTTCAACATTTTCGACTTCTTCTCCAGAACCACTGAAAAGATTTTCATGAAACTTGGTAGGAATGAAGTACTCATGGTCCCCTACAAGTGTTGTTGTTTTCGTCCGGATCCATCAACAGGTGGCGCCACCACAGGCAAAAGTAGGTCACAGGGGGTACCCTCCTTTGACAAACTTCTTCTTCAGAACAGAAGCATGTATCGACAAACCGAAAGCATCAGGATGATCTAGAGAGATGTCTTAAGAAGTGTTGTTATTTTTGGTTCCACTCGGAAGTCAAATTTTTGACGCGTTTTTGACGTCTTTTCGGACTTTGTCAGAAATGCACATTTTTGCACTATTTCTTTAAATAAATCAATAAGTGTATGATTTTACACATTCATTTAGTTCATATTTATCATATTTAAGTTACTAAATGCTTTGATAAGTAATTTATTCTAAAATTTAATTTTTTTGATTTTTTATTAATTTTTTTCTTATGTGAATAGGAAGGGGGGGGGTGATTTTCATACATATTCAACTTCTTCTCCAAAACCACTGAACAGATTTTCATGAAACTTGGTAGGAATGAAGTACTCATGGTCCCCTACAAGTGTTGTTGTTTTTCGTCTCGATCCATCAACAGGTGGCGCCACCACAGGCAAAAGTAGGTCACAGGGGGTACCCTCCTTTGACAAACTTCTTCTTCAGAACAGAAGCACGTACATTTTGTATAGACAAACCCAAAGAATCAGGATGATCTAGAGAGATGTCTCAAGAAGTGTTGTTATTTTTGGTTCCGCTCGGAAGTCAAATTTTTGACGCATTTTTGACGTCGTTTCGGACTTTGTCAGAAATGCACATTTTTGCACTATTTCTTTAAATAACTCAATATGTGTATGATTTTACACATTCATTAACTGCACATTTATCACATTTAAGTTACTAAATGCTTTGATATTTATTTTATACTGAAATTTTAATTTTTTGATTTTTTATGAATTATTTTCTTATGTGAAAAGGAAAGGGGGGGGGGGGGGGTGATTTTCATACATATTCAACTTCTTCTCCAGAACTGCTGAACAGATTTTAATGAGTATTTTTTCAATCATGAATATATATGTTTACTGTGAACATGGACCCAAGTCTTGTGGGTTCAAGTCCCGGCACGAGCACTCCTCAAATTTTTTTCTTCATTTTTTCCCATTTTGTCAGCTTATTATGCACTTTTAGATCATCTGAATACCTTAAATTCCATTTTTCACTTAAAAATTTTTTTGTTCCCTTTATTAGCTCACCTGAGCAAAGCTCAAGTGAGCTATTGTCATAGCGCACCGTCCGGCGTCCGTCGTCTGTCGTCCGTCGTCCGTCCGTCGTCCGTCGTAAACTTTTCAACATTTTCGACTTCTTCTCCAGAACCACTGAAAAGATTTTCATGAAACTTGGTAGGAATGAAGTACTCATGGTCCCCTACAAGTGTTGTTGTTTTCGTCCGGATCCATCAACAGGTGGCGCCACCACAGGCAAAAGTAGGTCACAGGGGGTACCCTCCTTTGACAAACTTCTTCTTCAGAACAGAAGCATGTATCGACAAACCGAAAGCATCAGGATGATCTAGAGAGATGTCTTAAGAAGTGTTGTTATTTTTGGTTCCACTCGGAAGTCAAATTTTTGACGCGTTTTTGACGTCTTTTCGGACTTTGTCAGAAATGCACATTTTTGCACTATTTCTTTAAATAAATCAATAAGTGTATGATTTTACACATTCATTTAGTTCATATTTATCATATTTAAGTTACTTAATGCTTTGATAAGTAATTTATTCTAAAATTTAATTTTTTTGATTTTTTATTAATTTTTTTCTTATGTGAATAGGAAGGGGGGGGGGGTGATTTTCATACATATTCAACTTCTTCTCCAAAACCACTGAACAGATTTTCATGAAACTTGGTAGGAATGAAGTACTCATGGTCCCCTACAAGTGTTGTTGTTTTTCGTCTGGATCCATCAACAGGTGGCGCCACCACAGGCAAAAGTAGGTCACAGGGGGTACCCTCCTTTGACAAACTTCTTCTTCAGAACAGAAGCACGTACATTTTGTATAGACAAACCCAAAGAATCAGGATGATCTAGAGAGATGTCTCAAGAAGTGTTGTTATTTTTGGTTCCACTCGGAAGTCAAATTTTTGACGCATTTTTGACGTCGTTTCGGACTTTGTCAGAAATGCACATTTTTGCACTATTTCTTTAAATAACTCAATATGTGTATGATTTTACACATTCATTAACTGCACATTTATCACATTTAAGTTACTAAATGCTTTGATATTTATTTTATACTGAAATTTTAATTTTTTGATTTTTTATGAATTATTTTCTTATGTGAAAAGGAAAGGGGGGGGGGGTGATTTTCATACATATTCAACTTCTTCTCCAGAACTGCTGAACAGATTTTAATGAGTATTTTTTCAATCATGAATATATATGTTTACTGTGAACATGGACCCAAGTCTTGTGGGTTCAAGTCCCGGCACGAGCACTCCTCAAATTTTTTTCTTCATTTTTTCCCATTTTGTCAGCTTATTATGCACTTTTAGATCATCTGAATACCTTAAATTCCATTTTTCACTTAAAAATTTTTTTGTTCCCTTTATTAGCTCACCTGAACAAAGCTCAAGTGAGCTATTGTCATAGCGCACCGTCCGGCGTCCGTCGTCTGTCGTCCGTCGTCCGTCCGTCGTCCGTCGTAAACTTTTCAACATTTTCGACTTCTTCTCCAGAACCACTGAAAAGATTTTCATGAAACTTGGTAGGAATGAAGTACTCATGGTCCCCTACAAGTGTTGTTGTTTTCGTCCGGATCCATCAACAGGTGGCGCCACCACAGGCAAAAGTAGGTCACAGGGGGTACCCTCCTTTGACAAACTTCTTCTTCAGAACAGAAGCATGTATCGACAAACCGAAAGCATCAGGATGATCTAGAGAGATGTCTTAAGAAGTGTTGTTATTTTTGGTTCCACTCGGAAGTCAAATTTTTGACGCGTTTTTGACGTCTTTTCGGACTTTGTCAGAAATGCACATTTTTGCACTATTTCTTTAAATAAATCAATAAGTGTATGATTTTACACATTCATTTAGTTCATATTTATCATATTTAAGTTACTAAATGCTTTGATAAGTAATTTATTCTAAAATTTAATTTTTTTGATTTTTTATTAATTTTTTTCTTATGTGAATAGGAAGGGGGGGGGGGGGTGATTTTCATACATATTCAACTTCTTCTCCAAAACCACTGAACAGATTTTCATGAAACTTGGTAGGAATGAAGTACTCATGGTCCCCTACAAGTGTTGTTGTTTTTCGTCTGGATCCATCAACAGGTGGCGCCACCACAGGCAAAAGTAGGTCACAGGGGGTACCCTCCTTTGACAAACTTCTTCTTCAGAACAGAAGCACGTACATTTTGTATAGACAAACCCAAAGAATCAGGATGATCTAGAGAGATGTCTCAAGAAGTGTTGTTATTTTTGGTTCCACTCGGAAGTCAAATTTTTGACGCATTTTTGACGTCGTTTCGGACTTTGTCAGAAATGCACATTTTTGCACTATTTCTTTAAATAACTCAATATGTGTATGATTTTACACATTCATTAACTGCACATTTATCACATTTAAGTTACTAAATGCTTTGATATTTATTTTATACTGAAATTTTAATTTTTTGATTTTTTATGAATTATTTTCTTATGTGAAAAGGAAAGGGGGGGGGGGGGGGTGATTTTCATACATATTCAACTTCTTCTCCAGAACTGCTGAACAGATTTTAATGAGTATTTTTTCAATCATGAATATATATGTTTACTGTGAACATGGACCCAAGTCTTGTGGGTTCAAGTCCCGGCACGAGCACTCCTCAAATTTTTTTCTTCATTTTTTCCCATTTTGTCAGCTTATTATGCACTTTTAGATCATCTGAATACCTTAAATTCCATTTTTCACTTAAAAATTTTTTTGTTCCCTTTATTAGCTCACCTGAGCAAAGCTCAAGTGAGCTATTGTCATAGCGCACCGTCCGGCGTCCGTCGTATGTCGTCCGTCGTCCGTCGTCCGTCCGTCGTCCGTCGTAAACTTTTCAACATTTTCGACTTCTTCTCCAGAACCACTGAAAAGATTTTCATGAAACTTGGTAGGAATGAAGTACTCATGGTCCCCTACAAGTGTTGTTGTTTTCGTCCGGATCCATCAACAGGTGGCGCCACCACAGGCAAAAGTAGGTCACAGGGGGTACCCTCCTTTGACAAACTTCTTCTTCAGAACAGAAGCATGTATCGACAAACCGAAAGCATCAGGATGATCTAGAGAGATGTCTTAAGAAGTGTTGTTATTTTTGGTTCCACTCGGAAGTCAAATTTTTGACGCGTTTTTGACGTCTTTTCGGACTTTGTCAGAAATGCACATTTTTGCACTATTTCTTTAAATAAATCAATAAGTGTATGATTTTACACATTCATTTAGTTCATATTTATCATATTTAAGTTACTAAATGCTTTGATAAGTAATTTATTCTAAAATTTAATTTTTTTGATTTTTTATTAATTTTTTTCTTATGTGAATAGGAAGGGGGGGGGGGGTGATTTTCATACATATTCAACTTCTTCTCCAAAACCACTGAACAGATTTTCATGAAACTTGGTAGGAATGAAGTACTCATGGTCCCCTACAAGTGTTGTTGTTTTTCGTCTCGATCCATCAACAGGTGGCGCCACCACAGGCAAAAGTAGGTCACAGGGGGTACCCTCCTTTGACAAACTTCTTCTTCAGAACAGAAGCACGTACATTTTGTATAGACAAACCCAAAGAATCAGGATGATCTAGAGAGATGTCTCAAGAAGTGTTGTTATTTTTGGTTCCGCTCGGAAGTCAAATTTTTGACGCATTTTTGACGTCGTTTCGGACTTTGTCAGAAATGCACATTTTTGCACTATTTCTTTAAATAACTCAATATGTGTATGATTTTACACATTCATTAACTGCACATTTATCACATTTAAGTTACTAAATGCTTTGATATTTATTTTATACTGAAATTTTAATTTTTTGATTTTTTATGAATTATTTTCTTATGTGAAAAGGAAAGGGGGGGGGGGTGATTTTCATACATATTCAACTTCTTCTCCAGAACTGCTGAACAGATTTTAATGAGTATTTTTTCAATCATGAATATATATGTTTACTGTGAACATGGACCCAAGTCTTGTGGGTTCAAGTCCCGGCACGAGCACTCCTCAAATTTTTTTCTTCATTTTTTCCCATTTTGTCAGCTTATTATGCACTTTTAGATCATCTGAATACCTTAAATTCCATTTTTCACTTAAAAATTTTTTTGTTCCCTTTATTAGCTCACCTGAGCAAAGCTCAAGTGAGCTATTGTCATAGCGCACCGTCCGGCGTCCGTCGTCTGTCGTCCGTCGTCCGTCCGTCGTCCGTCGTAAACTTTTCAACATTTTCGACTTCTTCTCCAGAACCACTGAAAAGATTTTCATGAAACTTGGTAGGAATGAAGTACTCATGGTCCCCTACAAGTGTTGTTGTTTTCGTCCGGATCCATCAACAGGTGGCGCCACCACAGGCAAAAGTAGGTCACAGGGGGTACCCTCCTTTGACAAACTTCTTCTTCAGAACAGAAGCATGTATCGACAAACCGAAAGCATCAGGATGATCTAGAGAGATGTCTTAAGAAGTGTTGTTATTTTTGGTTCCACTCGGAAGTCAAATTTTTGACGCGTTTTTGACGTCTTTTCGGACTTTGTCAGAAATGCACATTTTTGCACTATTTCTTTAAATAAATCAATAAGTGTATGATTTTACACATTCATTTAGTTCATATTTATCATATTTAAGTTACTTAATGCTTTGATAAGTAATTTATTCTAAAATTTAATTTTTTTGATTTTTTATTAATTTTTTTCTTATGTGAATAGGAAGGGGGGGGGGGGGTGATTTTCATACATATTCAACTTCTTCTCCAAAACCACTGAACAGATTTTCATGAAACTTGGTAGGAATGAAGTACTCATGGTCCCCTACAAGTGTTGTTGTTTTTCGTCTGGATCCATCAACAGGTGGCGCCACCACAGGCAAAAGTAGGTCACAGGGGGTACCCTCCTTTGACAAACTTCTTCTTCAGAACAGAAGCACGTACATTTTGTATAGACAAACCCAAAGAATCAGGATGATCTAGAGAGATGTCTCAAGAAGTGTTGTTATTTTTGGTTCCACTCGGAAGTCAAATTTTTGACGCATTTTTGACGTCGTTTCGGACTTTGTCAGAAATGCACATTTTTGCACTATTTCTTTAAATAACTCAATATGTGTATGATTTTACACATTCATTAACTGCACATTTATCACATTTAAGTTACTAAATGCTTTGATATTTATTTTATACTGAAATTTTAATTTTTTGATTTTTTATGAATTATTTTCTTATGTGAAAAGGAAAGGGGGGGGGTGATTTTCATACATATTCAACTTCTTCTCCAGAACTGCTGAACAGATTTTAATGAGTATTTTTTCAATCATGAATATATATGTTTACTGTGAACATGGACCCAAGTCTTGTGGGTTCAAGTCCCGGCACGAGCACTCCTCAAATTTTTTTCTTCATTTTTTCCCATTTTGTCAGCTTATTATGCACTTTTAGATCATCTGAATACCTTAAATTCCATTTTTCACTTAAAAATTTTTTTGTTCCCTTTATTAGCTCACCTGAGCAAAGCTCAAGTGAGCTATTGTCATAGCGCACCGTCCGGCGTCCGTCGTCTGTCGTCCGTCGTCCGTCCGTCGTCCGTCGTAAACTTTTCAACATTTTCGACTTCTTCTCCAGAACCACTGAAAAGATTTTCATGAAACTTGGTAGGAATGAAGTACTCATGGTCCCCTACAAGTGTTGTTGTTTTCGTCCGGATCCATCAACAGGTGGCGCCACCACAGGCAAAAGTAGGTCACAGGGGGTACCCTCCTTTGACAAACTTCTTCTTCAGAACAGAAGCATGTATCGACAAACCGAAAGCATCAGGATGATCTAGAGAGATGTCTTAAGAAGTGTTGTTATTTTTGGTTCCACTCGGAAGTCAAATTTTTGACGCGTTTTTGACGTCTTTTCGGACTTTGTCAGAAATGCACATTTTTGCACTATTTCTTTAAATAAATCAATAAGTGTATGATTTTACACATTCATTTAGTTCATATTTATCATATTTAAGTTACTAAATGCTTTGATAAGTAATTTATTCTAAAATTTAATTTTTTTGATTTTTTATTAATTTTTTTCTTATGTGAATAGGAAGGGGGGGGGGGTGATTTTCATACATATTCAACTTCTTCTCCAAAACCACTGAACAGATTTTCATGAAACTTGGTAGGAATGAAGTACTCATGGTCCCCTACAAGTGTTGTTGTTTTTCGTCTGGATCCATCAACAGGTGGCGCCACCACAGGCAAAAGTAGGTCACAGGGGGTACCCTCCTTTGACAAACTTCTTCTTCAGAACAGAAGCACGTACATTTTGTATAGACAAACCCAAAGAATCAGGATGATCTAGAGAGATGTCTCAAGAAGTGTTGTTATTTTTGGTTCCACTCGGAAGTCAAATTTTTGACGCATTTTTGACGTCGTTTCGGACTTTGTCAGAAATGCACATTTTTGCACTATTTCTTTAAATAACTCAATATGTGTATGATTTTACACATTCATTAACTGCACATTTATCACATTTAAGTTACTAAATGCTTTGATATTTATTTTATACTGAAATTTTAATTTTTTGATTTTTTATGAATTATTTTCTTATGTGAAAAGGAAAGGGGGGGGGGGGTGATTTTCATACATATTCAACTTCTTCTCCAGAACTGCTGAACAGATTTTAATGAGTATTTTTTCAATCATGAATATATATGTTTACTGTGAACATGGACCCAAGTCTTGTGGGTTCAAGTCCCGGCACGAGCACTCCTCAAATTTTTTTCTTCATTTTTTCCCATTTTGTCAGCTTATTATGCACTTTTAGATCATCTGAATACCTTAAATTCCATTTTTCACTTAAAAATTTTTTTGTTCCCTTTATTAGCTCACCTGAGCAAAGCTCAAGTGAGCTATTGTCATAGCGCACCGTCCGGCGTCCGTCGTCTGTCGTCCGTCGTCCGTCCGTCGTCCGTCGTAAACTTTTCAACATTTTCGACTTCTTCTCCAGAACCACTGAAAAGATTTTCATGAAACTTGGTAGGAATGAAGTACTCATGGTCCCCTACAAGTGTTGTTGTTTTCGTCCGGATCCATCAACAGGTGGCGCCACCACAGGCAAAAGTAGGTCACAGGGGGTACCCTCCTTTGACAAACTTCTTCTTCAGAACAGAAGCATGTAGCGACAAACCGAAAGCATCAGGATGATCTAGAGAGATGTCTTAAGAAGTGTTGTTATTTTTGGTTCCACTCGGAAGTCAAATTTTTGACGCGTTTTTGACGTCTTTTCGGACTTTGTCAGAAATGCACATTTTTGCACTATTTCTTTAAATAAATCAATAAGTGTATGATTTTACACATTCATTTAGTTCATATTTATCATATTTAAGTTACTAAATGCTTTGATAAGTAATTTATTCTAAAATTTAATTTTTTTGATTTTTTATTAATTTTTTTCTTATGTGAATAGGAAGGGGGGGGGGGTGATTTTCATACATATTCAACTTCTTCTCCAAAACCACTGAACAGATTTTCATGAAACTTGGTAGGAATGAAGTACTCATGGTCCCCTACAAGTGTTGTTGTTTTTCGTCTGGATCCATCAACAGGTGGCGCCACCACAGGCAAAAGTAGGTCACAGGGGGTACCCTCCTTTGACAAACTTCTTCTTCAGAACAGAAGCACGTACATTTTGTATAGACAAACCCAAAGAATCAGGATGATCTAGAGAGATGTCTCAAGAAGTGTTGTTATTTTTGGTTCCACTCGGAAGTCAAATTTTTGACGCATTTTTGACGTCGTTTCGGACTTTGTCAGAAATGCACATTTTTGCACTATTTCTTTAAATAACTCAATATGTGTATGATTTTACACATTCATTAACTGCACATTTATCACATTTAAGTTACTAAATGCTTTGATATTTATTTTATACTGAAATTTTAATTTTTTGATTTTTTATGAATTATTTTCTTATGTGAAAAGGAAAGGGGGGGGGGGGGTGATTTTCATACATATTCAACTTCTTCTCCAGAACTGCTGAACAGATTTTAATGAGTATTTTTTCAATCATGAATATATATGTTTACTGTGAACATGGACCCAAGTCTTGTGGGTTCAAGTCCCGGCACGAGCACTCCTCAAATTTTTTTCTTCATTTTTTCCCATTTTGTCAGCTTATTATGCACTTTTAGATCATCTGAATACCTTAAATTCCATTTTTCACTTAAAAATTTTTTTGTTCCCTTTATTAGCTCACCTGAGCAAAGCTCAAGTGAGCTATTGTCAT
This sequence comes from Pinctada fucata, assembly GCA_028142955.1. Taxonomy (NCBI): domain Eukaryota; kingdom Metazoa; phylum Mollusca; class Bivalvia; order Pterioida; family Pteriidae; genus Pinctada; species Pinctada fucata. Next base: position 88,783,886 of record AP027102.1, on the reverse strand, counting down.
AGCGCACCGTCCGGCGTCCGTCGTCTGTCGTCCGTCGTCCGTCGTCCGTCCGTCGTAAACTTTTCAACATTTTCGACTTCTTCTCCAGAACCACTGAAAAGATTTTCATGAAACTTGGTAGGAATGAAGTACTCATGGTCCCCTACAAGTGTTGTTGTTTTCGTCCGGATCCATCAACAGGTGGCGCCACCACAGGCAAAAGTAGGTCACAGGGGGTACCCTCCTTTGACAAACTTCTTCTTCAGAACAGAAGCATGTATCGACAAACCGAAAGCATCAGGATGATCTAGAGAGATGTCTTAAGAAGTGTTGTTATTTTTGGTTCCACTCGGAAGTCAAATTTTTGACGCGTTTTTGACGTCTTTTCGGACTTTGTCAGAAATGCACATTTTTGCACTATTTCTTTAAATAAATCAATAAGTGTATGATTTTACACATTCATTTAGTTCATATTTATCATATTTAAGTTACTAAATGCTTTGATAAGTAATTTATTCTAAAATTTAATTTTTTTGATTTTTTATTAATTTTTTTCTTATGTGAATAGGAAGGGGGGGGGGGGGTGATTTTCATACATATTCAACTTCTTCTCCAAAACCACTGAACAGATTTTCATGAAACTTGGTAGGAATGAAGTACTCATGGTCCCCTACAAGTGTTGTTGTTTTTCGTCTGGATCCATCAACAGGTGGCGCCACCACAGGCAAAAGTAGGTCACAGGGGGTACCCTCCTTTGACAAACTTCTTCTTCAGAACAGAAGCACGTACATTTTGTATAGACAAACCCAAAGAATCAGGATGATCTAGAGAGATGTCTCAAGAAGTGTTGTTATTTTTGGTTCCACTCGGAAGTCAAATTTTTGACGCATTTTTGACGTCGTTTCGGACTTTGTCAGAAATGCACATTTTTGCACTATTTCTTTAAATAACTCAATATGTGTATGATTTTACACATTCATTAACTGCACATTTATCACATTTAAGTTACTAAATGCTTTGATATTTATTTTATACTGAAATTTTAATTTTTTGATTTTTTATGAATTATTTTCTTATGTGAAAAGGAAAGGGGGGGGGGGGGTGATTTTCATACATATTCAACTTCTTCTCCAGAACTGCTGAACAGATTTTAATGAGTATTTTTTCAATCATGAATATATATGTTTACTGTGAACATGGACCCAAGTCTTGTGGGTTCAAGTCCCGGCACGAGCACTCCTCAAATTTTTTTCTTCATTTTTTCCCATTTTGTCAGCTTATTATGCACTTTTAGATCATCTGAATACCTTAAATTCCATTTTTCACTTAAAAATTTTTTTGTTCCCTTTATTAGCTCACCTGAGCAAAGCTCAAGTGAGCTATTGTCATAGCGCACCGTCCGGCGTCCGTCGTCTGTCGTCCGTCGTCCGTCCGTCGTCCGTCGTAAACTTTTCAACATTTTCGACTTCTTCTCCAGAACCACTGAAAAGATTTTCATGAAACTTGGTAGGAATGAAGTACTCATGGTCCCCTACAAGTGTTGTTGTTTTCGTCCGGATCCATCAACAGGTGGCGCCACCACAGGCAAAAGTAGGTCACAGGGGGTACCCTCCTTTGACAAACTTCTTCTTCAGAACAGAAGCATGTATCGACAAACCGAAAGCATCAGGATGATCTAGAGAGATGTCTTAAGAAGTGTTGTTATTTTTGGTTCCACTCGGAAGTCAAATTTTTGACACGTTTTTGACGTCTTTTCGGACTTTGTCAGAAATGCACATTTTTGCACTATTTCTTTAAATAAATCAATAAGTGTATGATTTTACACATTCATTTAGTTCATATTTATCATATTTAAGTTACTAAATGCTTTGATAAGTAATTTATTCTAAAATTTAATTTTTTTGATTTTTTATTAATTTTTTTCTTATGTGAATAGGAAGGGGGGGGGGGGGTGATTTTCATACATATTCAACTTCTTCTCCAAAACCACTGAACAGATTTTCATGAAACTTGGTAGGAATGAAGTACTCATGGTCCCCTACAAGTGTTGTTGTTTTTCGTCTGGATCCATCAACAGGTGGCGCCACCACAGGCAAAAGTAGGTCACAGGGGGTACCCTCCTTTGACAAACTTCTTCTTCAGAACAGAAGCACGTACATTTTGTATAGACAAACCCAAAGAATCAGGATGATCTAGAGAGATGTCTCAAGAAGTGTTGTTATTTTTGGTTCCACTCGGAAGTCAAATTTTTGACGCATTTTTGACGTCGTTTCGGACTTTGTCAGAAATGCACATTTTTGCACTATTTCTTTAAATAACTCAATATGTGTATGATTTTACACATTCATTAACTGCACATTTATCACATTTAAGTTACTAAATGCTTTGATATTTATTTTATACTGAAATTTTAATTTTTTGATTTTTTATGAATTATTTTCTTATGTGAAAAGGAAAGGGGGGGGGGGGTGATTTTCATACATATTCAACTTCTTCTCCAGAACTGCTGAACAGATTTTAATGAGTATTTTTTCAATCATGAATATATATGTTTACTGTGAACATGGACCCAAGTCTTGTGGGTTCAAGTCCCGGCACGAGCACTCCTCAAATTTTTTTCTTCATTTTTTCCCATTTTGTCAGCTTATTATGCACTTTTAGATCATCTGAATACCTTAAATTCCATTTTTCACTTAAAAATTTTTTTGTTCCCTTTATTAGCTCACCTGAGCAAAGCTCAAGTGAGCTATTGTCATAGCGCACCGTCCGGCGTCCGTCGTCTGTCGTCCGTCGTCCGTCCGTCGTCCGTCGTAAACTTTTCAACATTTTCGACTTCTTCTCCAGAACCACTGAAAAGATTTTCATGAAACTTGGTAGGAATGAAGTACTCATGGTCCCCTACAAGTGTTGTTGTTTTCGTCCGGATCCATCAACAGGTGGCGCCACCACAGGCAAAAGTAGGTCACAGGGGGTACCCTCCTTTGACAAACTTCTTCTTCAGAACAGAAGCATGTATCGACAAACCGAAAGCATCAGGATGATCTAGAGAGATGTCTTAAGAAGTGTTGTTATTTTTGGTTCCACTCGGAAGTCAAATTTTTGACGCGTTTTTGACGTCTTTTCGGACTTTGTCAGAAATGCACATTTTTGCACTATTTCTTTAAATAAATCAATAAGTGTATGATTTTACACATTCATTTAGTTCATATTTATCATATTTAAGTTACTAAATGCTTTGATAAGTAATTTATTCTAAAATTTAATTTTTTTGATTTTTTATTAATTTTTTTCTTATGTGAATAGGAAGGGGGGGGGGGGTGATTTTCATACATATTCAACTTCTTCTCCAAAACCACTGAACAGATTTTCATGAAACTTGGTAGGAATGAAGTACTCATGGTCCCCTACAAGTGTTGTTGTTTTTCGTCTGGATCCATCAACAGGTGGCGCCACCACAGGCAAAAGTAGGTCACAGGGGGTACCCTCCTTTGACAAACTTCTTCTTCAGAACAGAAGCACGTACATTTTGTATAGACAAACCCAAAGAATCAGGATGATCTAGAGAGATGTCTCAAGAAGTGTTGTTATTTTTGGTTCCACTCGGAAGTCAAATTTTTGACGCATTTTTGACGTCGTTTCGGACTTTGTCAGAAATGCACATTTTTGCACTATTTCTTTAAATAACTCAATATGTGTATGATTTTACACATTCATTAACTGCACATTTATCACATTTAAGTTACTAAATGCTTTGATATTTATTTTATACTGAAATTTTAATTTTTTGATTTTTTATGAATTATTTTCTTATGTGAAAAGGAAAGGGGGGGGGGGTGATTTTCATACATATTCAACTTCTTCTCCAGAACTGCTGAACAGATTTTAATGAGTATTTTTTCAATCATGAATATATATGTTTACTGTGAACATGGACCCAAGTCTTGTGGGTTCAAGTCCCGGCACGAGCACTCCTCAAATTTTTTTCTTCATTTTTTCCCATTTTGTCAGCTTATTATGCACTTTTAGATCATCTGAATACCTTAAATTCCATTTTTCACTTAAAAATTTTTTTGTTCCCTTTATTAGCTCACCTGAGCAAAGCTCAAGTGAGCTATTGTCATAGCGCACCGTCCGGCGTCCGTCGTCTGTCGTCCGTCGTCCGTCCGTCGTCCGTCGTAAACTTTTCAACATTTTCGACTTCTTCTCCAGAACCACTGAAAAGATTTTCATGAAACTTGGTAGGAATGAAGTACTCATGGTCCCCTACAAGTGTTGTTGTTTTCGTCCGGATCCATCAACAGGTGGCGCCACCACAGGCAAAAGTAGGTCACAGGGGGTACCCTCCTTTGACAAACTTCTTCTTCAGAACAGAAGCATGTATCGACAAACCGAAAGCATCAGGATGATCTAGAGAGATGTCTTAAGAAGTGTTGTTATTTTTGGTTCCACTCGGAAGTCAAATTTTTGACGCGTTTTTGACGTCTTTTCGGACTTTGTCAGAAATGCACATTTTTGCACTATTTCTTTAAATAAATCAATAAGTGTATGATTTTACACATTCATTTAGTTCATATTTATCATATTTAAGTTACTAAATGCTTTGATAAGTAATTTATTCTAAAATTTAATTTTTTTGATTTTTTATTAATTTTTTTCTTATGTGAATAGGAAGGGGGGGGGGGGGGGGGGTGATTTTCATACATATTCAACTTCTTCTCCAAAACCACTGAACAGATTTTCATGAAACTTGGTAGGAATGAAGTACTCATGGTCCCCTACAAGTGTTGTTGTTTTTCGTCTGGATCCATCAACAGGTGGCGCCACCACAGGCAAAAGTAGGTCACAGGGGGTACCCTCCTTTGACAAACTTCTTCTTCAGAACAGAAGCACGTACATTTTGTATAGACAAACCCAAAGAATCAGGATGATCTAGAGAGATGTCTCAAGAAGTGTTGTTATTTTTGGTTCCACTCGGAAGTCAAATTTTTGACGCATTTTTGACGTCGTTTCGGACTTTGTCAGAAATGCACATTTTTGCACTATTTCTTTAAATAACTCAATATGTGTATGATTTTACACATTCATTAACTGCACATTTATCACATTTAAGTTACTAAATGCTTTGATATTTATTTTATACTGAAATTTTAATTTTTTGATTTTTTATGAATTATTTTCTTATGTGAAAAGGAAAGGGGGGGGGGGGTGATTTTCATACATATTCAACTTCTTCTCCAGAACTGCTGAACAGATTTTAATGAGTATTTTTTCAATCATGAATATATATGTTTACTGTGAACATGGACCCAAGTCTTGTGGGTTCAAGTCCCGGCACGAGCACTCCTCAAATTTTTTTCTTCATTTTTTCCCATTTTGTCAGCTTATTATGCACTTTTAGATCATCTGAATACCTTAAATTCCATTTTTCACTTAAAAATTTTTTTGTTCCCTTTATTAGCTCACCTGAGCAAAGCTCAAGTGAGCTATTGTCATAGCGCACCGTCCGGCGTCCGTCGTCTGTCGTCCGTCGTCCGTCCGTCGTCCGTCGTAAACTTTTCAACATTTTCGACTTCTTCTCCAGAACCACTGAAAAGATTTTCATGAAACTTGGTAGGAATGAAGTACTCATGGTCCCCTACAAGTGTTGTTGTTTTCGTCCGGATCCATCAACAGGTGGCGCCACCACAGGCAAAAGTAGGTCACAGGGGGTACCCTCCTTTGACAAACTTCTTCTTCAGAACAGAAGCATGTATCGACAAACCGAAAGCATCAGGATGATCTAGAGAGATGTCTTAAGAAGTGTTGTTATTTTTGGTTCCACTCGGAAGTCAAATTTTTGACACGTTTTTGACGTCTTTTCGGACTTTGTCAGAAATGCACATTTTTGCACTATTTCTTTAAATAAATCAATAAGTGTATGATTTTACACATTCATTTAGTTCATATTTATCATATTTAAGTTACTAAATGCTTTGATAAGTAATTTATTCTAAAATTTAATTTTTTTGATTTTTTATTAGCTCACCTGAGCCATAGGCTCAAAGTGAGCTATTGTCATAGCGTGGCGTCCGTCGTCCGTCGTCCGTCGTCGTCCGTCGTCGTCCGTCGTAAACTTTTCAACATTTTCGACTTCTTCTCCAGAACCACTGAAAAGATTTTCATGAAACTTGGTAGGAATGAAGTACTCATGGTCCCCTACAAGTGTTGTTGTTTTTCGTCCGGATCCATCAACAGGTGGCGCCACCAGAGGCAAAAGTAGGTCACAGGGGGTACCCTCCTTTGACAAACTTCTTCTTCAGAACGGAGGCACGTATCGACAAACCGAAAGCATCAGGATGAACTAGAGAGATGTCTTAAGAAGTGTTGTTATTTTTGGTTCCACTCGGAAGTCAAATTTTTGACGCGTTTTTGACGTCTTTTCGGACTTCGTCAGAAATGCACATTTTTGCACTATTTCTTTAAATAACTCAATAAGTGTATGATTTTACACATTCATTTACTGCATATTTATCATATTTAAGTTACTAAATGCTTTGATAAGTATTTTATTCTAAAATTGAGATTTTTTGATTTTTTATTAATTTTTTTCTTATGTGAAAAGGAAGGGGGGGGGGTTGATTTTCATACATATTCAACTTCTTCTCCAGAACCACTGAAAAGATTTTCATGAAACTTGGTAGGAATGAAGTACTCATGGTCCCCTACAAGTGATGTTGTTTTTCGTCCAGATCCATCAACAGGTGGCGCCACCAGAGGCAAAAGTAGGTCACAGGGGGTACCCTCCTTTGACAAACTTCTTCTTCAGAACGAAAGCACGTATCGACAAACTGAAAGCATCAGAATGATCTAGAGAGATGTCTCAAGAAGTGTTGTTGTTTTTGGTTCCACTCGGAAGTCAAATTTTTGACGCGTTTTTGACGTCTTTTCGGACTCTGTCGGAAATGCACATTTTTGCACTATTTCTTTAAATAACTCAATATGTGTATGGTTTTACACATTGATTTACTACAAATTCATCACATTTAAGTTACTTAATGCTTTGATATGTATTTCATACTGAAATTTTAATTTTTTGATTTTTCATGAATTATTTTCTTATGTGAAAAGGAAAGGGGGGGGGGGTGATTTTCATACATATTCAACTTCTTCTCCAGAACTGCTGAACAGATTTTAATGAGTATTTTTTCAATCATGAATATATATGTTTACTGTGAACATGGACCCAAGTCTTGTGGGTTCAAGTCCCGGCACGAGCACTCCTCAAATTTTTTTCTTCATTTTTTCCCATTTTGTCAGCTTATTATGCACTTTTAGATCATCTGAATACCTTAAATTCCATTTTTCACTTAAAAATTTTTTTGTTCCCTTTATTAGCTCACCTGAGCAAAGCTCAAGTGAGCTATTGTCATAGCGCACCGTCCGGCGTCCGTCGTCTGTCGTCCGTCGTCCGTCCGTCGTCCGTCGTAAACTTTTCAACATTTTCGACTTCTTCTCCAGAACCACTGAAAAGATTTTCATGAAACTTGGTAGGAATGAAGTACTCATGGTCCCCTACAAGTGTTGTTGTTTTCGTCCGGATCCATCAACAGGTGGCGCCACCACAGGCAAAAGTAGGTCACAGGGGGTACCCTCCTTTGACAAACTTCTTCTTCAGAACAGAAGCATGTATCGACAAACCGAAAGCATCAGGATGATCTAGAGAGATGTCTTAAGAAGTGTTGTTATTTTTGGTTCCACTCGGAAGTCAAATTTTTGACACGTTTTTGACGTCTTTTCGGACTTTGTCAGAAATGCACATTTTTGCACTATTTCTTTAAATAAATCAATAAGTGTATGATTTTACACATTCATTTAGTTCATATTTATCATATTTAAGTTACTAAATGCTTTGATAAGTAATTTATTCTAAAATTTAATTTTTTTGATTTTTTATTAGCTCACCTGAGCCATAGGCTCAAAGTGAGCTATTGTCATAGCGTGGCGTCCGTCGTCCGTCGTCCGTCGTCGTCCGTCGTCGTCCGTCGTAAACTTTTCAACATTTTCGACTTCTTCTCCAGAACCACTGAAAAGATTTTCATGAAACTTGGTAGGAATGAAGTACTCATGGTCCCCTACAAGTGTTGTTGTTTTTCGTCCGGATCCATCAACAGGTGGCGCCACCAGAGGCAAAAGTAGGTCACAGGGGGTACCCTCCTTTGACAAACTTCTTCTTCAGAACGGAGGCACGTATCGACAAACCGAAAGCATCAGGATGAACTAGAGAGATGTCTTAAGAAGTGTTGTTATTTTTGGTTCCACTCGGAAGTCAAATTTTTGACGCGTTTTTGACGTCTTTTCGGACTTCGTCAGAAATGCACATTTTTGCACTATTTCTTTAAATAACTCAATAAGTGTATGATTTTACACATTCATTTACTGCATATTTATCATATTTAAGTTACTAAATGCTTTGATAAGTATTTTATTCTAAAATTGAGATTTTTTGATTTTTTATTAATTTTTTTCTTATGTGAAAAGGAAGGGGGGGGGTTGATTTTCATACATATTCAACTTCTTCTCCAGAACCACTGAAAAGATTTTCATGAAACTTGGTAGGAATGAAGTACTCATGGTCCCCTACAAGTGATGTTGTTTTTCGTCCAGATCCATCAACAGGTGGCGCCACCAGAGGCAAAAGTAGGTCACAGGGGGTACCCTCCTTTGACAAACTTCTTCTTCAGAACGAAAGCACGTATCGACAAACTGAAAGCATCAGAATGATCTAGAGAGATGTCTCAAGAAGTGTTGTTGTTTTTGGTTCCACTCGGAAGTCAAATTTTTGACGCGTTTTTGACGTCTTTTCGGACTCTGTCGGAAATGCACATTTTTGCACTATTTCTTTAAATAACTCAATATGTGTATGGTTTTACACATTGATTTACTACAAATTCATCACATTTAAGTTACTTAATGCTTTGATATGTATTTCATACTGAAATTTTAATTTTTTGATTTTTTATGAATTATTTTCTTATGTGAAAAGGAAAGGGGGGGGGGGGTGATTTTCATACATATTCAACTTCTTCTCCAGAACTGCTGAACAGATTTTAATGAGTATTTTTTCAATCATGAATATATATGTTTACTGTGAACATGGACCCAAGTCTTGTGGGTTCAAGTCCCGGCACGAGCACTCCTCAAATTTTTTTCTTCATTTTTTCCCATTTTGTCAGCTTATTATGCACTTTTAGATCATCTGAATACCTTAAATTCCATTTTTCACTTAAAAATTTTTTTGTTCCCTTTATTAGCTCACCTGAGCAAAGCTCAAGTGAGCTATTGTCATAGCGCACCGTCCGGCGTCCGTCGTCTGTCGTCCGTCGTCCGTCCGTCGTCCGTCGTAAACTTTTCAACATTTTCGACTTCTTCTCCAGAACCACTGAAAAGATTTTCATGAAACTTGGTAGGAATGAAGTACTCATGGTCCCCTACAAGTGTTGTTGTTTTCGTCCGGATCCATCAACAGGTGGCGCCACCACAGGCAAAAGTAGGTCACAGGGGGTACCCTCCTTTGACAAACTTCTTCTTCAGAACAGAAGCATGTATCGACAAACCGAAAGCATCAGGATGATCTAGAGAGATGTCTTAAGAAGTGTTGTTATTTTTGGTTCCACTCGGAAGTCAAATTTTTGACACGTTTTTGACGTCTTTTCGGACTTTGTCAGAAATGCACATTTTTGCACTATTTCTTTAAATAAATCAATAAGTGTATGATTTTACACATTCATTTAGTTCATATTTATCATATTTAAGTTACTAAATGCTTTGATAAGTAATTTATTCTAAAATTTAATTTTTTTGATTTTTTATTAGCTCACCTGAGCCATAGGCTCAAAGTGAGCTATTGTCATAGCGTGGCGTCCGTCGTCCGTCGTCCGTCGTCGTCCGTCGTCGTCCGTCGTAAACTTTTCAACATTTTCGACTTCTTCTCCAGAACCACTGAAAAGATTTTCATGAAACTTGGTAGGAATGAAGTACTCATGGTCCCCTACAAGTGTTGTTGTTTTTCGTCCGGATCCATCAACAGGTGGCGCCACCAGAGGCAAAAGTAGGTCACAGGGGGTACCCTCCTTTGACAAACTTCTTCTTCAGAACGGAGGCACGTATCGACAAACCGAAAGCATCAGGATGAACTAGAGAGATGTCTTAAGAAGTGTTGTTATTTTTGGTTCCACTCGGAAGTCAAATTTTTGACGCGTTTTTGACGTCTTTTCGGACTTCGTCAGAAATGCACATTTTTGCACTATTTCTTTAAATAACTCAATAAGTGTATGATTTTACACATTCATTTACTGCATATTTATCATATTTAAGTTACTAAATGCTTTGATAAGTATTTTATTCTAAAATTGAGATTTTTTGATTTTTTATTAATTTTTTTCTTATGTGAAAAGGAAGGGGGGGGGTTGATTTTCATACATATTCAACTTCTTCTCCAGAACCACTGAAAAGATTTTCATGAAACTTGGTAGGAATGAAGTACTCATGGTCCCCTACAAGTGATGTTGTTTTTCGTCCAGATCCATCAACAGGTGGCGCCACCAGAGGCAAAAGTAGGTCACAGGGGGTACCCTCCTTTGACAAACTTCTTCTTCAGAACGGAGGCACGTATCGACAAACTGAAAGCATCAGAATGATCTAGAGAGATGTCTCAAGAAGTGTTGTTGTTTTTGGTTCCACTCGGAAGTCAAATTTTTGACGCGTTTTTGACGTCTTTTCGGACTCTGTCGGAAATGCACATTTTTGCACTATTTCTTTAAATAACTCAATATGTGTATGGTTTTACACATTGATTTACTACAAATTCATCACATTTAAGTTACTTAATGCTTTGATATGTATTTCATACTGAAATTTTAATTTTTTGATTTTTTATGAATTATTTTCTTATGTGAAAAGGAAAGGGGGGGGGGGGTGATTTTCATACATATTCAACTTCTTCTCCAGAACTGCTGAACAGATTTTAATGAGTATTTTTTCAATCATGAATATATATGTTTACTGTGAACATGGACCCAAGTCTTGTGGGTTCAAGTCCCGGCACGAGCACTCCTCAAATTTTTTTCTTCATTTTTTCCCATTTTGTCAGCTTATTATGCACTTTTAGATCATCTGAATACCTTAAATTCCATTTTTCACTTAAAAATTTTTTTGTTCCCTTTATTAGCTCACCTGAGCAAAGCTCAAGTGAGCTATTGTCATAGCGCACCGTCCGGCGTCCGTCGTCTGTCGTCCGTCGTCCGTCCGTCGTCCGTCGTAAACTTTTCAACATTTTCGACTTCTTCTCCAGAACCACTGAAAAGATTTTCATGAAACTTGGTAGGAATGAAGTACTCATGGTCCCCTACAAGTGTTGTTGTTTTCGTCCGGATCCATCAACAGGTGGCGCCACCACAGGCAAAAGTAGGTCACAGGGGGTACCCTCCTTTGACAAACTTCTTCTTCAGAACAGAAGCATGTATCGACAAACCGAAAGCATCAGGATGATCTAGAGAGATGTCTTAAGAAGTGTTGTTATTTTTGGTTCCACTCGGAAGTCAAATTTTTGACACGTTTTTGACGTCTTTTCGGACTTTGTCAGAAATGCACATTTTTGCACTATTTCTTTAAATAAATCAATAAGTGTATGATTTTACACATTCATTTAGTTCATATTTATCATATTTAAGTTACTAAATGCTTTGATAAGTAATTTATTCTAAAATTTAATTTTTTTGATTTTTTATTAGCTCACCTGAGCCATAGGCTCAAAGTGAGCTATTGTCATAGCGTGGCGTCCGTCGTCCGTCGTCCGTCGTCGTCCGTCGTCGTCCGTCGTAAACTTTTCAACATTTTCGACTTCTTCTCCAGAACCACTGAAAAGATTTTCATGAAACTTGGTAGGAATGAAGTACTCATGGTCCCCTACAAGTGTTGTTGTTTTTCGTCCGGATCCATCAACAGGTGGCGCCACCAGAGGCAAAAGTAGGTCACAGGGGGTACCCTCCTTTGACAAACTTCTTCTTCAGAACGGAGGCACGTATCGACAAACCGAAAGCATCAGGATGAACTAGAGAGATGTCTTAAGAAGTGTTGTTATTTTTGGTTCCACTCGGAAGTCAAATTTTTGACGCGTTTTTGACGTCTTTTCGGACTTCGTCAGAAATGCACATTTTTGCACTATTTCTTTAAATAACTCAATAAGTGTATGATTTTACACATTCATTTACTGCATATTTATCATATTTAAGTTACTAAATGCTTTGATAAGTATTTTATTCTAAAATTGAGATTTTTTGATTTTTTATTAATTTTTTTCTTATGTGAAAAGGAAGGGGGGGGGGTTGATTTTCATACATATTCAACTTCTTCTCCAGAACCACTGAAAAGATTTTCATGAAACTTGGTAGGAATGAAGTACTCATGGTCCCCTACAAGTGATGTTGTTTTTCGTCCAGATCCATCAACAGGTGGCGCCACCAGAGGCAAAAGTAGGTCACAGGGGGTACCCTCCTTTGACAAACTTCTTCTTCAGAACGAAAGCACGTATCGACAAACTGAAAGCATCAGAATGATCTAGAGAGATGTCTCAAGAAGTGTTGTTGTTTTTGGTTCCACTCGGAAGTCAAATTTTTGACGCGTTTTTGACGTCTTTTCGGACTCTGTCGGAAATGCACATTTTTGCACTATTTCTTTAAATAACTCAATATGTGTATGGTTTTACACATTGATTTACTACAAATTCATCACATTTAAGTTACTTAATGCTTTGATATGTATTTCATACTGAAATTTTAATTTTTTGATTTTTCATGAATTATTTTCTTATGTGAAAAGGAAAGGGGGGGGGGTGATTTTCATACATATTCAACTTCTTCTCCAGAACTGCTGAACAGATTTTAATGAGTATTTTTTCAATCATGAATATATATGTTTACTGTGAACATGGACCCAAGTCTTGTGGGTTCAAGTCCCGGCACGAGCACTCCTCAAATTTTTTTCTTCATTTTTTCCCATTTTGTCAGCTTATTATGCACTTTTAGATCATCTGAATACCTTAAATTCCATTTTTCACTTAAAAATTTTTTTGTTCCCTTTATTAGCTCACCTGAGCAAAGCTCAAGTGAGCTATTGTCATAGCGCACCGTCCGGCGTCCGTCGTCTGTCGTCCGTCGTCCGTCCGTCGTCCGTCGTAAACTTTTCAACATTTTCGACTTCTTCTCCAGAACCACTGAAAAGATTTTCATGAAACTTGGTAGGAATGAAGTACTCATGGTCCCCTACAAGTGTTGTTGTTTTCGTCCGGATCCATCAACAGGTGGCGCCACCACAGGCAAAAGTAGGTCACAGGGGGTACCCTCCTTTGACAAACTTCTTCTTCAGAACAGAAGCATGTATCGACAAACCGAAAGCATCAGGATGATCTAGAGAGATGTCTTAAGAAGTGTTGTTATTTTTGGTTCCACTCGGAAGTCAAATTTTTGACACGTTTTTGACGTCTTTTCGGACTTTGTCAGAAATGCACATTTTTGCACTATTTCTTTAAATAAATCAATAAGTGTATGATTTTACACATTCATTTAGTTCATATTTATCATATTTAAGTTACTAAATGCTTTGATAAGTAATTTATTCTAAAATTTAATTTTTTTGATTTTTTATTAGCTCACCTGAGCCATAGGCTCAAAGTGAGCTATTGTCATAGCGTGGCGTCCGTCGTCCGTCGTCCGTCGTCGTCCGTCGTCGTCCGTCGTAAACTTTTCAACATTTTCGACTTCTTCTCCAGAACCACTGAAAAGATTTTCATGAAACTTGGTAGGAATGAAGTACTCATGGTCCCCTACAAGTGTTGTTGTTTTTCGTCCGGATCCATCAACAGGTGGCGCCACCAGAGGCAAAAGTAGGTCACAGGGGGTACCCTCCTTTGACAAACTTCTTCTTCAGAACGGAGGCACGTATCGACAAACCGAAAGCATCAGGATGAACTAGAGAGATGTCTTAAGAAGTGTTGTTATTTTTGGTTCCACTCGGAAGTCAAATTTTTGACGCGTTTTTGACGTCTTTTCGGACTTCGTCAGAAATGCACATTTTTGCACTATTTCTTTAAATAACTCAATAAGTGTATGATTTTACACATTCATTTACTGCATATTTATCATATTTAAGTTACTAAATGCTTTGATAAGTATTTTATTCTAAAATTGAGATTTTTTGATTTTTTATTAATTTTTTTCTTATGTGAAAAGGAAGGGGGGGGGTTGATTTTCATACATATTCAACTTCTTCTCCAGAACCACTGAAAAGATTTTCATGAAACTTGGTAGGAATGAAGTACTCATGGTCCCCTACAAGTGATGTTGTTTTTCGTCCAGATCCATCAACAGGTGGCGCCACCAGAGGCAAAAGTAGGTCACAGGGGGTACCCTCCTTTGACAAACTTCTTCTTCAGAACGAAAGCACGTATCGACAAACTGAAAGCATCAGAATGATCTAGAGAGATGTCTCAAGAAGTGTTGTTGTTTTTGGTTCCACTCGGAAGTCAAATTTTTGACGCGTTTTTGACGTCTTTTCGGACTCTGTCGGAAATGCACATTTTTGCACTATTTCTTTAAATAACTCAATATGTGTATGGTTTTACACATTGATTTACTACAAATTCATCACATTTAAGTTACTTAATGCTTTGATATGTATTTCATACTGAAATTTTAATTTTTTGATTTTTTATGAATTATTTTCTTATGTGAAAAGGAAAGGGGGGGGGGGGGGGGTGATTTTCATACATATTCAACTTCTTCTCCAGAACTGCTGAACAGATTTTAATGAGTATTTTTTCAATCATGAATATATATGTTTACTGTGAACATGGACCCAAGTCTTGTGGGTTCAAGTCCCGGCACGAGCACTCCTCAAATTTTTTTCTTCATTTTTTCCCATTTTGTCAGCTTATTATGCACTTTTAGATCATCTGAATACCTTAAATTCCATTTTTCACTTAAAAATTTTTTTGTTCCCTTTATTAGCTCACCTGAGCAAAGCTCAAGTGAGCTATTGTCATAGCGCACCGTCCGGCGTCCGTCGTCTGTCGTCCGTCGTCCGTCCGTCGTCCGTCGTAAACTTTTCAACATTTTCGACTTCTTCTCCAGAACCACTGAAAAGATTTTCATGAAACTTGGTAGGAATGAAGTACTCATGGTCCCCTACAAGTGTTGTTGTTTTCGTCCGGATCCATCAACAGGTGGCGCCACCACAGGCAAAAGTAGGTCACAGGGGGTACCCTCCTTTGACAAACTTCTTCTTCAGAACAGAAGCATGTATCGACAAACCGAAAGCATCAGGATGATCTAGAGAGATGTCTTAAGAAGTGTTGTTATTTTTGGTTCCACTCGGAAGTCAAATTTTTGACACGTTTTTGACGTCTTTTCGGACTTTGTCAGAAATGCACATTTTTGCACTATTTCTTTAAATAAATCAATAAGTGTATGATTTTACACATTCATTTAGTTCATATTTATCATATTTAAGTTACTAAATGCTTTGATAAGTAATTTATTCTAAAATTTAATTTTTTTGATTTTTTATTAGCTCACCTGAGCCATAGGCTCAAAGTGAGCTATTGTCATAGCGTGGCGTCCGTCGTCCGTCGTCCGTCGTCGTCCGTCGTCGTCCGTCGTAAACTTTTCAACATTTTCGACTTCTTCTCCAGAACCACTGAAAAGATTTTCATGAAACTTGGTAGGAATGAAGTACTCATGGTCCCCTACAAGTGTTGTTGTTTTTCGTCCGGATCCATCAACAGGTGGCGCCACCAGAGGCAAAAGTAGGTCACAGGGGGTACCCTCCTTTGACAAACTTCTTCTTCAGAACGGAGGCACGTATCGACAAACCGAAAGCATCAGGATGAACTAGAGAGATGTCTTAAGAAGTGTTGTTATTTTTGGTTCCACTCGGAAGTCAAATTTTTGACGCGTTTTTGACGTCTTTTCGGACTTCGTCAGAAATGCACATTTTTGCACTATTTCTTTAAATAACTCAATAAGTGTATGATTTTACACATTCATTTACTGCATATTTATCATATTTAAGTTACTAAATGCTTTGATAAGTATTTTATTCTAAAATTGAGATTTTTTGATTTTTTATTAATTTTTTTCTTATGTGAAAAGGAAGGGGGGGGGGTTGATTTTCATACATATTCAACTTCTTCTCCAGAACCACTGAAAAGATTTTCATGAAACTTGGTAGGAATGAAGTACTCATGGTCCCCTACAAGTGATGTTGTTTTTCGTCCAGATCCATCAACAGGTGGCGCCACCAGAGGCAAAAGTAGGTCACAGGGGGTACCCTCCTTTGACAAACTTCTTCTTCAGAACGAAAGCACGTATCGACAAACTGAAAGCATCAGAATGATCTAGAGAGATGTCTCAAGAAGTGTTGTTGTTTTTGGTTCCACTCGGAAGTCAAATTTTTGACGCGTTTTTGACGTCTTTTCGGACTCTGTCGGAAATGCACATTTTTGCACTATTTCTTTAAATAACTCAATATGTGTATGGTTTTACACATTGATTTACTACAAATTCATCACATTTAAGTTACTTAATGCTTTGATATGTATTTCATACTGAAATTTTAATTTTTTGATTTTTTATGAATTATTTTCTTATGTGAAAAGGAAAGGGGGGGGGGGTGATTTTCATACATATTCAACTTCTTCTCCAGAACTGCTGAACAGATTTTAATGAGTATTTTTTCAATCATGAATATATATGTTTACTGTGAACATGGACCCAAGTCTTGTGGGTTCAAGTCCCGGCACGAGCACTCCTCAAATTTTTTTCTTCATTTTTTCCCATTTTGTCAGCTTATTATGCACTTTTAGATCATCTGAATACCTTAAATTCCATTTTTCACTTAAAAATTTTTTTGTTCCCTTTATTAGCTCACCTGAGCAAAGCTCAAGTGAGCTATTGTCATAGCGCACCGTCCGGCGTCCGTCGTCTGTCGTCCGTCGTCCGTCCGTCGTCCGTCGTAAACTTTTCAACATTTTCGACTTCTTCTCCAGAACCACTGAAAAGATTTTCATGAAACTTGGTAGGAATGAAGTACTCATGGTCCCCTACAAGTGTTGTTGTTTTCGTCCGGATCCATCAACAGGTGGCGCCACCACAGGCAAAAGTAGGTCACAGGGGGTACCCTCCTTTGACAAACTTCTTCTTCAGAACAGAAGCATGTATCGACAAACCGAAAGCATCAGGATGATCTAGAGAGATGTCTTAAGAAGTGTTGTTATTTTTGGTTCCACTCGGAAGTCAAATTTTTGACACGTTTTTGACGTCTTTTCGGACTTTGTCAGAAATGCACATTTTTGCACTATTTCTTTAAATAAATCAATAAGTGTATGATTTTACACATTCATTTAGTTCATATTTATCATATTTAAGTTACTAAATGCTTTGATAAGTAATTTATTCTAAAATTTAATTTTTTTGATTTTTTATTAGCTCACCTGAGCCATAGGCTCAAAGTGAGCTATTGTCATAGCGTGGCGTCCGTCGTCCGTCGTCCGTCGTCGTCCGTCGTCGTCCGTCGTAAACTTTTCAACATTTTCGACTTCTTCTCCAGAACCACTGAAAAGATTTTCATGAAACTTGGTAGGAATGAAGTACTCATGGTCCCCTACAAGTGTTGTTGTTTTTCGTCCGGATCCATCAACAGGTGGCGCCACCAGAGGCAAAAGTAGGTCACAGGGGGTACCCTCCTTTGACAAACTTCTTCTTCAGAACGGAGGCACGTATCGACAAACCGAAAGCATCAGGATGAACTAGAGAGATGTCTTAAGAAGTGTTGTTATTTTTGGTTCCACTCGGAAGTCAAATTTTTGACGCGTTTTTGACGTCTTTTCGGACTTCGTCAGAAATGCACATTTTTGCACTATTTCTTTAAATAACTCAATAAGTGTATGATTTTACACATTCATTTACTGCATATTTATCATATTTAAGTTACTAAATGCTTTGATAAGTATTTTATTCTAAAATTGAGATTTTTTGATTTTTTATTAATTTTTTTCTTATGTGAAAAGGAAGGGGGGGGGGGGTTGATTTTCATACATATTCAACTTCTTCTCCAGAACCACTGAAAAGATTTTCATGAAACTTGGTAGGAATGAAGTACTCATGGTCCCCTACAAGTGATGTTGTTTTTCGTCCAGATCCATCAACAGGTGGCGCCACCAGAGGCAAAAGTAGGTCACAGGGGGTACCCTCCTTTGACAAACTTCTTCTTCAGAACGAAAGCACGTATCGACAAACTGAAAGCATCAGAATGATCTAGAGAGATGTCTCAAGAAGTGTTGTTGTTTTTGGTTCCACTCGGAAGTCAAATTTTTGACGCGTTTTTGACGTCTTTTCGGACTCTGTCGGAAATGCACATTTTTGCACTATTTCTTTAAATAACTCAATATGTGTATGGTTTTACACATTGATTTACTACAAATTCATCACATTTAAGTTACTTAATGCTTTGATATGTATTTCATACTGAAATTTTAATTTTTTGATTTTTTATGAATTATTTTCTTATGTGAAAAGGAAAGGGGGGGGGGTGATTTTCATACATATTCAACTTCTTCTCCAGAACTGCTGAACAGATTTTTATGAGTATTTTTTCAATCATGAATAGATATGTTTACTGTGAACATGGACCCAAGGCTTGTGGGTTCAAGTTCTGGTACCCTGGTAACTTTAGTTTCGTATAAGTTGGTACATGTTCATGTATGCAAGAGTTGTCTTTCTTTAATATAGATTTATGTTTTTGAGGTTTAAATTTTTGGATTATCGATTCATTTGAATGTTATATATTTTGAATTATTAAATAGGTATGGAAAAGGAAACTAAATTATTTTAAAAAGATGAATAAGTATTTTCAAATTTATCTTGTGAAGACTTAGATATACAACTATGAAATTACAATATTGAGAGCAGCTCAAAATATTAATGTAAGAACAGATCAATGTTATCAATAACACAGTGAAAGGATGGGGAGGGGGTCTGTTATTTTGCTTTAGCTTCTGTATAACTATCTCTCTCGGGTTACTTAGATTACTCAAGAAGAAGGGGGGATGATTTTCATACATATTCAACTTCTTCTCCAGAACCACTGAACAGATTTTCGTTAAATTTGGTAGGAAAGAAGAAATCATGGTCCCCTACAAGTATTGTTGTTTTTAGCTCACCTGAGCGAAGCTCAAGTGAGCTATTGTCATAGCGCGTCGTCCGTCCATCGTCCGTCCGTCCGACGTAAACTTTTAACATTTTCGATATCTTTTCGGCAACCGCTGCACAGAATTTCACGAAATTTCACAGGAAGCAAGTACTCAATGCCCTCTATCAAATTTTTGTTTTTCAAGCCGATCGGAAATCCAAGATGGCCGCCACAGGCTCTGATTGGCTGACACATTTTTTACTTCTCTTCTGAAACTGCGTCACAGAATTTCATGAAACTTCACAGAAAGCAAGTACTCAATGCCCTCTACCAAGTTTGTGTTTTTTGAGCCGATCGGAAATCCAAGATGGCCGCCACAGGCTCTGATTGGCTGACACATTTTTGACTTCTCCTCCGAAACTGCTGCACAGAATTTCATGAAACTTCACAGGAAGGAAGTACTCAATGCCTTCTACCAAGTTTGTGTTTTTGGAGCCGATTGGAAATCCAAGATGGCCGCCACAGGCTCTAATTGGCTGACACATTCTCGACTTCTCCTCTGAAACCGCTGCACAGAATTTCATGAAACTTCACGGGAAGCAACTACTCAATGCCCTCTACCAAATTGTGTTTTTCAAGCCAAGATCCAAGATGGCTGCCACAGGCTCTGATTGGCTGACACATTTTCAACTTCTCTTCTATAACCACTGCACAGAATATCATGCAACTTCACAGGAAGCAAGTACTCAATGCCCTCTACTAAGTTTGTGTTTTTCGAGCCAATCGGAAATCCAAGATGGCTGCCACAGACTCTGATTGACTGACACATTTTCGACTTCTCCTCTCAAACGGCTGCATAGAATTTCACAAACCTTCACAGGAAGCAAGTACTGATTGCTCTCTACCAAGTTTGTGTTTTTCGAGCTGATCAGAAATCCAAGATGGCCGCCACAGGCTCTGATTGGCTGACAAATTTTCGACTTCGTCTCTGAAACTGCTGCACAGAATTTCATGAAACTTCACAGGATGCAAGTACTCATACCCTCTATCAAGTTTGCGTTTTTGGAGCCTATCGGAAATTCAAGATGGCCGCCACAGGCTCTGATTGGCTGACACATTTTCAACTTCTCCTCTAAAACTGCTTCACAGAATTTCTTGAAACTTCACAGGACGCAAGTACTAATTGCCTTCTACTTAGTTTGTGTTTTTCGAGCCGATTGGAAATCCAAGATGTCCTCTATAGGCTCTATTTGAATGACACATTTTTGACTTATCCTCTTAAACTACTGCACAGAATGTCACTGAACTTTACAGGAAGTAACTTGTACACCTTGTCCTTCTCAAAGCTTCACTAAAAGCGATTTCCTTCAGGTCTTGACTTTGATTGAAAACATACATACAGTCTCCTCAGGTGAGCGATGTGGCCCCCTTGGGCCTCTTGTTTGTCCAATTTTTCGGGTGATACCTGCATCAACAGAAAAAATATAAGATTCATTTCTTAATTGACTTACATGTACTATGTCACACGTCTTGGAAGTGTACATGTGGGTGACCTAGATTTTGTCACATTTAATCACTGAGGGTAGACAGCGTCGATTGAAAATGGAATTTTGAATCTGTGCATGTGAAAGTAATAAATAGAATGGGCATTTTATGAGAAATTAATCCGCGTATGTTCTAATGATAAATGTCTTCAAATTCAATAGCATCATTTTAGAACAGATCAATTTGCAGGATGGACCACATGATAGGCTCTTGCATTTATCGAAAATTGCATTGCAGTTGGTTGGTACCTTCATATAAGGGAAACGCAGTAGGAATGTAAATATTACAACATAATGACCATGATCAGTCTATACACTCAAGCTCAAGTGGAAACTAACTCAAAATCAGTTTTCAATTTCCTTCAGAGCTTTTCAGTTTGCTTGAGTGATGCTTTCCTATTTCACATTTGCATTGATTTCAGTGAGTATAAAGTTTATTTACCTCATTACATTGACACTAGAGATTGACCAACTCTGAAAAAAAACTTTAACCGTGGCCGTAATGATGAGAGATGTGGCTTTCAATTTTTCATGCGCAATTTCACAGGTGCATTTTTAAAGAGTCGATACAATTCTGTATGTACCAAAATTCAACTTGTGGTATGACATATTCTGAAAAACTTGAACATTTGAAAATCTTAGCTATAGCTTATGAACGGTAAGTGAAAGATCTTTAACTTATATTTCACATGTGTATTCCTTGTGATTCAAATTCTTATCTTGTTTCCGTGAACTTTTTATTCGACATACTTTCTGAAAAAAGTAACCCTGGCCATTAACGTCTTTAAATTAAATAACATCGTTTAAGAACAGATAAATTTGCAGCATGGACCAGACATGCTTGTTTCGGGTATTTGACCCTCGTTAGTGATCCTCAATCTAAGCAATGTTACATGGCAAAAGAGTACGTGTGAAAGTTATTTTGTCCAAAAATGTACCAAAAAACGTAGCAGGATGGGTGGGATATGATGCTACAGGACTCACGTGCTAGAAATTTCAAGACATTTTGGTAACAAATTTTTAAATGCGTTTAAGAAACGATCAACCGAAGTTGATCGAACTTGTCTACATGTGTCCTCGGGGACTCCTGGTCCACCAGCAGTGACACTCACCAAGTGGTACAAATGTTAAACGTCTTCAGATTCAATAGCAGATAAATTTGCAGCATGGACCAGGCATGCACGTTTTGGGCACTTAACTCTCGTCAGTGATACTCAATCTAAACAATTTAATATGGTCAAAGAGTGTGACAGTAATTATGTCCAAAAATGTACCGAGAGACGAAGCAGGATGGGTTGGATATGTGTCAGACATTTCAAGAAATTTTGATAACAGAATTTTTTGAAAGCTGAATTCAATGGCTTTAATATTTCATTATGTAATTGATACATGACGACCTTGTCACCTGTTCCTTAGAGTTTCTTCTACTTTTGAAATAGGAATTTAACATTGTTCAAAGTTGATGCAAGCAAATTTCAGTTCACGTATTCTACAATCTAAAATTGGTTGATTCATGAAAAGCATCATGATCGTCAAAATAATTCTAGACCCTTCTTGACTTTATCAGTGTTTTTTTTTTTTTTTTTTTTTAATTTTTTCAACAAGTCCGTCTTGTCTCCAAAGGTTCTCAGAAGCTTAATAACTATACTTCTTTCCCCCAACCACTTTGCAGAATTTTACCAAACGTTAAAAGAATGAACTTCAAGTGCTCAATTCCTATGCATTGCCAGATCTAGACACCAAGGCATCAAATTGAGTAATTGTAAGCCACTAAATACAAGAAACTTTGCAGGATACATGTATACTCGAAGTCCTCCTGTAAAATAAGAAGGCTATATGTATATATACATTTACCCAACATCTGACTAATTAGACTGGAAATCTCCCAAATCTAGTGACATGGTATCATCCCGTACCTGGTCAATAGATGCCTGGGTAACCGATGGTTACATTGGAAAACACAAAAAAGAGAAACAAAAACCCCGACAGAGGCAAAAAGAAAAATAACATCACATCATTGCTTGAACCATGAAGGACAACACTATGTAATATTTTATATGTATTTTCTCCATAGCATTACGATGTGAAATAGAAATTCACTACTAATACGGGTACCGTGGCATCCTATTTCGACATAAAATTGTCCTATGACACTGATGGTCACATGAACATCTCACTCTATGACAAACATGACGACTTCAATTTCACCATCACAAACTTTTCTTTTCTGAGTAGCAACATCCCTTCATCGCCTGTTTATGGCGTGTTCATATCTCAGTTGATACGCTAT
The DNA here is from genome assembly GCA_028142955.1 of Pinctada fucata. NCBI lineage: Eukaryota > Metazoa > Mollusca > Bivalvia > Pterioida > Pteriidae > Pinctada > Pinctada fucata. The sequence goes on along the minus strand of AP027102.1, from coordinate 88,760,852 downwards.
GCCAGAGCAAGTACCAAATACACACATTTTATTCTGAGAGCTAGGCGTCTTTCAGATAAGCTTCTCAGTCAGGGATACGTTTGCGACCGACTAACATCGTCACCGAGGAAGTTCTACGGTCGATATGGGGAACTCGTCATACACTATGATGCCCCACTCACCAGAATGGTGGATGATAATCTGTCATAGACCATTTGAACCATCCAACGAAAGATTATATTCTATATCTTCCGAAATGAAAGTAACCGGATGTGACAACTCTACCGAATTGAAGCGGCGGGTGTTGCATTAAGCAGGAGATGCTGACTCTTCCTGGGCTTCTGGTCTCACTCCCATATCGAAGATTCTCTTCTTTTCATGTGGTGGAGGTTTTTGTTTGTTTGCTTTGGTTCCTGTTTTATCCTGATTTTGTATGCCTTCGGCTTATGGTTTTCTGAATTATCGATTTCGTGCTGTATACAGGGATATGGTCATTATCCATATTTGTCATACAACTACGACACCAACAAACGAAGACAATGGCATTAATCCCGTGTAATAGACTAAGAAAAACACTAAGAGTTTTCAGTGAATTAAGGAAGAACACATAAAGGAGGGAGACCTATTGTATCTAGTGCCGAATTTAGACGATCATCCGTTATATTTATAACAAATTGTGTGTTATCCGGATAACATGCGCACATCCCTCAATGATAAAGTTTACGAAACAGATTTTAACATATTATGCTGTCGGGTTATGATAACAAGTTGAAAATAGAAAACTAAAATTGCCAAACATTTCATGTCTAAATGTGTGGAAACCTATCTTTAAAGAGGCATAGTCAACACATAAAAGTACAGAAGCACAAGGATGTACAAATACCAGATGATGAGTCTTGTAATCATATTCTGAACCTTCCATTATTATGATTATTCAAAATGTGAATGCAACCATCTTGTGGAAATAATTAATTAAGAGTGCCTAAAAATGCAGGATTCATGCAATTGCTGACGAGTATTAGATCGCGGATTGTAGGCATCACACAGGACATATATAAAATTATTCATCGACCATATTAAGGTTTGGCTCAACTACAGCTCCGGCATTGCTAGCCAAGCATGCCAAACGCACTCATCGCCCTCTGTTATACCAGAATAAAGAATCCGAGGATCATGCATCAATGAAAGGTTTAAAATTTTACAGATTAGACATGACCACTACATGTATGAGTATATATAAAACATTTCATCTTCTATGATATTTTCTGATATTTCCTATTTAACTTGATATTAAGTTTTTGCTACGTAATTTCCACTTTTTACATAAAAGATCATTTGAAAATTAAAAGGAATCGTGTATTCAGGAAAGAAGCCAAGGTATGAAATATATTGAACAACTTTGAGGGAAGGTGCTGTTGCTAGAGACAATATATAATTGATTTCCAGACACTTAAACTAGTTCTTTAGGCTATATCGATATGGAAATGAACATAACGTTTAAAAAGAAAAAGAAATAGTGACTAATGATAACAATTAAGTAGAAATTAGATCAATAAACCGGTCAATGTTACATGCTTTCATTTTGCGAAATAACAAAAGATTAATCTAAAAACATGTTGGATATGTATTGACTCAAAAATTATCTAATCCTTTACAAAAAAATCGAAAGTCTGGAGGAAACATTAAAAAAGAACAACTTTTCATACGCGATTTTATCTTTTCCTCTATAATCATGATACACGAGTTCGGAATTTTAGAAATCATCTTTTTTCTTTCAGTTGTAGCTATATTTGGTAAGAATTTTTCAATTAATTTTTTTCTAAAATAATTTAAATAGATAATTGTCAGTTTAAAGGAAAAACATATTGTGAATATAATTTGTCAAGATTTGTAAAGACATAAATAAACCTAGCAAGTGTCCAAAATGTACGTGCTACCAGAGCGAACCATTCTTGATAAAAGAAATCAAATACTGTGTACCAACCCTGCATAAGAAATTATATTTTCATTCAGAATGCAAAGTGTGCAATGTTAGAAGGTCATACATATGTGGACAATATGAATGCCGGTGTAGAGAAACAAAACAAGGAAAAGTCTGTAGGAATTGTGACGATTGGTGTGAAAGGTAGGACTAAGTCAAATATGAATAATTACCTTAATACCAAGAATCCAAAAATTATTATTCTTTCTATGGCAAAAGAAGTTGATAAAAGATGTAATTTTTATTCTTTATTTGGTCATTTCTAGTTCTGTTTCATCTGATACATTTACTGCATGCATGGAATAAAATTGAATTAAATTATACTAATTGATGTTCATATGGACACTAGTCTAGTAATACGGAAATCAAAGAAAAAAATCTTTTTTGCTTACAGATTGGAACTTATAGAATGTCTGAACGGAGAATGTACGAATGATGAATGTCAATGCCACGCTTGTTACTCTGGCGCCAATTGCGGAATTTATAGTAATTAAATGTGTTTCGATTTGAGTTTACTTTTGCTGATTGTAGTCATGGGAGAATAGATATTATAAATGTTTATAATGAGAATATCCATATTGCATTACCTAACTTGTAATTGTATTATCTAAATGAAAAGAAACAGGTTCAAATTAAAATCATCTGAATATAGAAGATAGAAACATAAACGTACGTCATTTAAACAGTAATAAGTATGGAAACCCTGAACTGAAGTGCGTTTCATTCTTTTGATTTTTGCGTTTTTGATCTTTGCATTTTGCTTTTTCCTGAATGGTTTTTATCGAATAGTTGTCCCGGGGATAGCCAATCACATTCGTTGACTGACATATTTAGGCACGAAAATGACACGTTTTGCTCTTTACCTTTTGTGCTACGTACAACTTTCCTAGTAAATTAAAAGACAATGTCAACGGGCATCCGATTTATTTACAATGATAAATAAACTGACTTCCTTCAGTCTTTGTTTATCCTTTTTATTTTTGAATTTAACTTTAAGGGAAGGGGGTCTCTACAGTGCAGAAGGCTTGGTTATTTGGATTATGAGTACAATTTACCCTCCCATTCGGATTAAATGTGTCTGAATTTTACAAAAGTGTCGTTTCTTCTCCTCGTTAAGAGTTGAAACAATAACAAGGAGTAAAAAGCAAAGAAATCAAAACGCAAAACACCTAAAGCAAAACGCATGTCAGTTCAGGTTTCCATAAATTAGTCAACTTGGGTACCATTTACCTAGGCTTCTTTTTTCCCTTCGTTTACCAGGTAATATGTTTTTCCCTCAATTTGACCAACCAGAATACACAGCCATTGTCAAGCCTTTCGCTAGAGGAGTACTTCGTGGTATTTCCGCAACGGACCTTGATGATTCCGAATGCGCCGAGAAAACATCCGAGTTTTGTAGTTGTTCCTATATAATTTACAGAGTGTTCGAAAATTCAAACGAAAGCGCAAAATTTCAAATGAATCATGACACTGGTGATCTACATTTTGATGTTTTTGAGGAAGGGACGGTAGAATTGATTATAGCAGCTTACAATTACGATGCCGATAACAACCCTGACATAACGGACTTCCGTGTAGGATATTCCAAGGTTATACTATACATTACCAATGAAACTCCGATTGGTATCAGGCCAGATTTAAGAGAAATGGAAAGAGTGCCAAATATCTATAACTGGAAAGTACAATCCTTCGATGTAAATGTGATTGAAGGACATAGACGATCCAAAAGACAGGCAGTGAGTAGTTTTTTTTCAGACAGACATGAAAACAATTTATTATCAGAAATACAAGCATAGCATAAAACATTGCTCCTCATGATATCAAATATTTTGAGAATAATTTTTCTATGTTTCAATAGAACTTAGGTGTGTGTTATCGATTCATGTAAACAATAAGTTATGCTACATTCATGTCTGCAAAAGTCGATTCATTCGACCATTTTTCATTTAATGATTTAAGAATAAATGTGCATTGAACATAAAGTATATTTGTAAGCTATTCACATGTTTTTCTTTGTTGTCTCAGAGCAGTGTTCCAGGGGAGTCAGTAGCTGTTATTCGGGCTACAGATGGATGGGAACTTCGATCTAACGTTTCGTTCACAGACTCTATAGTCCTCAGTTTGACCATTTCATTATCTAGAGGGATTCATTATCTGAACGCTTTTGTAATGTCTGACGTTACAACAAATGGAAGTCCTTTGTTTCATTTTTGTGAAGCTGCCATGGGTGAAGTAGGCTCAAACCTTCATATTCTGGGTTCAGGTGATGTTTCTCTTGGTCGCTCAACGTCAAATAGCTACACCGTACGTTGTTTCTTAGAAATATTATACCATTCTTATAAAGACTTTAAAAAAAATCTATTGTAATCCTATTGATAATTGAAGATGTGAAAATAGAGATATCGATTTTGATATTGAATAAAAAGTTACTCATTTTCCCACAGAATGACATCATAAACATCAGCATCGTAAATATCACAAATGACGAGGCAGATACATCATCATCGGCGGCCAATGAAATCGTCATCACTTTCACAGCGACTGTTTTGAATCCCACAGACGTCGAATATGATACAGAACCTTACTATGTCTCTGCATTAGTTCTTGACAACTCCACAGAATATCTCTCGGTGACAAATTATACAACTAACATAACAGCTCCAGAAAAGGTAATTTAGATAATTACAATAGTTAGAATATTGTATGAAGTAAAGGGTGACTGACTGAATGTTTTCAAAAGTGTTTCCTAATTGGCTGTATTTGTATCCATGATCTTGGAAAACTGCGAACGGTTAAACTATCTGTATTTTCGCTGGAATGCATCATAAGTACCTGTTAGTACACAAGCCATCCAAAGTCGTTGTCTTTTCTTAAATCTTACTTCAAGCAAGGCATTCAAAAGGAAGGGGCACTTTGAAGATTTTCATAATAATACAAATTATACAGGCTATCGATGTTTAGTTTATTTCTAACCGATACATTTGTACATAAGATTTTTGAGATTCAATCAAGCAAAAATTAAGATGCCGTGACCAATTGCAGATGTTCGTCGATGCTACATGATTCATTGGTTAATACATATTAGACACAGAACAGTCCGAAATTGTTTCCTTTGTTAGTTTCAACAGGAACAAACAAACAGACAAAATTAAAGTTGAAGGAGTTTCGTAAAGATGAATTCTTAATAATGAGAGCGTTATTAATTGTATTCTGCAACTTTTTTTTGACAATTTCTTGAAAAAAATGAATTTCCTTTCAGTATGGAACTTCATCAATTTCTACAGTATTCAACGGGCCTAGTGCTCTTAATCCAGGAGGGAGAGCTATGTGGGATATATCATGGTCAGTTGACGCCCCTGTCATGAACTTTACAGTAGATTACGGCGATTCAGGGAACAACTCTATCGAAATTTGTGACGTCCAGATAATCTCAGTTGGTAAGAAGGATATTTATCTATTTTCCATGTTTTCAGATTTGTTCAGGGTACACATCTGTCATCTTCTATTCATGTGTTCTTGTCCACTCTGTGTTATCATATTTGGGTGTCTCGGTGTTTTGCTGTGGGTGCTGCAACCGAGTCCTATTGGAGATCTCCTCCTTTCTTCTCATTCATGCTGTCATTGATGGCGTCTTTTTCTTGGTCGTCGTGGTATTAGTGGTGTCTCCGGATGTTGGTGCGCTTGCCTTGAGTTATGTCAGTATTTGATGTTTGATTTCAAGGAACTCCAGGGTGATTACCAACAAAGCTTTGCATCAGCTATACTGGTAACATCCATTTACTGCATACATACCAAGGAACAATGAAAACCAGAGATGAAAAGACATACGAAAACATTGAACTATCTGAATTTCGCCAAACATGCATTTATTGTGTAACTTTCATTATTCTAATAAACATTGCCCGCTACAGCAAAATTTGTATCGCCTCAAAGATGTCGACTTTAAAATATTTATAAAGATAAAATGTATTAAGCATTCACTTTCTCTATTTTTGTTATGACTAAAACGCGAAAGAAGTACTAGTAATCATTCAATTTATCGGATCTAACGTGTTCGAATTTATTTCTAAATAATAGAAACATGTACATTCAGAGTGAAATGTGAGTTGAACATCATATTGTGTTCAATGGGAAAAATATATACATATAAACTTGTCAACCAATTTGAACTATAGGTTCATCCTACATGTGCTACGATGAAGATCAACTTGTGATACTGAAAGATCCTAACGGTAAGCTTTATATTTAATAGACTGACATACAATCATTTGGCGTTATTGCAATAGAAAAACTACACTAACGGGTAACTATTTTCTAGATGTCTGACGTCCATGATGATTTATAGACTTTCATATGAAGGAATATGTTTGCATTGAAAAAAATCATGAAAACAACTTATAATAATGTCGATCGAATCTTCAAGTTAAGTCAAACTTTAAAGATTTATGAATATAAAATAATACAATCTAATCTTTAACGATCTCATGTTGCTTTTCAGAGTTGAACGGTGGATTATTCCGTATAACCATCAACCAGTTACTGAACGGAGGTGAGGGATAAAAAATTAAACTTCATATATTTTAAAACGTTTAAGAAACAAGTTACAAACTTATATAAATGTGTCAGATGTTGGCGCGAGGGTGTCCTTGGAGCTGCAGGAAACCGGAGTACCCGTGGAAAATCATCCTAGGTCTGGGTAGGCGTCTGCCATACCCTCCAACATAAGACCCTTTTGCCGAATCTGTGATTCGATCCCTGAACCTTATAGTAGAGCGACCAAATTGAAAAAGGGGCTTAGTTTTCGAGTTTAATCAACACCCCTAACACAGGCATGGATTTGGTCTTAACTTTTAGCTGAATACCCCTGCTTTCAGGAACAGCTGTCGTAAAGAATACATCATGGTCAGATTTTGTTTAAATTGGGTAAAAAGTGATAAAACCGTGAAAAATAAAAACGAAATATTTGTCGGTTACATCCTCTGTATTCTTATATTTGGCTCTATTTTGTATAGAGAGTCATTGCAATTCTTGCATTAGATATGTAAATATGATATAGAGTTATTTTGGAGGTAGAATATTTTCTCCTCTCTCGAAAAATGGCAGTTTTATGCAAATTTCTATGAAATATGAAGAATCCGTGTTAATATATTATCTAAAGCCCCGAGACTGAATTTTTGTCTCGAAACATATCGACAAATATATGTATATTATTTCTGAGGCCTTTTTATCGTTAATTTTTCTAGAGGCTTATAAATGAATATAAAAAAATAATGCGTATACACTTTAAAGTTAACAGTCATTTCCTAAAGAAGATTCCGTAGATTAAGATTCGGTTGACCACGTGTTACAGTTTTTATCAAATCGTACTTTTTTGTCGGTATATATACGTATGTTTGATAAAAGTAACTGCCGAAAGAGGAATTATGTCATCCTGTTGACAAATTCATGAAAAATACCTTATTTTGATATGCCATGTGAAGATCACGTATGGAGACCCGTTTGTGACAAGTTGTAATGAAAATACGCGAATTTCAAAACTTCGCAAGAAGTTTCTATTACAGTGAAACCTGTCTAAACCGATACCTGTCTAATCCGATAACCTGTCTATTCCGATAGAATTTTTTGGTCCGAAAGAATTTTTTATCTTTTCCTATATAAAATAACCTGTGTAAACCGAACACTGCCTACTCCGAATACCGATATAGATTTTTGGTCCCAGTGACATTTTATTCATGTATTTTACACTGTCTAAACCGATATGTTAAAACAACACCTACTTTGACCAACCCATGTTTGGATTAATTACATGTATCACCCCAAGCTGATCAATTAAAACTACAGGTGAATGGACTCTTTTTCTCTGATTTAAAATGAGTAACCTGCCCAAGCCATGGCCAGTGTCTTAATTGATTGCATTATAACATGAATAATGAGTTTGAGTTGTGTGTAAACATATCAACAAGTACAAATATGAAAATTCATGACTTGAAATCTTGTTCATGGTGTATATATTTAATTTAACTTACAATTACAGAGAGGATAATTTTCATGAGAAATAAGAGTTTAAACAGTTCACAGTAAACATGAATCAGTTTTATGATGAATTTTTCACTAGGAATATAAAGATGATTTGCAGAAATTATCAGGATGCCTTAATTCTATTAAACCTGTGTAATCCGATAACCTGTCTATACCGATATTTTTTCTTGGTCCGAGTCGATATCGGTTTAGACAGGTTTCACTGTAAATGATAAAAAGTATCTTACAACGTTCATTTTAGAACTACATGCAGTGATGTAAATATATATGCCAAATACATTGGTCAGAGTTTGGACCCTTCGTTTTCTTTGTTTTAAACATTGAAATATGCCTTTCGTTAACGTTGTACAATTTTTCAATCTTATCATCCGTACTTACCCTCATTCAGATTCGTAGCTGTTACAAATTAAGTGGATGCTTTTCATGATGCATTGGGTCAGAGAACCTCCCTTAAGGCACCAGGACTTACACTTTTGGATGTATCTAAGGCAAATGGACCAGACCTCTTAAATCCTAGACTGCTTAAAGAAGGTGCCATTGTATTATCTCCATACTTAGCAAACCTGTTTAATAGATCGCTTGATCTTCGCCAATTTCCCTCTTCTTGGGAGTATGCCAATATTATACCAGTTCATAAAAAAGGTGACAAATCTAATCCAACCAATTATAGACCCATTTCTTTGTTAAGTTGCCTAGGAAAAGTCTTTGAAAAGTGTATTTTTAAATATTTGTATAACTTCCTAAAAAGTAATGATATAATTTCCAGATTTCAATCGGGTTTCACTCCTGGCGACTCGGCTGTGTATCAGTTAATAGACCTCTATGACACATTCTGTCGGGCCCTTGATGATGGGAAAGAAATTAGAGTGATATTTTGTGATATCAGCAAGGCCTTCGACAGAGTGTGGCATAGGGGTCTCTTATTTAAACTCCAACAAATAGGCATATCCTCTTCTCTACTAGAATGGTTTGAAAGTTATTTATCCAATAGGCAACAACGGGTGGTGGTGGGTGGGGGTCTTCGGAGTTCAAAGAGGTTTCTGCAGGGGTTCCCCAGGGGTCAATGTTAGGGCCGATCATGTTTCTTATCTATATAAATGACATTGTTAACGATATCAATTCAAATATACGCCTGTTTGCTGATGACACCTTCCTTTACTTTATCATAGATGATCCGATTGCTTCTGCTGAACTAATGAACAATGATTTAGAAAAAATCCACAATTGGTCCCAGATTTGGAAGAAATGCTCCTTTCTAGAAAGACTGATCCACCCCTGCATCCCCCATTATTCATGAAAAATACTCAGATAAAAAACGTTGCCACTCATAAACATTTGGGAGTTACTTTAAACAAATCATGTACTTGGCAAGATCATTTGGCGGACATTACTTCTAAAGCATGGAAAAGAATAGGCATTCTTCGATCACTTATGCACAAATTAGATAGGAAGACTTTAGAAACCATATATTTCTCTTTTATTAGGCCTATTTTGGAATATGCTGATGTAATATGGGATAATTGTACTGCTTCTGAAAAACAAAGTATTGAGAAAATTCAAACTTAGGCTGCGATCATTGTTACAGGGGCGACACGTTCAGTGTCGAGAACCAGACTAATGGAGGATGCGGGTTGGATCAGCCTTGAAGAACGAAGATGTAACCATCGAATTTTCACCTTTTATAAAATGTTAAAATCTAGCACTCCAAACTATTTAATAGATTTAATACCGCCCAGCGTCCAACAGGTCAGCAACCGAAACCTAAGATCCTCTGATAATTTACAACCACCATGATGCTTACTCTTCCTGGGCACCTGGTCTCACTCCCATATCTGGAGTTCGCTTCTTTTCATATGGTGGAGGTTTTTGTTTGTTTGCTTTGGTTCCTGTTTTGTCCTGATTTTGTATGCCTTCGGTTTCTGATTTTTGAATTATCGATTTTGTGCTGTATACAGGGATATGGTCATTATCCATATTTGTCATTATATCAAAATTCTTTCCTTATCAAAACGGTAAATGATTGGAATTCCTTACCAGACAACATTAAATTAACTAGGTCAACGTATGAATTTAAACGCTATCTTAACCAAAATGTAAAGAAAACACCTTCTTATTTCTACTTGGGTGATCGTAAGAGCCAGATCTTGCACTCTAGACTTCGATTGTCCTGCAGTTCCTTAAATTCGGATCTTTTTCGAAATAATCTAAGAACAGATGATAAATGCTCTTGTGGGCAACCTGAAACAGCTCAACATTATCTTTTAGAATGTTCAAAGTATGACAACATAAGAATTTCAACTATTTCTCAATTGCCCTACCAAATTAATATAAATATTCTGCTTTCTGGAAATCCCTTGTATGATAACGATACCAACGGAGAGATATTCAACACAGTCCATACTTTCATATCACGTTCAAAAAGATTTGAATAATTTCATATCTATATATACAAATTTCTGCCACCATGCTACTTAATTGTTTTGAACTAATTTTCTTTTCTACATTATGCTTCTTTCATAATCTTAAAAAAGTGGTTATCTTATTAAGTCGTCCAAATATCCACATTGCATTTTCAATATTATTAAAAGGAGAGAGCTTAGCATAAGTTTCAAACTTGTTGCTCAATCCTGAATTTGTGCTCATGTAACTAATGTTTAATATGCTTTTCAAATAAATATTGTTTAAACCAAGGCGCCCAGGGGATCTCGTGGAAAGTCCTAAAGTGTCACAGAATTATGGGGTGCTTTGTTTTGTGATGCTGTACATAGCACAAACACCACATAGTCATACGTAATATTGGTAACGTAACTGAGCAATCCTACATTAATGATGACTATATACATACTTCTACAATACAACAAATAAACAGCTATATATTTCGGAGAGGAAAAGCAGAAAAATGTGTGTTCTGGTCTGTTGACAACGGAAAGTTTGATCGTTTTTCCCGAAGCGGTCCGAATAAAATAAAAAGTATGAAAAAGGTATGAACAGTATGACTGAAGTCAGTGCAATAGATCCAAGTTCCGATTTTCAACTACGAATATTCAAGAGTCCAAGATACGATACAACAATATTAGACTTTTATAACGACGAGACTGGTGTTGTCAGCTCAGCGTTAGTACCAAAAAGAAGATCAACAAGAAAGTTTCAGTGAATAAACACGGTTAAAATGTAATTCATAGAATTAATAGCCGATTACGAAAATTATATCAGAAGTCCAAATTCATTATGTTACATGTATAGCTACAACAATTCGATTGCATCATGAGACAAGTGTAATATATACCCGCAATTTTAGGTGCCTAATATTGAGTAATTTGAATGTCCTATTTCCAACTGTAATACTGGAACCAACAGAAAAGCCATTTTGCACCTGGTTACACTCATTAATTATTTTGAAGTGTTCTTTTTTTTTTGTCGAGCAATTCCATTTTTCAAATCAGAAAAAAAAATAGTCGGGCGTTATATACGAAAATGTGAGAGGAAGTACATAAGAACACCATTTACTATGTGCATAGTAGGTAACCTACTATAGAGCAGTCATTTCTATTTCAATATCGATGAAGCATGGAAAATAATGAACAGACAGTCAAAACTCTTTTTAACAAATGCATACAAAGTCATATTTTTCGTACGCGGCCAATGTCGTATAATGTCCAACAACGATCAGCCAATCAGAAACGAGAGATCCAGAACTTGAAATCAGAGTTTGTCTCCATTATCATCTACATCTACATGAAGTACAAATGCCTTTAAGTTACGTTTTAGCGACAAGTGTTTTAACACCGTCAAACGGAGGAAAAAAATGCAATACAGTCTACTCTCGATAAGTCGAACTTCAAGGAACCATCAGAAAAAGTTCGGCTTATCAGGAGTTCGACTTAATGAGTACATGACCAGCAATCGATTTTTAGTAAGACTGATGTCCCTTTCTCTATCACCGTATAAAACGTTTTTTGTTTTTTTTTTGGCTACTTTTCAAAAATCCAGCTACCTTTAATATATGTAATGCAACTCCGTAGGAAGAAAGTGTCAATTTTTTGTCGACCGATCTCCTTAAAATAAATTGACTTTTGTTTAAGAGTAAAAATTTAATGGAGGTTCGACTTATTGAGGTGAATTGTCAATGTAAAATGAGTTATAGGACCTAAAAATTAGTTCGACTTAACGAAAAGTTCGAGTTATCGGAATTTGAGTTATCAGGAGTACAAATGCATAGAAACCAATAGAACAGAAACGGGACTTTTAAAAACAGTTCGAGTTAAGCGGAAATTCGAGTTATCCGAGTTTGAGTAAACGAGAGTCAACTGTAATTGCCTAGAATGTGAAGGGGTCGTATAAGCAGCTACGCTGCTTATCAAACTTGAAGCTTGTGGAAGTAAAACACAATGCCCATTTCCTTGTTTTGTTGATCGCAAAATCTTTGTTTTACTAAATTATTTCTATAATTGGGCGGACAAAAGGCTTCCATATTAAATGTTTGAAATCATCAGAATAGAGATAGTACAGAAAGACAAAAAGCTTTATTTTCAAAATTATTGATGTAAATTTGTCGTCTACTTAAAAATAAAACAATACTTTTATTCATATTTATATGTTAAAATTAGACTTTGCTGTAATTTTTGTGTTTAACTCCGTAACAGTATCGAGGTAACAGTATCGAGGAAACATCTAGTTTATTTTGTAGTGATTGTTTTTAACAATGTTATGGGGAGGGGCAGTTTAACTGCCTGTAACTCTTAAGTTTGTAAATCGATCTCTGTCAAACTTTCCAAAAAACACATTCACATATCAAAATATTGTTTCTTTTTGGTTATTTTTATTTTTGAATCACCATTCTCAAAACTCAAGGGAAAGAATTGATTTTTTCCATTTTACCTATTTATCTTAGAATGTGTGCTCATTCATCCATGAAGTTGGAATTAGAAAAATCAATTTAATCCAAAAAGTTTCTTTTGACTTCAATAAGTATAATGACATTTATTTGGGCCACATGGATTATCCATTTGTAAAATGAAGTAAGTTTTTGTTCAAAAATCTATGAATTTGAATTTTACTAATTTTCCGCTTTTCTGTGAAATTACAGAAATTCTGACCATACGAATTTGTTTACGACACCTCAAACGCATGGCCCACGTTATATTCTTTCGTTTGATATGAAATTTAGCCCTGTGTTAGGGGTGTTGATTTAAATTTCAAATTTAGCGACTTGGTTGCTATTAGAGGTAAGAAGCGAGTGCGCTACCACTGAGCTAACTCGCCCCTTATGGAGTTGAGGAATATTCATTTTTGCTTAAAAATGAACAGTAATCATTCTTTTTACTCCGGCAAGTTGAAATTATAGTAACAAGAAAATTGTAAATACGAGTAAATAGAAACTTCCTTTTCTCATTATGACAGTTTTATTAATTTGGACACTCGTCCACCAGTATCGGATGGCCAAAATATGATGAATAATATAAAAAAATGTGCTGCATTTGACCATCATATTCCACGTCTTAGACCTAATGTTTGCTGTTTGCTTTGTATTTTGTCAATCAGATTTCAAAGTCGATACCTCCGATGATCAAGTTGTGGTGCGTGTTTATGGAGCAATACCTTCATACGCAGAGTCTGGTCAAAACTATACACTTTCTTTGTTAATAAACAATGGGACCCATGTCAGCAATGAGATGAAAACAGTCAAAATTGACAGCAGTCCACCTCAACAATCGGTACCTATATACATTTTATCAAAATATTATCAAACCATATGTATACCATTATTACTTTTAGTTTAAACACATGATTTTTTAATTGTTTCAAAGTGTATCTTCACTGACAAGAAATGTGTTTGTAAGTTATGATAAGTTATTCTCAACCTATGGAGTATCTACCTCAATGCATAGCTCTTATGTTAGCTATTCTTTGTCATATTTAGAATTTAGCCATTTAGACATTGAATTGCTCTGATTGGATGGCCTCTATTTCAGTCTCATCCATATCTGATAAGACATTTTCATGAAATATACTTAAATCATCATCTGATATATTTCTTTATATGAATTGTTCAAGGATTGTAAAAGAAAAATTGCTATGTTGCTTTCGAATCATAATCTTACATTCTGTTTGCAGACTGGAACACCTTCACTTGACATAGCAACACCAAATTCTGCTATTGCACAGTCAAAGGTCCACATTATGAATATATCTGTATCAACTAATGTAAATGAAACCGATATCTATTCAGTGAAAATTACTCATTCACATCCGACTACGTGCAGAATACATTTTTGTGATGTTCGTTTGCTCAGAACTGGATCCAACTTTGTGTGCGGTCTGCCATCTTTTGATATTCATTTCAGAAATACAGTAAGTATTGATCTATAAGATTTATTGCCAAGTTCGTTTTTTAAGACTTCTTACGTGTCAGATGACCTTCCTAAGTCAACACCGATTTTTCTTTGATCTCATTGGTCTATAAGTAGTCTTATGCTTTTTCGTGTTCGGATGTCCTATTTTGTGTTCCCTCTTGCGTCTCTTACAGTGTATGTCTACTCTGTGTTCTCACGGTGTATAGCTGTGGGTGCTGTAACCGAGTCTTCTTGAAGATCCCCCCTTCATATGAACAGTCTCCCTAGCTTTTACTTCAGACAGGGATAAACATATGTTTTTTAGATGTCCGTTACAAATACAAGGGAGACAAAAATATTATCTTATGTGTACAAATAGGTGTGTCGCAAATAATCTGAATTCATTGAAAATATCTATTAGATTTTCCTATACATATTTTCAATAATACTTCTTGTGCTCATTATAAATACCGTTGTTCATCTGGTCTCTTGCTCTTGGTATTGTATTGGCAGGAATGATTGAGGATGGCATCATTGTCACAATTGTCATTTTTGTCATTGATCAAATACGAAGCAAATCAAAACAGACTGGTTTCTAATGAGAATGTTCATTAATGTTTTCTTAGGTTTCCACAGGGATATGAAAATAGTCAAGCACGTTTCAGTTAATTTAACAATGTTCCGAAGTGTGGAATATCAGAGTATTTGATTTTGAATTCTTGAGGAGCTAAACATATATTTTCAATTTCCTTTTCAGAGTCGTATTGGAGTTTTTGATGAAGTCAGTATTGAATTTGGATCACTCTTGAACGTTGATCTTCATTCCGATTCGAATGGAAATGAAATAGAATTTTCTTTGAGTCTCTGCTATCTAGAATGCGATGCCTTAAATGTTGGTGATAGTTTTGATGTGATTGCTACTTTGGCTTACGGTGCTTTAACAGTGTCTGACTCAATTTCTCTTATCATTGAAAATCCGATTGTAACTTTAAATCCGGTAAGTAACTTTAAAAATACTCAAAAGTAAAAAAGAAAAAAAAGATAAAATCATGAAACTTAATGAAAATGCAACAAAATTTCTTTGAAGTTTCAAATCATTCTTGGCTATTTGCAGATCATTTTTATTATCATACGTGCATTATAATCCTTGACGATTTACTATTTGTCCTTTCAAGCCACCAATGATGACTGTTATTCAGAAGAATGGAGCGACTCATATTTACTACGGTGGTCAAGCTTTATACGAAGCTCAGATTGAACTCCCGCCATACACAACATATTCAAATGTCTACTTTGAGCTGAAGACTCGGCAAAATATCAGACCCTCGGTGTCTATTTGCTCTGTCTACATCAGTGGAGTTGATCCATCTCTGAGATGCTTGGCTTCCTACAATGACCCAGTATATTTTGCAAACACTTTTGATGGATCTATGAACGAGAAAGCAAGCTTGAACCTTGGGACAATACACAATGGGAATCCCTTCTCCATTTTTATCAATGTGACTTTTGTTATTGTCCTTCTTGATTGTAACTTCCAAGATGGCGATATCATATCAATTGATGTGACGTTACTTTATAACACAAATAATTTAAACAACCAGATATCTTCTACATATTCTATGTCGTCTTATGGAATTCAAACCGTAAGTCATGATCGTTTATTTTATTCTTTCAACATAACCTTATGTGAAATAATATTGGACTTCATCCTCTTTTATCTGTGAAAAAAAAGTTTGTCCATTATACTGATTTCATGGTCTTGTAAAATAAGTGTATAAGTATCTTGTGAAATTGAGGTCAAAACCATAAAATTAGGTGTCTCCATGTTCTGAATTTGAAACAGATTCTCAGCCCGTTTACCTTAGATCATGTCTTTCTTTCTTATTTGTTTTTTTTTTTTTGCAGTTTCCAGAATACAACGTCTCTTTGAATTCAGCAATTAACTCATTTAGAATCGGCGAAGCTGCTATATTTGATGTAATAATTTCTCTACCACTGGACTTTGTCTCCAAATTTTTCTTAAAAGCAGAAGCAATAGATACCGAGATTGAAATATGTAGAATATACCTTTCATCTCGGGGATCCAATATACCCTGCCTGGCTGACAATGACATGTACGAGACCAAAACTGCCTACCCTGGTGATGGATACTCTAGCATGCAGTTGGATCTGCATACGGTGTCACAGACTGGTAAGTTTTAAACTTAGGATCACTTCTATTTATTTTTGCTTTGCTTAATGATAAGGGAATATACGTAATTGTTAAACCACTGGATTCGATCAATACGTATGTTAATATCAAAATTATTTTTAATAGGACGCTTCAAAAACGAAACTGCTAATATATTACACATTAGAATAGCCGTGGCACTAAGGAATGGATTTTCATATGGATCGGCGAAATACTTTTTTCAAGTTCAACTGTGGGATGAATTTATAGGAGCGCCATGGACAGAGACGCACGGTTTATATGCAGATACAAATTCAGCTTATGAGGTTAATAGTCTTCAAACTTTTCTTTTTGCTAGAATTCATCTCGAACTCTAGTGTAAACGTATTTTATCATTCGATATTTCTGTAAATTCTTGCTCTTTATCGAATGATAAAGCGCTCTTCAATTCGTTCATGACAAATTAATGTTCAATGAAATACTTTTATGTTGAACGGAAATATTTGTTATTTCCGAAATGAATATCGTATCCAATTATAATTAGCTTTGATTTTATATATGTCTCTTACATCGAATTTATCCATGTAGGTGTCTGCTATAAACGTTGAAATTTTCGAGTGGTTGCAAATTTCGCGTATTTAACAAAAGTCCCCCCAACACGAAAATCAGCCTGCTAAATCATACAAAGGCAGATATGCTGTATAGCGAATATTTCCCAAAAGCGTAACTAGTGTTTGATTTTGTAATCGCAAAATCACCCAGCGAATAAAACCATTTATACACAGTATTCTACACTCATATTTTTCCAGACACCTGCTCCGGAAATCACATTCAGCTCTTCATCAACATCCATAAAGGTTGCGAAAGGATCGACAGAAGTTGTTAAGATAATTGTGTATTCCTCGACAAAATCTCAGAGTACTTATTCCCTTACCATCTCTGTAACGACAGGCTGTGCCTCTATATGTAATCTGGTGTTTGTAAGTAGAGGTGAGAACAACCCCTGTATTCAGGACGTCCAGCCTACACAACGAGTCTCAGCCGATGGCAACATAACGTATAGTTCTGCAACGATCGACATTGGAGAAATTGTTAATATAGGAGATATAGGCTCTCAGACCATACAGACATCGAATGAGGTACCTCCTTTATAATCCTCTTTGTAGAATGGACTTATTTGAGGGTCTTGAATGTATTAGAAATGACGAAATATGCCCCTACTTTCTAGCAGAACTTAAACTGTTGGTCAAAACAAAATACATCCTAGAATAAAACACACAGGTGAAAAGAAGAGTCCTTTTAAATCGGATAGGATTTTTAGATAAAGGGTTCTGGGGGGGTTTCCCCGGATGAAGTCTGGGGTCCTCCTCCTAATGAGTTAAACAGCACCCACAATAGAGCAGGAAATTGAGCATCGACGGACCCCTGGCAAGCTAGAGGTGGGACCAGGTGCCAGGAGGAGTAAGCATCCCCTGTTGGCTAGCCGTCGTCGATGTTCATGATCACAATATATAAAATACATGCACTGCCTGAGGTTATGTCTATATAGAAAGTGCTTTGGCGACCATGTGAGGAAAAACTATTCAAAACACTATTCAAAATGCAGGGATATGGTCATTATTCATATTTATCATTACTGTCAAAAGAACATCAAGAATTAGTACCAAAGGAATTCTTCTATCTGACCTTTTTTTCCAATTTTCAAACTCGAAGGAAATTCGAGGACACAACTGTGTACAAAATGAAAAATATTCACATAAAAGCAGTACTTGTTTATAACCCTAGATTGTTAGTTGTAATTTGTTTAGGTATTTTGTGTTGCTGTTGTGCTTTTTTCACTACAACTTGGTCTTACAATACTCATACTTATATTTTAAAACTGCAATAAAGTTGGTTTGAAATTTTCTTCAAGAAAGTAACGAGTTGGAACTCTTTCGTATATTTAAGTATATTCAGATTAAAGATAACGCATTGACGCAATAATCGTTTTAAATACATGTATTATAATAGTTTTTTATTCTTCTTACGTGTATGGTTTTATTGATTTTCATGTCTAATATAAAACTCTTCATCAATATTTTATTAAAATAGATAATTTTCGAAGCTGCCGTAAACATTCCCTCATCAGTACTATGTGGAGCGGTCGACCTTCAAGCCACTTTGTCATATAACAATGATGCTGACACCATCACCAATTCTATAAGCATGGATGTCGTCAATGAGGCTACACTGGTAAAGAACATTATATAAAGATAGCGGTTCAGCAGATTTCCAACACTTCTTTTTACTGAAACACTGAAACACTTCTGAACTGAAAATATTTCGGAAAATATGATACATATCTGCTATGTATATCAACATAGCTTTCATCTTGTAAACAAAACACCATTCATCAAGATATAAATGAACCCTCTAATGAATTCTTTTTATTTTCATATAATTCAAATTTTTCTTTTGACAGACTAGCAATGATACAGTATATTTATCATCCGTACCTCCTTACGACACTCCTGTGACAGCTGCCATTGGTGAAGTGTTGACGTGGAAAGTGCAGATGCATTTACCGGAGATCATAGACAAATACCAGCTTTCTATAACATTTCCAGTTTCAGAAAATGAAGCTCACCTTACTATTGTTAATTCTTCTATTACGTACGTTGGCGAAAATATCGGCTGCTTTTCAAATGATGGAATACAGACGACATATAATTCATCTCTGAAAAGTACGCAAATGACGGAAATGAACATGAAGTTTGGAGAATATTTGTCCAATACAGGTACTGTCTACAAGTACTATTTATTTGCTGGGTCTGGTTCATTCGGATTCCTATTTACACATCCATTATAAGGGGAATATACCAAACATATGCATATCTGAATCGGTATGTTTGTATGTTTGTGATAACAGTTTTATTCTTGCTTGTAAACCGTATCATTTTTTGTTTTTCCTAGTTTTTTTTTCAGAAATAAATATGATGTCAAAATCTTTATGTTCTGAAACTTGTGTGATACTTACTCTCCTGAGATAAATAGGATCTCAAATGAAAATTCATTTGAGATTCTTTTTATCACATGATATTGCCTAAAAATGTGCATTTCGAACGTGAAATCAACGATTCTGAGAACTAGAGGCGAACGACACCGTGACATAGAAGTTGTCTGCTACGCCATGAGAAGTAGTTCCTCCATCGTGTAGATATTCTGTGCGTAAACGAAAAAATATTTCAAATTTGTTAAGTATTTCAATGCAATAATTAATTTAACAACAACAATTTTAATCATTAATATTGAATCTGCGCCACAATTTAACAACTGACCGATATTTGAAAGGTCGCAATTGTCAAAGTTTACCAAACCTGACCAATCGCATTCAAACAGAGCGATATGTAACGTGTTATCATATCATATATTTATGAAATGGCTTTATGGAACTGCATAAAGGGTGTATCATGTGATAAAAGCTTAATATATAATATTTATCCAATCTGACATACAGGAAGTGCATCACAGATTTTCATTGTAACATTACAATAATTAACATGTCGACATATCTAGGCGAAGCAAACCAGTATAGCTTTATCTGAGTATACTGCAGATCCTTCCCTTTTTCTTAGCATCTATACATCTCATACTGAAGAATTATGGATTGTGTTTGTCAATTTCTCTTAAATTAAGGTTTCTATGAAGATATTTTTTACCTTAGGCACTTATAAGAGGAGCCAGTTCAGACAACCTATGCTAATGGATGACGTCATTGAAATAGAATTCATGTTTCAAGTTACTGACCATCCTGCAAACATAGAAGGGAGTGTCCAGAATTTTACGGTCACAATAGCTCATTCAGATGGTCGGACCACAAATATCACCGACGGAGTGACAGTTATTGTTGTAGGAGATGAACAGGCAACACTTACATTTGATGCGTGGGCAGAACCGTTCAATTTTACAGACAAGAATACCGGGTAATTTATTTCAAGTTGATATTACAGAGTTTGAAATGAGATTTCTGTACCGGACATTCTTTGTATTAATAGAATACAGATAACCCTTAGGTTATGCTTTCTCGCTTATTTTGGCTTCTTGGAGATATGAAGATGACACTGTATTGCAAACTTCAGTCTTCCTCATTGTTAAATGTACATTTGAAATGCAATGTTTTATACTTAAAATGCAAAATGTCGTCACTTTCCTCTAGCTATTGTACATTCTCAAAAAAGTTTGTTGAAAATTTTCTTTTACAGTGATATAATTAAGCTTTTCGGTGAAGTTGAGCTCCAGACATCATCCAATGCGCATGCCAGTGACGTTATATTTCACTACATCCTGCCACATTATAGCATCATGACAACCCTTGTTACATTCACAGATATAGAACCGAACATTACTGTAACATCCGATGGTAGCTTGGAAGTAGAGGTATTCACCTTTTTCGATAAAGTTTATGTAAAGGAAGGGTCGGCGCTGTGGTCTGTAGTTAGGGTGTTGCGCCTGTCATGTTGCTCGTTCGAGCCTTACTATAGTACCCCTGGTCGGTAGACATATAATGTGTTAAATACAGAAACGTCATTGTCTGTGCAATGCTTGTTGTTTTTCCCTTTTGTTTGTTATTGAATACCAGTATATATTGAGGAAGGCAGAAAAATCATTTTGCAATGATAATATTGAAGAATTATCAAACGCTCAAACATTTGATAAATAGCATAGTGAACCAGGAGTCCCCGAGGGCACATGAAGCCAAGTTCGATCAATTTCGGTTGATCGTTTCTTCAACGCATTCTAAATTTCTGCTATCAAAATATCTTGAAATTTCTAAAACGTGGGTCCTATAGCATTATATCCCACCCATCGTGCTACGTCTTTCGGTACGCTTTTTCGACATAGTAACTTTCATACTTTTTTGGCAAATTACTTTTGAGGATCACTGACGAGGGTTAAGTACCCGAAACGTGCATGTCTGGTCCATGCTGCCAATTTATCTGTTCTTAAATGATGCTATTCAATTTGAAGACGTTTAACATAGTCTTTGTTAAAGGTAACATTTGAACTCTTTTATTTCTTTTTATTCAAAATTTGTAGTAATGATTTCATTTTCAATTATGTTTCAGTATGATTTATTGCGATTCACAGACAACCCAACATTTGAAATAGCAATTACAATAGACCACAGAGCTGAGTTTGAAGCTGGAACAACTAATATACAAACCGTGATTCCAACTGATGTATCATACACGTCATTACAACGCCCGGATCGTTCAGATAACGTACTGCATTATACTGATTTGAAGTTGCTTCAGTTCGGATTCAATGCATTAGGTATTTCCTTATGTGTATCAGGTCCATTTACCTTTGCTGATTCCATGAAATTTCGTTAGGGGTTTTTAAGCAATAGGAATCAAATATTTCATAGTTTTAGGTAAATGCAATGATTACTTGTGACAGGATCGTTAAATCAGTACCGATTTCTTTTGCCTCTTGACCTTGACCTTGACATTGATGTTTGACTTACTATTAAATACCGCTATATGGCAATCGTTTATCTCAGTGAATGAAAGTCAAACACAAAACCCGAAATAAGATTGCAAGTATCACAATTAAAAGGCCTACAAACTCTTGAAAGTATATAATTCACGGAAAAAAAGAATTGGGACAAACTGGCGGGGATAACAACTCATCCCCAAAGAAACACGAAGGACTACTTAATCATCCCCAGAGTCCAGTGCAAGTACACAAGGTGTTGTAGGCGGCCCTTTTAACGCGATGTCGTGCTAATAAGTACATTTTATTACATAATAATACGGAAGTGTTCCAACTCTATAACTTCATGAAGAAAATTCCAAACCAATTTTTCCTGCACCAGACACGTGTTTCGAATATAAAAATTCTCATCAGTAATGCTTCCAGCGCAACCACCAAAATGCATTTCAGTAGAGCCCTCTTTAATGTTTCGAATTTAGATTTTACAGAGAGTGCGCTGCTCCAAATTTCCTGTAGGGTCGATTCATTAGCATATCCAAATAGAATGTATGTTCAAAATAGCATAGGAGGAATGTTGCTAAGATGTTAACCTCCTTTAATTTCGGTGATAATTTTGAATGGAATGACAAATTTTCGAAAAAGCAAAATAATATCTATGATGTCAAGTCGATAAAGGGCCGAAACGAAGCTTCTTTCAGGCGACAGAGCTGGAAAGAAGTAATTAATATACTTCTAAACATCAGGTCACGAGGAACGATTTTAACTGCTCCAAACTGCAACATGAAATAAGTGTTTATAATAATAATACGGAAGTGTTATAAATCACGCCACACATATGATGCAAGTTAAGTAGCACAAAAAAGAAGCTAAAAGCTTATTCATTTCTTTTTTCTCTTCTTGTAATTAAAAACAAGGGTTAAGTTTCGCTCTGTGTGTGTAAAGTCGCTTTGAAAAAAGTATACATCAAGATTCTAGAGCAGCAATTTTTCAAAATTCAATAGGCACTTGACAATTTTTATATTCGACATATAAAAAATGTTTCAAAATTATTTTTAATTTTCAGAAATTATGCAACTTAAACGTTCCCTTAAAGGAAGGAAACATTGAGACTAAATTGGAATGTACATTGTTAAATATTATGCCTACTTCTACTCTTTATCTATAGAATGTGACAAAGTTATAGGCATCGAAACCGATCCTATAGATGAATGTCAAATGTCATCATCATCGGAACAAGGCCTATACCGAGCAATTGACGTTCAAAGTGGATCTCTTACTGGATGGTCACCGTCCATCAGAGGTCCACCGTTCTGTGGGCATGAGTATGTGCAGGTAATTTCATAAGCAATATTTTATGCGAATATTTATGTCCCCATTTGAAAATTAAGATCTGAGCAGGACAAGGTAACTTACCGATAAAGTACGTTACCAGAGGTATATTGTTACAGGTACACGAATAACTTTGTCACTGCAAATATTTTTGGACGGTGTCATGAAAATTTTTTTTTTTTTGTTAACAAACTTTTTTATTTGAATAGCCGTCAAAAGAATTTTATTCAATATTGTATGAGGTAAGGAATTGCACAAAAAAGCTTCTCGAGTGTCGGACATAATAGGTTAGTTCGACCTATATTCATAATGGGTTCCAAAAAAAATGAAAAAATGAAATCTATAACATTTTCTTGCATGTTCTCAAAATCATGTTTTTTCTTAGGTTAGAACCACACAGAAAATTTTTAAAGTTTATACATTTTGTTCTTGCACCAGCAAAGTGACAGGTGTTGCTACATGAGGCAAACACGAGATGCTCACTCTCTCAGCCAGCTGATATGATCTCTTTTATACTGGTTTTGTATGCCTTCTGTTTATGATTTTCTGAATTATCGATTTTGAACTGTGTATGGAGATATGATATATGGGCATTATTAATATTTGTCACTCTATTTGGGATACATGTTTGTTCCTTTGCATAAAATTTTGTGTTTTTTTGGGGGGGGGGATGTTTGTATTTGCAAATTTCTTTTAATGAGATAATAATAAGCGTCAAAGAAGTACCTAACAGTTATTCAGTCTCAAAGTCGAGAAGGCAAGGCCAAATCGTGAGAATTCCCATCAGAACGATTGCGAACCCCGGAATGAACAACATTCCGAAGTGAGACCAGGTGCCGGGGAGGGCCAGCGTCCTCTGATTGCATGCAACCCCCGTCGCAACAGCGCCATGGAAACCTGTCTAATTCGGTGATTGTCTCGATGTACATTTTGATGTACAGATCAGGTTGGTGATAATGACAGCCATGCAATCACAATTGCAGAATGTCACTGATCATTCCGGAAAGGGGAAGCTGATATGCTTTTATATATCCCCGTAGTGACCGAAGAACTTCCTCAATTATGATTTAATCCGTTGTATGATATAACCCTGAACAAGTTGCTTACTTGCAAGCCGTCAGGCTCTAATGATGAAATCTTCATATTTTGAACATGCCCTAGCATACCGTATCAGCTTAGAAACAAAAACGCCATAAGCAGGAGAAGATCGATGGAATGTTGCTACTCATGAAAGGGAAGTTAGTTATATTGAAGCTGAAATCGTCACGCTTGTCATACAGTGAGGTGTTCAAATTGCTGTTTGCGTCGAAAAATAGAAGTGTTTTCAAGTATGAAGCGGATCTGTCGCTATCAATTGTTTCCTTGATCTCTAGTTCATGAGGACAGCTTTCATGTAGATGATCCTTAAAGTTCGGATTATTGATTGACAAGACGTCATGTATGTGTCTGAAGGTAAAATTGAACTGAGATGCGAGGTGCTTTCGTCAGCTTCGTATGAATATGAAAATAAGTCCTCAAGAAGTGGGGCGCAACTTGTATCCATGGAGATTCCAACTATTTGCTGGAATACAGTTCCTTCAAACACCATAAAATGTTGTCAATTAAAAACTCAAGCATCCGGATGATGTCGTCTTCGGTATACTTTTTGTTTGAATCTGAGTGTTCCTTCACGAAATAAGTATCCTTCCGCCCTATGACGAGGTACCGTATATCGCGTCGGGTAAATTTTGCGAAAATGACCCTAAAAGGTGTGTCGCTAATCTATAAATATCAAAAATAAAATTTGCACTGAGGTTTATTTAATGTGAAATGAAATACGTTATAACTGCGAATGTTTTTTCTGCTTGATTTACGTATCTACGTATACCTATATAATAAGAATACAAATGTACAAGAATGTACATCATTTACATGTAGATACATCCTTTAAAGCATCAACGACGCCGGCTTCTTTAAAGCCATTGCTCATAATTTCTGGTTTCCCATGCAAGTAGTCATATAGTTTTGGTCTTTTATATCTACACTTATTTCGTTTTGCAGTGTTGAGTTGGTAATACAATTCACCGTTACCCGATGTTTGAAGTGCTTTAGTTCCATTTCGTTCTCTAAAATTGGAATAGTGGGAGTCGGCACCGGTTGCCCATTGGTCTCGTTGGTTTATGTGTGGTCTTTAATGTTTTTAAAATGTTTCTATGGTGTGAGTTGGTGTTCCTTGTCCCTTTTGCGCCTCTTTTTGTGGGTGTCTGCTCTGTGTTCATCTGTCACGCAAGTAGCTCGGAGATGTGACTATCCGGATTTTGTGAGCACAACCCTCTCACTTTTCCGATTACCAAGAGGTCTCGAATAACGCACAATTATGGTGTAAAATAATCTTTTCACTGTACGAGGAACATACAAACAGACAGCATGACACAGGGGCCAAATATCGCATGAATCATGTTGCATATATATTGCATATATATTAAGTAAGTACAGTTTCTAAGTGAGTAGAACGAAAAGAAAGCTTAAAGCTTATTTTGATTTCTGCCCATTGGCTCCAGTATAAGAATTTAGAACAAGAAAAGTGATGAAAAAATGAAATCTATCCCATAATTCAAAACTGCAATCCCATCGATCCAATTACATTACTTAAGAATCTGCTATCACAAAATAGGAGGATTAAATATCTGTCCGGTATTGGTTTGGAATGTTGTTCAAGAAGGTAACGAAATGGAACGTTTCAATATCCTTAATGTACTAATACATATATCAACATCTAACATTTTGTGCAAGCATAACAGTGAACTGTCTTCATACATTATCTCTATTTCTAAATTGGATCTCCTAACACTATATTTCATACCGAAACTGCACAAGTCTCCTTACAAATTTCGATTTATAGCTAATTCTAGTAACTGCTCCACTAAAATTTTGTCTAGAAATCTGACGTCAGCACTTGCTGCTATTAAAGAACACGTAACTAGATATTGTGAAACGGTTCTAAACAGTAACAATGTAAATCTATTTTGGTCTATTAAGAATTCTAGGGGATGTGATTGACAAAATGAAATCTGGAAATTTCCAAGCCAATACGATTTCTTCATACGACTTCTCTAATATGTACACCACACTTCCTCATGACAAAATTAATGATCGATTATCTAATCTCATTAAATGGTGTTTTGATCGAGAGCGGAAAACTTACATTTGTACATCTGAATCGAAGGGTTTCTTTTCCTCGACAGACTACAAATCATACAAATCATGGACATGTAGTGACCTGTGTAATGTCTTGTCCTTCCTCTTGGACAATATTTATGTTAGATTTGGTGAGGATCTATACAAGCAGGTTGTAGGAATCCTATGGGTACTAACAGTGCGCCTCTTGTTGCAGATTTATTTTTATACACGTATGAAAAAGAATTTATCCAAAATCTTTAAAAGCAAAGAAAATTTGATGATCTGAAATGTTTCAATAATACTTCTAGGTATCTGGATAATATTCTAACTATTGACAATCCTGCTTTTGAATTATATAAAAATGAAATTTATCCACAAGAATTAACACTTTACAAATACAGAAACACCATTTTTTTTTACCTTAATATCAAAATTGTAAACGGAAAGATTCATACAAGTGTATATGACAAAAGAGATAATTTTGGATTCAACATTGTAAATTTCCCCTGGCTTGACGGTGATGTTCAAAGATTACTGTCAATCGGCATTTACATATCACAGCTCATCCGGTACTCTAGAGCATGTACTGATATTTTGGATTTTCATAGTAGAAATTTACCAATTACCAAAAAACTTTTAGGTCAAGGTTTCCGCTTTCATAGACTAGTTAAGGCTTTCAGAAAATTTTACAAAATTACAGTCAACTTCTTTTTAAATTCGGATCTATACATCAACAGAGTACATTGCTTTGGGTATTACATAACCTGTCTTTTATGGTGACATGATAAACAAAATAAGAAGGATCAAAGGTAGGCAACATAACCATCGAAAATGCGTCAGAATCATCAAACGCCTTTTATACCGTGGATATGATCCTAATGTCACCAGACGGACACTATGCTTGGTACTTGACCAATCAACAGTCTTGCACATCCTTGAGACTTGCACTCTGACTGACTGTGACGACGGGACTCCATGACGGGCCCCGTCCAAACCTCTTTAGAGAGAAGACAGGGCCCCGACCACCTGTCCTCTCTGATTGTCAGTCGGACTCTTCGGGTGATTAAATACATGAGCTCGCTACAACCGGCAGAGCACGGACTGTATTACGCAAGCCCTCTTTTTATATCCATTTTCATATTCATCTGTGTTGCCTAGGCCCCTACATTTTGCGGTCTTGTTTGTGTGAGGTCATCTAACAGTGAGGAGGTTGTTTTACACCACAATTGTACATTCTTAGAGACCTCTAGGTAATTGGTGGAGTGAGAGGGTTTTCCGCACGTAATCCAGGATAACCACACCATTTGCTACCTGCGTGGCAAATGGCCGTCCAAAGTCGGCACCGGTTGCCCATTGGTCTCGTCGGTTTATGTGTAGCCTTTTGTGTTTGATGTTTATATGTCGTATGTCTCTTTTCCGTCTCATAGTATGCTCGTCTTTTGTGTTTTTGCATCGGGTGTTTTGGTGCTTTGCTGTTGGTGCTGCAACAGGGTCTTGTTGGAGATCTCCTCCCTTCTCTTATTCTGTAAATGCACACTCCTGTTTCGTATTTTCAGTTGGACTTTCTTGCTGAAATGAGAATAGTGGGATTATCGATACTCTCCGCTGGGAACGATAACTTAAACTACATAACTAACTTTACTTTGGAATACAGTAGTAACGGGGTCTTATGGAAAACTATTTTAGATAACATCACATCTCAGCCTAAGGTAAGACAATTTCAACATTTATTCTCATTTTAGATAGATAATTTCTTCTTTTTAAGAGCACTCTTAATGGTCACAAACCGGTTCTTATCAATGCATTAGATCTTTTGTATTGCATTGTTTTTTACTACGACATAACACAAGAGGTAAATTCAAACTTCAACCAAAAAAGTAACATAAAGCATGTACGGAGAGTAGGGCACTCAATTCTTCAGTTTATATTAGAGCAAGCTAATGGAAAGGATTTTTCATTTCAGATCTTTCTTTCATCCTTCAATGATGCTACAAAGTCGCTTAGTGATGCCATTTATATTGGACTTGAGGCAAACGATATATTCGTTGCGAGCAAATTAAGACTCTATCCTAAAGATTCAAATAATGGATTATCATGCCGGCCATTCCTAAGATTCGATGCAATTGGCTGCCGAGTGCAATTTGATTCTAACATTGGTATGTGCATGTTTCTTTCTTCCCTTCTATTTTCATTTACATCTTACAACATTTTAATGTTCAACAGACTTTGTTTTCTAGAGTGAATCTTCTAAAATGGTAATTAATTCTAACTGAGATTTAAACTTAAAATATTACAAACTTCCAAAAATATTTATCCTTGATGTTATATAAATATATAGGGAGTTGTTCTACACAAGCGTCATCAACATTTCCTTTACGAGAGCGGGAGTATATAGTAGATGACATTCTTGGAAATATCTACGCCTGTATTTTGAGTGAAATAGGGTTTGTATGTATAATATGTCATAAAGCAAATTAATCTAGTAGATTGAAATATTTCTTTCTCTTTCACGCTACAAAGAAGCAAGGATGTATTTTACTTAGCATTATTATAGATCGTCGTTTTTACACTTGATAAAGGCCAAGGGGGCGAAATTTTTTTTTATTTTTAAATTGATTTAGTATAGAATTTTTTTCTTTGATAAATTTGATTTGATGGAAGAATGGATGTAACGGTTATCAAATAGGACTTATTTGAGGAGGATCAGCATTTACAAATGTATGCTAAAATAATGAAAGGTGTGCAACAAGCACAGTATATGAACAGTAAACAACATTTGCCAGAACGCTGGTAATTCTACATTGTGTCATATAATATAAAAATGCATTTCTACTTATAGTAATAGTGTATGTTGCAACCAATCACAATCTTTTCATATTTTACATATAAGCTGCTATAAACCAGAAATTAAATGTTTTTAATATTTATTCCAATTTCAGGGGTGACATTGTGTGTTCCCGCAGTGTTTATAACGGCTCAACTTGGGAAGGTTAGATATAAATATTTTCTATGTCCGATATGATAGAAAGAGTTACACAATGTTTTTTTTTCAACCGACATGGAAAGCATAACGCTATCACTTTTTCATATAACTGTTTGCCAAATAAATACAATTATGTTCTTATGGAGGAAAATGAAATGATATGATGTTTCTGAATATTTCGAATTTTGTATTTCTCTCATCGGATTATTGGTAATTAGCGCAATTCTGTGGCATAACCATTTGGTTTCCTTAAATCATATATCTTAACAATTATTTCCTCTATCTATGTATTGTCATTCCCGTTTTTTGCTTTTTCTGCTTTGATTGTTTTTGGACCGTTCTGTATGGAGGAAGGGAGGGAAGTTTATAGTTATTTTGTTTGATTATCGTTGAATCCTGTAGTTGTGTTGTGATGTGGTTGTGATGTGATGTGTTGTGACGTGATTTGACAGTTCTACCGAATCGAAGCGGCGGGTGTTGCATGCAAGCAGGAGATGCTTACTCTTCCTGGGCACCTGGTCTCACTCCCATATCGGGAGTTCGCTTCTTTTCATATGGTGGACGTGTTTGTTTGTTTGCTTTGGTTCCTGTTTTGTCCTGATTTTGTATGCCTTCGGTTTCTGATTTTCTGTATAATCGATTTTGTGCTGTATACAGTGATATGGTCATTATCCATATCTGTCATTTGTACAGGGTAATCTTGCTAGACATTTCTTCCACTGTGTTTTACCATTTTCTGACATTGAGATGAGCAGTTGTGTTTTGTCGACAGGATACAACTTCTAGATTAATTTTACTAGCTGGAATATATAGATTCGATAGAATGGATACCTTTGTACATTTGAACCATTTTGAATTCCCGCGTCGCCACATCAATTCATTTGAGTGGCATAATCTTCTTTAAAATAAATTTTGTTGTTTACAATTTGGCATTTTGGAAACCATTTACATATATGATGTTGGTCTTTAAGTATCAATGATTTGATTGTTAAACGTCTTTAAATTCAATAGTGTCATATACTTGTATGTAATACGGGTTTTCTAAAAATATTTAGTCTCTATTCATTCATCCTTCATTCTATCTTTGACTTCATGGTTTTAATTAAGACGATTATTTATCATTTTAAGGCTGATACGCTTAAGTTTACGATCTTGTTTCTACGATTTAATTACTAAGTGTCTGAGACCCCTGGTCTCATGGGTATCATTTTTCATACAATGTTCTCGACGACCATGCACATCTGTTGACCATAACTCAGTGCTTTTATCTTTGGAATGTAGAACTCACTGTCACTCTTTAACATTTGTAAGTTATAATTATGTGAAACGTATTTAATGTATTCTGATTGGTTCTTGTCATGAGAGTGGGTGGAGTTTGATGTTAGATGCATGAAAGTTAGTGAGAATTCTTTAGTTTTAGACCATCTTCCAAATTGTATGTTTAGAATTATTTAGGACTTGGACAAAATTATGAAATTAACGTTTGGAGTTTAATAAAATATTGAAATTAACATTATGACTTTTTTATTAATTGATGCTGTGCAAAATAGACAACAAGATAATGTTTGGTGGAGAAACTTCAAGAACATACCGTAACATGATGAATTACGTTATAAACATTACATGGTGGAGAAACTTCAAGAACATACCATAACATGATGAATTACTTTATAAACATTACAATAGCATCATTTAAAACCTGATAAATTTTCAGCATGGACCAGACATGCACGTTTCGGGTACTAAACCCTCGTCAGTGATCCTTAGTCTAAACAATGTAATATGGCCAAAAAGTATGAAAATTATGTCCAAAAATGTACCAAAAGACGTAGCAGAATGGGTGGGATATGATGCTACAGGACCCACGTTTTAGAAATTTCAAGAAATTTTGTAACAGAAAATGTTATGTTTTATATCTGTTTATTCTCATATTCTCGAAACATTCTTGTACATGTGTTTCGCTGATGTTACAGAAAAGTTGTCAATTTGGGATTTCCTTCTCATCATACGAAATACAAGATGTATATTTAAAAACTATTTTTTATTCAGAAATTCCAGGCATAGGAAACATCCTAGGATTGTGTAATAACGGATCATGTGTTACTGGTATATCACTAGATGGCTCATCGCGCATGTGCAGCTATGACGAAGGAATCACGTGGTCTTCGTGTAATGACGATGAATTTATTGAGAACGCTGATGAACTTGACTACATTCAGTCTAAAGCTATACCTTTCAATGATTTTCAAAATGATTCTCCGGCTTCAATGTTTCCAACATTTGGTTTTACATCAGTTTTAGGGGAATATACAGGTACTTCTTATTATAATTTTTATCTTTCTCAGAAGAAAATTTCAATTTATCTATTCCGGCAAGTTTCCTCAATCATTGATTCTTTGTTGAATTATTGTATCATTGTCACCTATGTGCTCAAGGGTTAAACATTTCCACATCTAGAGTAAACATGGAGCTTAAACTGAACCTAATATCCTTATAGGTTTTATTTTTCAACCGATAATAGAGATTCTTGTTGATTTATAGGAACTATGTCAGGAATTTCCATCCAGGAAACAGGAAGTGGAAGCTGGGTTTCACTCGCCCAATGGGGAGATTCTGATTGGATGGATATTTAAAACTGAATTTTTTTTTCAAATACAAACAAGTGCCAAAATAAGAAACTTCAAGGTTTCTAACGCTTCATTTGATCTTCGTTTTCAAGTATTTTTATTTGCATCAATTGAAATAACGTGAATTGATATGTATAAGTAATTCTTAACAATAAATCTTATTTAAACTTATAAAATCAAAAATATCAATTTCCCCTTTTTTCAGTTTATGTGTAGTCCTCTGTGTTTATATGTCGTATTGGTGTTCCTTTCCAGTTTGCGTCTCTTTGTTGGGGGTCCCCTTCCTTTCTTGTTCAATTAAATAAAAATTGTGCATACAACATAATGCGTCTTCAGAGACCTCTGCGAGTCCGAATAAGTGAATGTATTGTGCATAAATAATCTGGGTCTTACTATTCCATTTGCTATAGATATATAGAGTATTGTAGTCCAAAGCAGGCATATGTCATATATGTGTTTTAATGTTAAACGTCTTTAAATTCAATAGCATCATATAAGTACAGATTAATTTGCAGGATGGACCAAACATACATGTTTCGGGTACATAACCCTCATCAGTGATTCTCAGTCTTAACAATATAATACCGGTATGGAAAAAGGATGTGAGGGGTATTTCGTCCAAAAATACCGAAATACGCAGCAGAATGGGTTGAATATGTTGCTACAGGACCCACGTTTTAGAAATTTCAAGAATTTCTGATAGCAGAAATTTTCGAATTCGTTAAAGAAACGATCAACTGCAGTTGATCGAACCTAGGCTACATAAGCCCCCGAGGACTCCTAGTCCACCAACTGTAAAACGTCTTCAAATTCAATAGCATCATTTAAGATAACATATATATTTTCAGCATGGACCAGACATGTACGTTTCGTGTACTTCAGTGATCCTCAATCTAAACTTTGTAATATGGCCAAAGAGTGTGAACGTTATTTTGTCCAAAAATGTACCGAAATACGTATCAGGATAATTTGGGATATGATGCTACATGACCCACGTTTAAGAATTTTCAAGAATTTTTGATAACAAAAATTTTCGAATGTGTTGAAGAAACGATCAACCGCAATTCTAGTTTCAGCACAACTTTCAACGATGTGTTTGTATTATTTCTGAATGTTTGTTGGTATTTGTTCTTGACATTCATTGTCATCTTCAATCATGCACTTTTGTTCCGGTGTTATCTTTGTGATCTTTTCATAAACTAGTTAAGGCTTTCTGGAAATTTTACAAAAAAATTACAGTCACCTTCTTTTAAAATTCGGACCTATACAAACAACAGAGTATATTACTTTGGATATTACACAGCCTGCCTTTTATGGTGATATGATAAACAAAATTAGACGAAACAAAGGTAGACAGAATTACTACCGAAAATGCGTCAGAATCATATACCACCATTTATACCGTGGATATGATCCGAATGTTCCCAGACACACACTATGCTTGATACTTTACCAATTTACAGTCTTGTGCCAGCCCATTCTTAAGACTTGTACTCTGACCGACTGTGACGACGGGACTCTATGACGGGCCCTGTCCAAATCTCTTAGCAGAAGACAGGGTCCCGACCACCTGAACTCTCTGAATGTCAGTCGGATTCCTCGGGTGATATCATGCATGAGCTCGCTACAGCCGGCAGAGCGGACTGTATTATGTGCGCCCTTTTAATATCAATTTACATATTCATCTGTTTTGCTTGGGCCTCTGCGTTTTAGCTGTCTTGTTTGTATGGTCATCTAACAGTGATGAGGTTGTTTTACATTACAATTGTGCGTTCTTCGTGACCTTCTGGTAACCGGAAAAGTCGGCACCGGTTTCCTATTAATGCCGTTGGTATATGTGTAGTATTTTGTGTTTAATGTTTCTTTTTCGTCTTATGCTGAAGGCTCAGTATCAATACCATCTTGAGAGTGGAAAGTAGTGAAAAGAACCTATGACGCTGCGTTGCAAGACGTATCAATACACTCAACTTGGTACACCAAGGGTTTTATTGAATTCCCCTAGACGCTTCATTGCAAAGTACCCTTGGATTCAAGGGTTTCCTGTTGTTGGACAGAATTTCTATCGGTGGCCTTATTATGACGTCACGTCATTGTAGTTTAATGACGTCGCAAACCAAAAAAATGCGATTGATTTCAATTTTGGCGCCTTAATGTAGAGCAGTTGTTTCAACTTTATACTCATCTACAATCTTGATTAAATTAATTAATTCGAGAAATGCATGGCTTTGTTTTGACCCTTTATCGATTTGACTTTATATTAGATATTATTTTGCTATTTCGAAAACTTGTCATTCCATTCAAATCTATCACCGAAATTAAAGAAGGTTAACATATCAGCACCATCCCCCCAATGCTAATTTGAACATATATTTTATTTGGATATGCTACTGAATCGACCCCACAGGAAATTTGGAGACGAGCACTCAAAAAATAAAAGAGGGCGCTACTGAAATGAATTTTGGTTGCTCCGCTGGAAGCATCACTGATGATAATTTAATATTCGAAACACGTGTCTGGTGCAGAAAAATTGGTTTGGAATTTTCTTCATGAAGGTATAGAGTTGGAACACTTCCGTATTACTAAAGGGTGAAGGCAAAGTCATATTGAGAGTGGGAAGTAGTGGAAGGAACCTATGATGTTGCGTTAAAAGACGTATCAATACACCATTTGTTGTCGTTCTTACTCGGCACCAATCTCTTACGCATCAGTCCTATTTCAGTTCCGCTTTTCTTCACTTTGAAATCTGCCTCTACCGTCATCGCCTATTGTTTGTCTGCAAGATTCTTGCAGACGGAAACTGGGGCTTCTAATTTGTAAATAAAGCATGGCAAGTATTTATCATTAGTGAGTTAAAGAAGATCCTGACGAAGTATTACTACAATATTTAAGCATTGTCTTTTTTTCAATGCAATACGATGCCGTATCAGGGATTCTTTCTCCATTCGTACGCTGCCGACACGATCAGCTGAGCGAGAAGTCTCCAGTAAAATTATAAACTCTATTTATTAATAAAAACACAGAAACCTACCGTTTTTAGACGTGAGTCTTGTCAAATTTCTACATCAAGATAAGAATAGTTTCCTTCATTGCCATTTTACTCACCCTAAACACTCAAATATGTGCCTCTGCCTTTGAATCTGTCGTACTGTTTACGTCAGAAGTCGTTTTATCATTGCGTGAGATGGCGTATGAAAATAGCGATGACGGCAAGATTATACTGGAAGCCTGTGTCGCTTATGACCGTGTTGCAAGTTAACTCGGCACTGCTTGCTCATTTGCCTCTTGTATCGACGATATTATATCGTTACTGAGTATCTTTATTGGTTTGTAGTTCGCGTTTCTTGGATTATCCCTTCAATATTAAGATTTACGGGATTTTTTGTCTGTTTGTTTCCAACTAGAGTCTTCCCATGTGTGGTAAAGTTTACGTCAGTATAAAGTAATTTTGCTGAAGAATTCTTCCGTATCTCTACAAATTTTAATGTAGACATTATTTCGACATATGTTCGTTTAAATGTTTATTCATAAGAATCGCAGTCATCTTACATGTTGACTTTACATAAAAAAAAATTCGGAATTAAGAGGATAAACAAGTCATCAAAACCACCCATTCAGTTACACACAAAAACATTAAAAACAAATAAACACATTTGATATGCATAAAATATGGTGGTACATAACTCATCTGGAAGTAAAAGATTATAACAAGATAGCATATACAAACCTTTATCACTCTGATATAACAAGCAAAATTAACATACACATATAAAATTAAGCTATTGGAACAGGTAATATAAATATTTTAAAAAAAAATTCACATCTTTGTCAACATATTGCAATTGTATAAAATGATCATTATCTAAACTCAATTATCGATAAATAATGAAACCAGGTGTTAACAAATAGAATACCGATTCACTTTTTCATTTTTGTCAATATGTTAGATCTCCAAAATCTATCGGAAACTGATCAATTATGTAATCAAATTTAGACTAGACATGGCACACATCATAAGCATGAGTGTATGGTATGGCTAAGCATTCTCTACTTTGCAAGATCCTCGACAGTTTTTTTCATTTTCATAACTCTCTTATTTAAAATCATTTGAAACATTTTGACTTACAGTACCACTTATGATTAATCAAACGAAACATGAGCTTCTGGTGCACCACACTTAGAATTATCACGCCTCAGACAAAAATGTTGGAATCTGATTGGTCAGATCATGGTCACATGACGCCGTGAAAAAAGCCGTATCGGGCTTGTAAATCCGTATTAGGCGAGTAGTTTATTATGACGTCGTGAATTGTATGATACAGAGACCCACACACATACAGTTAGAGGTCTTCGACGTGATAAATTCGTTACACGGTTAGTTAGTGACCTGATACGAAAAAATACATGGTGTGAAAAGAAAACCCGTATCAGGCTCGGCTTTCGCCTCGCCCGATACGGGTTTTCTTTTCACACCATGTATTTTTCCGTATCAGGTCACTAACTAACCGTGTAACTAATAATGTCTGTCAACACGGCTGTTCCCTGGGTGCAGAGTTGAACACTTCTGTAAACTGCAGCTATGTTCTTATATGTACATTACTAATTTCTTAAAGGTATGTCGTGCAAAGTTTCATATCTTCAGAAAAATGAGAAAATTATTTGTCTGGGTAGAAAAAAGTTTGCGTTCAAATGGCTTTCATGTGACCCTATATATACTTTTTTTTATATTTGGATGAATTTCTAAGTCTTTCATCCTATCAAAAGATGAACGACTACATGTTGCCTCCACAAATAAATGGGTCTTATCGGCCTAATCATCGTCTTTTCAAAATAAAATATCATATGATGACAGTATATGGATCATATAAAGAGGGCAAAATTCGGTCCTTATCTTATATACTGGCAGTCCTTTCATGTGTATCAATAGGGCGAAAAATTCCTTCTTATGAACTTAATGTCATGACTGCTTCCTTTTAGTCTGACATCACAAAGTAAACACTGCATAATGGACAAAAACTTTCTAAATTTCTAAATGCAACAGGAAGCAAATATGTGCGTAAACTATAGAATCTTTTGTTAG
This sequence comes from Pinctada fucata, assembly GCA_028142955.1. Lineage (NCBI taxonomy): Eukaryota > Metazoa > Mollusca > Bivalvia > Pterioida > Pteriidae > Pinctada > Pinctada fucata. The sequence continues at coordinate 88,723,701 of AP027102.1, read as the reverse complement.
CACGTCGTGGATAAGAATGTTACAAAATGAAGAAATATCTCTGATGACTGAATATCATCGATTGATACAAATCATCTTAGTTGACATCCTTCTATTTTCATGGTATATATATGTGAGATGAAGTGGCGTATGAAAGCTGCAGTATTTGCTTACAATGTTGTACATCTTATATACAATATGTAAGTTATGTACTATTACAAATCAAAATGATATATATTCAATATTGAATTTTAAAAAATGTTCTAGTTTGTTCTGTTAATAAATCACACAATGTTTCAAATTCTTCATCCTCTCTTTGAATGATGATTAAAGTTATGAACTGGCTTATTATCTAGTAGCATGCTGTGCACATAAATTGTATACTAATGCTTTCTTCACAGTTTCAATTTGATTCATCCAGAATATTGGAGATAAATATCTTTTTTGCAGATCTGTCTTCCTAACCATCTTACAATTAAGTTTTATCATCGTCCTTTGTCAAAAGTTCTGACGTCTCTTCTTTATCGTCTTCTTTATTAAAGTCCCCAGGGCTAGGTGGAGGGGGAAGATTTTCCATATCTAAACTTACATCTTCATTACTAGCCGACTTTTTGGAGTCTGTTTCTTTTTCGCCAGCGTCAACAACTGTTTCTAGCTTTGGAGCACCGTTAGCACTAGCCGGTTGCTTGCTCCCACCAAATGTATTAAGCGGAGTTCCACCATGGTCAGATTCACCTAGTGATGCTGCACTATATCTACCGTCTGGTCCACTCCCAAGTGCCACGTGGGTGTTCATGTAAGGTTTGTGCCTTGCCTGGAATGGTTATTGCACTTTCTATCAATTCATTACTAGCATTTTTGAAATCGAAACTCTTTAGAAGAAAGAATCTGTTTAAATTCTTATTTCAAAAATCCCCATGGGAATACGAACCGACTTCCATTAAAATGCTTTTACTAACACATAATTCATAGAGAATTTCTATGTCAGAGGATATTTTAATTCGATGCAAAATTAATCATCTGTACCGCAATTGAATTCAGATTTAGGAAATATAACGTGTAAACTAAATTATGGAAACTCATCTTATTCCCTTTTAAAAAACAAAGGTTTACCTGAACTTCCGTTTTCAGATCATCGTCTGTAGAGAAAATTTCTTTCTGTTTCTGCTGATTTCGCCGCCTGAAATACCCGCAATAAGATGCTTAACATACTAGTACGTAATAATAAAAAGGAAGTGTATTTCGATTTTTTTCAGATATCAGGACATAATCAATATAAGATATCTACAAATATAAACTCACAAACTTTCAAATATACGAATGTTTGGTCCCCGGTTTATCTTTATCAAGTGCAAAAGATTAAATGATAAAGGTGGAGGGGCCGAATTAATTTGTGTACTCAAGTTTTGTTGTGTTTTTGATTTGTGTCATTCCTACGCTATAAGAAGCAGATCATTAACTAGTAATATTTTGAATTTATAACAAATGATTCAATCACTCAACTAGTGGTATATTGTTGAACGACTTTGTCACTGCAATCAAATGAAATTATAAAGCGGTACATCTCATTGTCCTACACAAAAATCCAAAACAATCAATTATATGAACGTTTAATAAATGTAATACACTTATTTCTAGCAAACACGGGATGCTTACATTATCTCATCTCCATTAGAAATTCACATGTGATTTTCTGCAGAATGTTTTAGTAATCTATTTGGTTTTTGTAATTTTCATGATGAAATACCCATTGATTTAATTTTTTATCGCAATAAGAATAAAGGAGGGTATCTCCAACAATACTCGGCCGCAGTATCCACAGCAACGCACCAAAACAACTCATGCAAAAAACACATATAAGACGCACAGTTTGAGACGCAAAAACAACAAGATACCAAAAACATAAGAGAAACATCCAACACAAAAACCACACATAAACAACAGAGATTTGTATTTTATCCACACCACACACCACATGCTAAAAATCCATAATGGCTGAAAAAAAAATTATGAAAAATGTCCGAGGCAGGCAGCTTTTGCGCACTTTTTCATTGTTACGTCTCAATAGAATTGCGTCTTTTAACAATGACATCGTAATGAAAATTACTCCAAAAGATGTTGACTCGGATATTTTGAGTTCTTAATCAAGACCGGAAAACGGTCTATTGGTCAAGGTCATAATGGCAAAACATATTGAATTTGTTCTCAGTAGCAATGTACATGTAAATTATGGAAGCCATGTTAAAAGTCATTTGAGCTTGTTCATGTTTGTATAGAATTTTACATGTCTATGGATTTTTTAAACCTTCAAAAAATATATATACCTCCTCCAGATGAAATACAGTACGATCGCTAGAATAAGCAGAACAACAATTGTTGAAAGTAACCCAACAGCAACTTTATACTGTGACTGTGTACTTTCTAAATCTGAAATGAAAGTCAGATAGTATGGCCAATGTCAAAAAAAGCCTTTTTGTTGAGATTAAAATTAAGATTGTACTGATAATAACTTCTGTTAAACATTTATCTACCTTTAGTACTTCATTATTCTACATACCTTCCATATCAAGTTGAGTTAGAAGATGTTTCACTATTGAATTATCTATTATTTCAACATGTTTAACTGTTTAAAGAGTGCAAGATGTATCAAAATAAAAAAAAACGTCATCATGGTCAAATGGCCCAACTACATTGGATAAACAGGTGTCAAAATGACAAGAAAATATGATTTTAAAATCCAAATATACTGTGACTTATGGCTTTGGTGATATCATTAAAAAGTAAACACGTTGATAAATTTGAAAATATGTAGTCTATCGGCCAACAGATAAAAAAGGGGTCAGTGCATATAGACTAAATGAATCAAAAGCGAGGTGTTAAGGCTAGATAATACTATCATTCAAAAGATATTTAAAAATCAAAAATCCCCTACCTTCTTTAAAAGGAAGTTAGTTATCCATGATTGAAAATAGGTCAGGAATTTACACACGACGCAATGCTTCTTCCAAACATATTTATATTTTAAACTTACCATTGAATTTTTGTTGTAGTTCGTCGAATTGACCTTGTAATGGATTGGGGGATGTTGTCCCTGCACTTGTAGATTCCTCCATTTTAGCAGATGATGTGCTCATGAATAACTCACTACTGGACGGTATTATGGAGATATGGGACGTAGGTAAAATAGATGATGATGTACTGCTACCCACATTTTGTGTCCCAGGTGTAGTTATCACATCGGATGACACTACACTCACTAAACTTGATGAAATTTCATATTGCGTAGATGTATAATAACTGGCGCTGGGTTGTATTTCAACAGTGGAAGTCATAGGGCTAGGTAGTAAATCCGATGTTGAAATGAAAGTTTTATCTGACGAGGATTGAAGATTATCGCTAGTGTTTAAAGGTCCCGTTTCATTCGTACTGGTCACAATCATTGAAGAAGTACTAGTTTGTATTTGACTCGGACTAAAACTGGTCGAAAATTCGGAGGACTGTAGTACTGAAGATGTCTGCTGATCTGCAGCAGTCGACATTTGTAAGCTAGATTTTTCGGTTGTCATAATGTAAGGTGAGGATATACCTGTGCTGGTTTGTAGGTCATCTGAGTTTAATGCAGATGAAGACATTTCAAGCGTGGACGACATCGGAGTTGAGGAAGTAATAAAGGGGTTAATAGTTAATTGTGAAGTTGTATAGGTAGATAAGTAGGTGGACGTGCTGGAAAGGGTGTCGATAGAAGTGGGACTCGGTGACGTTGGTGATTCTGAGGACAACGAAGTTTGAACTGTTGAGTTGTACGAGATCGAATCTCCGTTTCCCGTAGTGGTGGGGTTTTCTGTCGTAATTGATTCTCCTGCCGTGGTAGGGTCTCCCGTCGTGCTAGGGTCTCTCGTCGTGCTAGTGTCCCCCGTCGTGCTAGGGTCTCTCGTCGTGCTAGGATCTGCTGTTGTGCTAGAATATTCTGCTTTTGTCGTGAAACTTTCTGTTTGGGACGTTTCTGTTGACGTTGATGTTGCCAAGGCTAAGGACACATAACCTCGGTGTATTGAAATATGTAGAAAACCTAGAAAATAAGTAAAATGAAATATTGTCTCGCTAATGCAGTGAATTAAATCATAATTAGACCAGCCTGAAGTATTTCACTTTCACCTGGCCGTTCCAATTTCTACCGTGAAGGACTATTAAAATTAAGACGTTACTTCCTGGTTGACAAAGGATTTGATTATGAGATAGGTACATGTTTATAGGACATAAATAGCAGAATACGTTTAAGAGCTACAAAAAGAAAACACTGGAATTAAATAAGCCACATGCAGCCTTTCCGTTATTTAAAAACGTACATTGTAAATCATACTCATATGCTGTAAAGCTTTCAAGTGTATGCATTGTTAGTATTTTACCTATCGATCATTTTTGTTTATCAACAACCAATATAATATACCGGTACACCTGACTACATATCAGACTTTCATAACTTTTTTTTTCTTCTTAACTTTTTTCTTCACACATTCAATAAGACTTGGATAAACTCCTTGTTTGTGTTTGTTTTTGTTCTTGTTTTTTTTTTTCTTTCACCTCTTTAATTCATTTTTTTTTCTTTTTTTTTTTTTTTTTACTTGTCAAGATTTTGCATATTCCATCTGGTCTCATGCCTCCCTTTATGTTAATCGGTAGACAGATGATAGTATCAAATGACAGAAAGAAATATACCTTACCTATAAAGAGCATGCATCTGAAAATCAATTTTCGTACCATCCTCTTTAATATTAACTAAATCTCATTTACGTCCGAATTGGTGGCATGTCACAGCGGAAATAATTACTGAAGTTTAACAATCTAAACACCTATACGATTAATTCTGAAATGAGGAAGAATTCAATATAACACATAATTGTAGACTCTAAAAGGCGACGTTTGACGATGAATTACACACAAATCTTTATGTACAGTACCCGTCCTCTTCGTTTGAATTTAATGTTTTACCGTAATTCAGTATAGTATGAAAACTTAACTCTAAACAAATACAATGGTACAAACAATCTCAGGTTAAGTAACCTGATCCGAGACCACTATCTTTGTAAGGAAGTAAAATTCATAAAGTTATTTTACAATTTTGTTCCTGTATATCGATGCATGCTTCACATGTCTATTTTTACCTAGTATACCTTTATATTTTTCGGTGATCTTTTATATCCGTGTACATAAGTAAAACGAAAGGACTGTGAACAAATTGAATAATATGCGGAAGGGTTCCAACTCTATACCTTCTTGAAGAAAATTTCAAACCAATTTTCATGCACCAGACACGTGTTTCGAATATTAAATTTTCATCAGTATTTTCTTTTTATTAGGAAACTCTATCAAAAATGGAGATTTGTAGTTCTTATTTCCTGTTTTACAATTATCTAAACATAAACAGGAAAACAAGCGATTTAAAGCCAAAAAAGTATTCAATTTGTAAAAATATGAATATATTATAGTAATGCAAATGCATGAACTGAAAGTTGTTTTAAAAGGACACTCATGCATTCTGAGATAGAATGCAATCAGATAAATAGCGATTTAAAGCCAAAAAAGTATTCAATTTGTAAAAATATGAATATATTATAGTAATGCAAATGCATGAACTGAAAGTTGTTTTAAAAGGACACTCATGCATTCTGAGATAGAATGCAATCAGATAAATATTAAATCACAATCGCATGCCTTTATCTTTGGAATTACTTATTTTATAATTCTGACATCTTGAAACAGGGTTTCTGTAAAGTGCTAAACGAAACAAATCGAAACGAAACGAAACAGATCGAAACGAAACAAAGCATATATCTTATAGAAATTAGATAAAAAACCATATAGAGGGGGAAATGCCGTCGAGACCTATCACGTAAAGTCAAGATCTGCATGTTATTGCCTTTTGATAATCGGTTTCTAGACAGTGACTTGAGAATTTCTTTAACGAGTAAACGTTAACGTTTTTAAAAAAACATACTGTAAATTGGTTTTTATTCGTCAGGTACCAATTTTCGTCATTTTCGTCAGAGCCTCCCTTGACGAAATTACGTATCGACGAATATAATTACTCCTGACAAAATATATGTAGAAAGGAAAAATTGAATCTTAAGAGTTAATACGACAGGCAAATGATAAATCTTTGAAAACTGAATACGCACACAAAGTCGCATATACTTCTAATTACCAAATGATATGTTTTCACAACAAGCTTGGTGATAAACATGTCTCTTATTGTTTGTTTACCAATAATTGTTAAACAAACAATGACAGCATATGCATACGGCCTATACCTGAATGTTAATATTGCATTTGAACAGACGAATTTGTATTTTAGGGACCCTTGGATGACGAATTTACGTACTGACGAAATGGTCATTTTGAAAGAATTGACGAAAATTGGTACTGACGAAAATAAAGCAATTTACAGTAGGTCATTAATCATAGGCGGATAAAAAGCATTATTTAGCAGGGAGGAGTCTAGTACAGAGGAGACGGGACTGTTCAATTCTGTATTTTTAAAAACTTTAACAAGAAAATGAGGGGAGATGGCATAGTATGCTTGAAAATGGATAAGATTTTTTTCCTGAAATGTGCTCCCTCGATATATTTTCTTATTACGGTCTCATAACAAGGCCATTTTGCCCCTCACCCTTCGTCCACTAGAATACATCTATGGCATTTTTTATGTTTCTAAAGGTCATCTTCGACTATTTCAAGATACCCTCTAGAACTTATGGACAGATATTGTCTTTAAATGTTTATTCTCAGCAATGATTCCTCTTCACGTTTTTTAAAGTTCTTTAATAAAAGTTTTATGTTTTGTTTCTTTACTTTTAGATCTGTCTCGTTTCGTTTTGTTTCGAACTGTTTTGTTTCGTTTCGATCCGTTTCGCTTCGATTTGTTTCGTTTCGTTTTTATTTCGTTTCATTTCGTACTTTACAATGCCCTCTTGAAACATTTTGTGTCGCGCTGTCACTTGTGTCCCTTTCGTGGTGTTAAACACTTATAAGCATTTCTTTTTTATACAAATGTACATAAACTACTCTCGAATATATGAAATCTTACCTTTAGTGATGAGATTGAATGCTCGACTGCTGTGACCTTTTCAAATATGATAAAATTTTACATAGATTGTAACACAATAGGAATGCGATAGCATTGTGTACCCTAATTGTATATACGTAATAACAGATAAAAAAAGGAAACGATAAAATTTTGCATACATCCTTTTCATGCATGTAGCTATATGATTCTTCCTGATTCATATAATGTGTAAAGGGTAATCCAGAAAAAAATAATTTCCGACAAGATCAACGATAGCAGTCACACATTACCAAAATACGATTTATCACAGAGGAGGCAGTCAAAACAAGAGTCGATGTAAAGACTTTAAAACAATATGCACGAACTTTTTAGACCTAGGTTGACCCAATGCAGACTTCTGACAATCTTTTCTAAGCTTGAAACAAATTTGAACGGATTACGTGCTCTTAACCCTCTTTTCCACTAGCCAGGCGATCTTGAAGAGGACGAATAGTCTCATGACGTATACATATGACACCAAAATAAGCCAATAAAACGTAATGGTCAAAATATAGAGATGTTAAGGAAAAACAGTTCGCATCATATGCAATCGTCCCATTGGCAAAGTCATTGTTACTCTCTAGGAACAGAGTTTTTAACAATAGACGGAAGCAAAGGAAAATCTTTTTGTATATTCACTCCTATTTACATAATTACTCTCTTGCCTTAGACTCAGATATCCATAGCTGCTCTAGAAGTATTGCTAAATGAAATCACCAATCAAGTAAAGTAGGGAATCGGTGATATTCTAGAATGGGAAGATCTAGGAAGGTAGGGAAACCATCCAGAGAAAGGATAACATAACTTGTACAATTGGCTGATAAATCTAATCGATCTATCTCAAAATACCTTAAAAATAGATTTATGAGTAAGATTCCTAATATCACACGTTATTTACACTTTTGAAACGAATACATATACAAGTGTATTTTTGCGAAATCTTTTTATCTCGACTATTTTTTTATCATCACAATTTCTATTTATTCATTAAACATACATAAATCTACTTTCGTGGTTTTTTTTATTATTATATCATAAAATGTATTTCCGAGTTTACTTTTCGAATCGAACGGAAACTACATATTTTCCGTATTCAATTCGAACAATTCTTAAACGCAATAGATCCATCACATTTTGTTCCTGACACTATTAAAACTTAAAACTCGAGTACCGTTGCAAAAAAAATATTCCAAGAAATTATTTTCCTGTTTACAATGGCGGATTCAAGGAGGCGTAGGGGGGGGGGGGGGGCGTACGAAGGTAAAACTATTATTTTCCATATAAAAAAGAGTAAATATTAACTATTTGTTAGGTAATATAATTGTCCAATCATTACCAATGCATCAATTTCAATTCATTAATCAATTTCATTCATGAAAATAGGTCCGAAAAGGCTGAAATTCTTTAGCTTCCGGGGGGGGGGGGGGGCTTCGCTCTTACTCAAAAGCTGGATCCGCAACTGGTTTACACAATATGATAAACACATACATGTGTTCACTGTTTCGTTTGTGAAGGTTTCTGGAACAATCTTGTACACAAATAACATTTACTATTTTTAACTGGACTTTTCTGACGAATCTATAGCTGCAAGCATACATTCCTGGAATTGCTGTTGACTCATACTGGGATCGCAAATTTAGAATCAGGGGGACACACTGGGAAGCTTGCTCGTTTGTTTGTTTGTTTGTTTTTCCATTAATTATTAATTTGAGAGAATCAATGGATTTAAATTCGGAGTTAACTTCAGAGCTTATTTATTCCCTACATCTATGTATATATATTTTTTTCAGTTTTATACAAATATACATTTAAAGTCATTTGAAACCATGTAGAATATTGCTTTAAATTGGAACATTTAGATTTATTTTCTTGAGGGATTATATATATATATGTTATCACATAATTTTATTCTACGATTGTTTTGCAAACTTTTACATAAATGAAACGCGCTTGACAATCATTTGAAGCTTTTAATGTGATTTGCACATAGGTTCTACTTCAAGACTTGTATATCCGGTGCACAGCATTTAGTCTAAGAAATTCCTGTATAGAAGGCTGTTCTCTCTGTCAGCAGATTTGGTCACTTTACATATTGCAACGTGAAGCTGGTAATTAACCTTCTTTCCAACTCTGGTGCCAGAGAGAATCTTTCCTTTGCGAGAAATTACTGTAACATTATATTTGAAAATCCGTCAATTTAAAAATTTCATTTCTAAGTCATATTAAAAGATAGGAGGTTTATACTTTGTAATCGTATCCATCAATTCGTTTTTGGCATCATTTTCTATTTGCTTACGATTCTGGAAAATTGGACCCGTTACTCCTAAAAAAATAAATACATGTACATGAAACTAAAAAATCAAAAAAAAGGGCGCACCACAAAACAACGGTCCAAAATCAACAGTAAATTAATTACAAAAGCAACAATAAATTACACATGCAGAACAAGTACATATGTACTTAAAATGTATTTAAAAAAAAAAGACTACATGTTTGACAATCAAAGCAAAGATGGAGGGACTTTGAGGATTGATGACTCACTGATTCTACGGAATTAGGTTGTCGAGTTTTCGAAAATTGATATTTTTCATACAAACCATTTCTTGTTACATTTAGTATAGTTAATGACCGTCCAAGGTCGACAACCGGTTCTCATTTATCTTTTTTTTTTTCATGTGTTGTCATTCGTGCTTTATGTTACACGTTGTCAAGTTCATAAAATCATTTAGGAACAGATAAATTTGCAGCATGTACCAGACATGCACGTATCTGGTACATTACCCTCGTCAATGATCCTCAATCCAAACAATGAAATATAGCCCAAGACTGAAAGATACTGGTATGTCCCAAAAAAATGCCTAAAGGTGTAGCAGGATGGGTGGGATATGATGCTACATGTCCATACATTTCGAGAAACGTTTGAACAATATAACTTGATCGGACTCGTCTACATGTGTCTTCGGGGATTCTTGGCCCTCCAGTAGTGACACTCGAAAAAGAAGCTCGATCTATGGAGATTCTTCAAATTCATGAACATAGTGTTTTCCTTTATGTTTTAATGGCGTGACGTCATTTGCTCTTGTTGGTTGTGTTCGTCCTTTTTTCCTATCATCCGTGTGTGTCCGCTGTGATTAGTGAATGTTATATAATTTGTTAAAGCATTAGGATTTATTGTTTGGATGATACATGTAATCATATATACAAAGTGTTTTCACGAATATCAATATGGATGCAATCAATTCTCCTCTCTGTATTTGTTTTTTTGTTTTTTTTTTTTTTTTATTTGTTTTTTGTTTTGTTTTGTTTTTTTTTTTTTTTTTTTGTTTTTTTTTTTTTGTTTTTTTTTTTTTTGTTTTTTTTTTTTATTTTGTTTCTTATTTGTCTGTTTGGTTTTTTTTTTTTTTTTTTGTTTGGTTTTAGTTTCTTTTTGTGGGTGTGTGTTCTTTTTCATCATTCATTTATCTATTTATCTTTTTTTTTTTTTTTTTTTTGCCCAGAACACATATATTCATTGACATGAAAGGCAATTTTGGGGATATTCATTTAGATTACCATATCTAAACCCAATTTCCCATTCCTCTTTTTGTTTACCAAGGTGTTCATATGAATGTCTCGCTATTTATCAGTGTAATTTCTTTTATATGATATTGGTAATCAATCCACGCGTCATTGGCCTTTATTCCAATTGTTCTCTAAGGAGATGTATTCATTCCCAGTGATGCCTTAATGTCAATAGGCTTTACATTTTTGAAGCTACGGGAAGCTTACGATCCCGTCAAATGCCTTAGCGTATTACCATAATCGTTCGATAGGAGGCATATCCGAGAAAGAATCAAAGTTTCAGGCAGAACTGAGATATCACGGATTTTATATGAATAAAATTGCTTGTGGAATTGATCTTCCAAAAATGAGTGGAAAACACTCCTTTTCTCGAATTGAGGCTAATTTCAGCTGAATTTCTATCTGTGCTTATGTATATTAAAATGTTTCTGAGTTTTTTTTTAATCCATTTTAAAGATCTTCCATCCAATATTATGGCAAGAAAAAAGTTCAATGTACATGTGGATTAATGTTCATTCTTTATCATTTTTCCGTATGCTTTTGTCCTAAAAGTATGAGCGACTTTACATAAACCAAAAGGATAAAGAGCAAATCTCAATTCTATTTTGAAAAAAAAGACAATGTTAAACGTCTTCAAATTCACTAGCATCATTTAAGACCTGATAAATTTACAGCATGGACCAGACATGCACGTTTCGAGTACTAAACCCTCGTCAGTGATCCTCAGTCTTTTTTAGAAATTTCAAGAAATTTTGTAACAGAAAATTTCAAATGCGTTAAAGAGACAGACCATCAACCGAAGTTGATCGAACTTGGCTACATGTGCCCTCGGGGACTCTTGGTCCACCAGCAGTGACACTCACCAAGTTGTTCAAATGTTAAACGTCTTCAAATTCACTAGCATCATTTAAGACCTGATAAATTTACAGCATGGACCAGACATGCACGTTACGAGTACTAAACCCTCGTCAGTGATCCTCAGTCTAAACAATGTAAAATGGCCAAAAAATATGAAAAGTATTATGTCCAAAAATGTACCAAAAGACGTAGCAGAATGGGTGGGATATGATGCTACAGGACCGACGTTTTAGAAATTTCAAGAAATTTTGTAACAGAAAATTTCAAATGCGTTAAAGAGACAGACCATCAACCGAAGTTGATCGAACTTGGCTACATGTGCCCTCGGGGACTCTTGGTCCACCAGCAGTGACACTCATCAAGTTGTTCAAATGTTAAACGTCTTCAAATTCACTAGCATCATTTAAGACCTGATAAATTTACAGCATGGACCAGACATGCACGTTACGAGTACTAAACCCTCGTCAGTGATCCTCAGTCTAAACAATGTAAAATGGTCAAAAAGTATGAAAAGTATTATGTCCATAAATGTACCAAAAGGCGTAGCAGAATGGGTGGGATATGATGCTACAGGACCGACGTTTTAGAAATTTCAAGAAATTTTGTAACAGAAAATTTCAAATGCGATAAAGAGACAGACCATCAACCGAAGTTGATCGAACTTGGCTACATGTGCCCTCGGGGACTCTTGGTCCACCAGCAGTGACACTCACCAAGTTGTTCAAATGTTAAACGTCTTCAAATTCACTAGCATCATGTAAGGCCTGATAAATTTACAGCATGGACCAGACATGCACGTTTCGAGTACTAAACCCTCGTCAGTGATCCTCAGTCTAAACAATGTAAAATGACCAAAAAGTATGAAAAGTATTATGTCCAAAAATGTACCAAAAGACGTAGCAGAATGGGTGGGATATGATGCTACAGGACCGATGTTTTAGAAATTTCAAGAAATTTTGTAACAGAAAATTTCAAATGCGTTAAAGAGACAGACCATCAACCGAAGTTGATCGAACTTGGCTACATGTGCCCTCGGGGACTCTTGGTCCACCAGCAGTGACAATCACCAAGTTGTTCAAATGTTAAACGTCTTCAAATTCACTAGCATCATTTAAGACCTGATAAATTTACAGCATGGACCAGACATGCACGTTTCGAGTACTAAACCCTCGTCGGTGATCCTCAGTCTAAACAATGTAATATGGTCAAAAAGTATGAAAAGTATCATCCAATTTAATGACAAGCAATTTTATAAATTTTGAATTTTATGTGATCTTTTGCTCGAAAAGTATATTAAGCGAATTCACATCAACCAAAAAGACAAAGTGCAAATCTCAATGTATTCTAGAAAAAAAAATATCACGATTCGATGGACATCATGGTTGTTTTTACTTTTTTCCGTGTATTTTCTCTTCAAATGGTAACATTTTTAAGAGGGATTTTTGGTTTACTTTTAATAGGTGCATAACGATTTAAATTTTTTTTTTTTTTATTTCTGCTGCATTTTCAAAGTATAATGTAGAAACTCTGAAAATCCCTTTAACTGATTTTTTTTTTTTTTGGACAACTTCTTTTACTTGTACATAATTATTATAAGAAAAAGAGAGAAAATATATGATAACACCTATGTGATGTGTCTCACTAATCAAACGACAAGTTCCATTTCATATTTAGTTTCATACTCATAATTCCATTGTATGTCTTGACATAATGGAATTCTTTTTTTCTTTAAAAAATTAATTGAACCAGCACTTAGAATATTGGTTTTCTTACGTAACCACTTGACTGATTTTAATGAATATATCGTCAATATGACAGAAGCATCATTGAAAAATCTAATCTTTGATCCTTCATATGCGCCTGGGACATTTCAGGCTCTGTCCTGATCGATCAGTTTTCTATCGATCTGCCTATTTACCTGGAATTTTGATTCCGTAATGCAAAGTAGAAAGGTAAGGTATTATAGGAGAATGTGAACGCCCGGGACATATTCCATTACGTTGTGAGAAACTCTCAGATTTCAAGCAGATAGAATGGGCAGAAGATTTCCTAGAATATCACTATGGTTTTGTTTAGTTACTTTGTGCATATTCATATCAAAAGGTACGTAAAATATTTCAATTAATATATAGATTCTGTTCTTGATATAAGAAATGAAAGATTTTCTTGTTTTGTTGTATCAATTGGTTTTTTTTTTTTTTTGTTCCTACATGTATGTGATGTATGGAATTCGTAATTGTAAGATTTATTTATTTATATCATTTTATTTCAAAATGAATATGGTCAATGATCTTCAATAGTCTCAAATCATATAGACAAAATTAGTATTATACTATATATTCTCAAATGGGATTTTTCTTTTTTTGAATTTCAGTTTATGATAATGGAAATATAGTATATACATAAATGTCTTTCACAGTAAACCATGTCGCCGACTTTTTAAAGAAGATTTGTATTTTGATTTCTACGTCGATATCATAAAAAGGTAACGACACTGCAGGATACAAGAATAGGCGTTTTGTTTTGCCAAGTATTGAAAAGAAGACTATTCTCATCTATTATTTTATGATAATTTACACCATACGAGATGAAATAAATATATCTACTAGCCAGTCGTTCAAAAACTATTTCGTAAAGGAACGATCGTATTAAGTGAAGGAACAAATTTACAGTGGAAAAATTGAAACGGGTTCCCTTTATTTCATTTAATCGCTGCCTCGCGTTGCAACATTGCTTCTTCGCTTTTGCATGTAGAATATATTATGAAAAGAAGACTTAGAAAGGAAGCATGTATAATTCGAAGATGTATGTATCTTTGTTCCTCATGAGGAATGCCTCAACATATTTTTTTTCCTTTGATGGTATTTAACCACCAAAAAGGACGGAAAACTGCGAATCATACTTCTATTCAACGAAAAACCAATCAAAGTTATTCCCAATTATTTAACCGACGGGATTCAAATTTTCTGCATTAAGAAAAAAATATGTCATCCATGTTGACTTGACAAAGATAAAAAAAATGTTGACGTGTAGCTAGTATTCAGTATCCGAGTAAAGAAAAAAAAGTTTGACGTCAATACGGACAATATTAGAGTAGCAGTACAAATAACTTTCAGTTTAACTGGTGTATATGTAAATGTTTATTTTCCTTAACCATTTAAGTAAAGTAAAGAACCATTAAAAAATTTCACTTTTCTCAATTTTTGATCTGAAAATCGATAAAGACAACAAACCTTGCTATGCCTTTTCACTTATTTCTAAATATATTCTACATGTAATTGCGTGGAATTAACCCAGCGGAAGTATTCCGTCGAAGAAATCCCTATGTGATTAAAATAAAAAAAACTTCCGCATTGCTTGACAACATTTTAGTACGCTCTTCCAGGGGCTTGAATGAAAAAAAGAAATTAAAGATAAGACGTTTGTGAAATTTCATGACCTACAATTCAGTCATAATACCAGTTTTATAGATCATTCATCTCCTTAGATCTCTCTTGTAAAAAGAGAAATTCGAAATTTCACATCAATACATATTTGATGTTTTTCATTTATATTTTCTTGATAAATATATGAGCAGAAATAAAACAAACTTGTAAGCAATGATAGCTCCTCTCAGATTCATCAGAGTCCAAGTTAATATTCGTTAAATTGTAGAGATTAACTTATCAATTGATTGTACCTTAACAAGCTGATGGATGATTGTAATCAATATCTACGTGTACTAATATCTTTATGACACGAAACTCTGTTTATATCATTTCCTTTGGGATTGTGTTTTTTGCATATTCCATGTAACTTTAGAACAACGAGGCAACGACTATATCCTTATCTGCTCCGAGCCTACGGTCCTTTCGTTGAGGTTTTTATGATTTCATATAGCTTTTCGACTTTTCTTTCGTTACCTTTTACAACTTTTGACTCTTTCGGACATATTTTTCTGATTATATTTATCGGGAATGAGTTTACGTGATACTCTATATGTATCGGGAGTGAGTTTAAGTAATACTCTATATGTATCGGGAGTGAGTTTAGGTGATACTCTATATGTATCGGGAGTGAGTTCAAGTGATACTCTGTATGTATCGGGAGTGAGTTTAAGTGATACTCTATATGTATCGGGAGTGAGTTTATGTGACACTATATATGTATCGGGAGTGAGTTTAAGTGACACTCTATATGTATCGGGAGTGAGTTTAGGTGATACTCTATATGTATCGGGAGTGAGTTTAAGTGATACTCTATATCTATCGGGAGTGAGTTTAAGTAGTACTCTATATGTATAAGACACACAGTAATGATTGACCAGCGTACCTAACTCCATATACTATATTCAAATCTTTTTACATGTAACAAACCATGGATATATAGGATAAGTTTTAAACTAACAAAAATTAAAATACGTATACGTAAACAAAAGTAAATAATATAGTTTCTATATTGAAAAAGATTCTCTCTCTCTCTCTCTCTCTCTCTCTCTCTCTCTCTCTCTCTCTCTCTCCTGTTTATTTAGATTTGAAAACTAATAATAGAATTCATTTTTATGATATTACATTGCACTAATTTAATATTGATTACATACGCATCAGTATTCAAAGAGAAATAAAACCGCCGACAAAAGAAAGCAGGGTCGGAATCGATTTGAATCCAAATTACAAAGGCCACTTCTTACAGTACATTTAATGCGTTTACGTAGAGCTTATTGATCAATAATTTTACCTTTATGTATTTGAGAAATAAAATTTGATTTCAAGAATCGATTTTCCACGAATATAAGAGGAAAATACAATCGTCGAGTCAATAATCTAATCATGAAGATGGTTCAAAATGTGTAATTTGGGAACGAAATGTAGATTCCAAACTATAAAGATCCATTGATGTCAACATGAATAATAAAAAAAAATTGATCAAAGGCTAGACAATTTAAATGCCTTAAAAGTTGTAATTTGTCTATATCTTCTAATGGATATCTTCTATTATTCATGAAGCTATATTTTTCTTCTTTTTATCTTCCCGATTGGTATAATTCAAATCGGACGAAATTATCTAATTTATATTATTATTACCTTGCCTTTATGCCTTTATATACCCGACAAAAAGAAAAAAAAAAGAAATGCACATCATATTATATAATGATTTTTTTTTTCAATTGATCATAAAAATTTAGTTAGACATTTCATTATAGTTTTCTTTTTCCAGCACTCGATTTACCGAGGATAAAACACGTTTCGATCATTTTTTCGCAACATATCACAATGATAGTGCTGAATAAAGTGCATTGTTTCTAGCTCCTGTTGCATGGCCGCAGGTTTGGTATCCTTCTGAAATTTTGTTGTTTGACCACTTTCAGCAAATTTTCAATAAAAATATAGATGAATACTGGTTTCTTCATTCAAATGTAGTCAAAATATGCCAATGAATCTGAAAATTAAATGTCTTAGTGGAAACTTCCGTATATTGGGGTATGTTTTACAATAAAGGATATCAATATTTGGCAATTCTGATGCCAAAGGAACACTAATTTTGTCTTCAGTCATTCTCATTTATCTGTTGCAGATTCATCGTTAAGATCACATTGAAATAATTAAATGAAATACCAGAAAAACGTAATACTAGCGTCCAAAACCATTGAAAATGCACGTAAAAATGACCTGTCAATATCGAGGTATTGTTTCTGAAAACTGTACTTGCGAAAAAAGGTCAGATTCTAGCTGTAGTAGGGTAATTTTGTGCTTTGCGACACATTTATAGGAGAAAAATGTCACACCTAGGACTTCATTTTCAAAAGAGTTGATGTTTGGGATGTTTCTCTCAAATTTCGATTTTCTCTTTGATGACGTCATTTGAATCAATTAAATGAATTTGTATTCAGGACAAATTGCTTATCATCATTTAAAAAACAAATCGCAATGCCTGATATATCAGTTTGAATAGGTTAAACAGCTTTAATTATTTCTAAAAAGTGAACGGAATTCTTAAAAGCCATTTTGTGACATTGCATTTTGAACCAAGTGTCTTTATCATTGTGCTGTGTCTGATCATGAAGACGGATTTGTTTGGCGTTTGCTAGAATAAGTCACTCATATACATATGATTTATGATGGAAAAGAATAGAATACCTATAGATTATATAATTCATTTTATAGAATGAAGATTAAGTGGTGCGTTTCTTTTTTTGTTGGGTATATATAGTCTTCAGCACATACATGCTTATAGCACTTGGTCAAACAAATGTGATGTAATAAAATTATACATATTACTAAACATGAGAAAATGGAAAATCATTATCTTCTGTAATCTTAAACAAAACATAATCTCAAGTAATACATAAGTAATATATTGAGGTGAGACAGATATTTTATAATATGTCATGTAGATTAATTATGAAATTCTATGTTATCAATATCATATATATACATGAACATGATATGAAAGTGTTCCAAATTTGTATCTTCTTGAAGAAAATTTCCTAACAAATTTTCATACACCAGACAAGTGTTTCGAATATTCAATTCTCATCAGTGATGCTTCCAGCCAATGTGTTTTTAATAAGTTGCCAAAATTCATTTCAGTAGCCGCCCTCTGGTTTTATTTTTAGAGTAAGAATAAGGGCTTGATTTATCCCTGAAATCATTTGATTATTTCTCGTGTACTTTCTTTCCTTAGAAGGAAAGAAAGGTTGTTTCGGATAAAAATGTTATATATTAGAAGATTTTTCATAAGTATTTTATTTAAAAAAGATTGATGTAAGATTTGATAATTGTGACTTGAATAGGTAGCGGGTAACAATGTCTGAAAATGTCAAATAGCGAACGAAAATATACAAAAAATGAACCCCTCTTATTTTCAAAAATGAAAAAAAAAATATATATCATCGAAACCGGTATATCTTTCTAATTGGTAAAATACGCAATCCAGAAACTGAAAACCGTTATATTTTGTACTAAACAGCCACATACGTTGTACATGTAGTTAGCTTTCAGGCGCGAAATACACACCGTATAGTTCTAAACGTCTTTATATCGCCCATGCTGAAATTTTATCTGATCTAAAATGATGCTGTTGAATTTGAAGACGTTTAACATTATTTCTATATTTCATCGGAATCCACTCAGAATAGATTGTTCCATTGTATGATTAGAAGAAATGGGAACTTATCTATCTAATCGCTTAAAAGTCAGATACTCAAAAAATAGCCCATCCCCATCAAATAATTTCCAAATAAGTTTGTTTACTCGAATCTTTGCATTTTGATTGGTTAATTGATCGTCAGAAAATGCCGAAATTATTATATAAACCTTCATACCCACATGAACACCGGAAGAGCCGGAACTACTTCCATCAAAATCATTTATAATGTTGCTAAGATCGGCTTTCGAATGATAATTTAAATAGTGTTGTTAACAGTAGGCCTCAGATATAAATATGATATCAGAATTAATGAAAGTTTCATGACAATTTCGATGATGTACCGTTATACGTGGTTTTTACAGCGTTGTTTCTTAGACCATTTTCTGTCCTAAAATTTTGATGAAAGACAGAAAATGCAGTAAATGACCAGTCAAACAGAAACTCCTAGCTATTTTTTTTCTCAAAATTACTTTCCCGTCGTAACAGTAGCAAGTACCTGCGTTTGAAATTTTCCAATGAATGACGACTGTCAACGACAACGCGAAAAAGTTTTGATTGAAAACTTCAAAAGGACCGAAGATCACTGTTTCAAATTATTTCTATGGGGTACAATCGTTCTGAATCTATGAAGTATTGAAATTAGAAACTTTTTTAATGATATATTTTCGGCGAGATGAAGAATTTAGAAGAAAATATTAACAGCGAAAAGAAAAATAGAGATCAAAAGACGGCGACCTACCTCGGCCTCGATCAGGATACAGTATCGTCATGAATTTTCACAAATTAACTTGTCACTTATGAAATAGATCTAACTAAATCCTAGGAAGGTATTATGATACTAATAGATCATAATCATGCCGTTTTTGCAAGTATTAGATCTATAAGTACAGAGAATCTGTCTGTATAAACTCCCAGCTCCTGCGTGTACAATATCCAAACACATAAGTGCCATGTCGGCGACCTTGAACTTGAACTGCAGAACGCGTCATCAAAATGCTACGTCATATCATCGAATGATGTAATGAATTGGTAAAATGGGGCTCCAGATGGGGAACGGATATTTTTGACATATTTGCTGCCCTTAACTAGCAACGTATACATTATTTCTGTTTCGTATGGGAACTACTGTCCTATTCACTAATTCCAGAGCACCCTGTTTTCCCGGTTTTCTCTAAAATATGATAAATTAAATGTCATCTTCCAAAAAGATATCAATTTTGTAGTATTCCTTTAGTCGTAACAGAAAATACCATTGTTTTGTTTGTGCGTCAGCTAAGTTAGAAATAGGACGGAAAATAAAAAGTCTACGGGGATTTTCTATAGTAAAATCGCTGAAAATGTGTGACGTCGGAGGCTTTGACGTCACTGTTTACTATTGTTGACACGGAGAACAATATGGTGGCGGCTTGAAATTAACATGGGAATTTCCCGTAGACATTTTATTTTTTCATATTGCAATTTGAAGGCAGCTGATAGGGTAAGTTGAAGTTAATTTCCAGTTACGACTGAAGGAGGTCAATTCTTGGAAACAATTATTTATAGCAATTTTTTTTCAGACGACAGAATAAATCGCCCAAACAGGGTGCTCTGGATTTAGTGAACAGGACAGTAGTTCGCCTACGGGCCCTACAGAGAACTTTGATATTTTCATACGCAATTTATTAAATTACTCACTTCTTGAGTATATTTGTGAAATTTGGGATTTTGGGTTAGGAAATTATAAAAATTGACTGTTCAATTTTGACAGTTTATTCGCAACGCTACGCGGTTTTACACAATTTGTGATGCGACAAACCAAACTTCATACTCCAATAAGCTGTCAAAATTGAACAGTCAATTCCTATATGACAGGGAGTTTTAATGAGCATACGCAGAGAAGATTAAAACTTTCTTGCTGTTCATGGTCTACCTGGTTTATGGTCACTTCGTACCATAACCAACTCGTACCTTGGTCACTTCGTACCCAAAATCTACCAACTCGTACCATAACCATTTCGTACCATGACCAACTCGTACCACAATAAAAAGTCAATTCGTACCCATTGCCAATTCATGAGTACAACTCGTACCCAATTTTATTCCAACTCGTACCATAACATACTCGTACCATAACCAACTCGTGCCACACAGAATCTCGTACCCATTGACATTAACTCGTACCATAACCAACTCGTACCCAATCTTATTTCAACTCGTACCATTACATACATGTACTAGTACCATAACCAACTCGTTCCACACATAATCTCGTACCCATTGACATTAATAGCATAACCAACTCGAATCACCTCTTGAGAATCTCATACCCATTGACATTTACTCGAATCATAACCAAAATTGTACCACACATAATTTCGTACCCATTGACATGAACTCTTATCATAACCAACTCGAGTCACCCAGAATATCGTATCAATTAACATTTACTCGAGTCATAGCCAACTCGAATCACCCATCGATGTAGCGTATATATATACATCTTTTGAATAAACTATGAATTGTTTGTTGAACTCTTTACAATGTATGATAAGTTTCCACTAATGCGGATTAGATATTCGAAACATGCATGTCTGGTTACGCTTAATCAGTAAAAATTAATGCAAAAATGTGTCAAGGTCGAAAAAAGTTATTTCAGGTTCGCGTTTACAGAGTACTATTTACTGAGTACCATGGTACGAGTTGGTAGGGGTTTGAATTTGGTAATGGTACGAGTTTATGTATGGTACGAGTTGGTAGAATTTATGGTACGAGTTGGTCGTGGTACGAAATGGTTTTCGTACGAGTTGGTAGTAAGGTATGGTACGAAGTGGCAGGTACGAGTTGGTTATGGTACGAATTGACCATACCCCGTCTACCTGATGATGGAAACTATATGGCTTCAATTGAGAATAGTCGGTATTTTTCCAAAGAAAAAGTCCTATGCAAAGAGACAAAATGAGAACTACGGAGGTGCAATTCATTTTGCATTAATTCTCATAATATTGTTCGTATTTTTCAACCTTCATGAAAACGGCTTTCATTGTCCGCTGTACCAATTTACATTTTTTACACAAACTGATCTCGTTTCCATTGAATATATACTTTGCTTCTTTGAAGAATGCTTTGAAATTTTATAGGGCTTTCTTTACTTCGTCATGAATATCAATCGACATGGGCTCTCTGATTGAGATGTCTTTGTCCAACCCGGAACAAACGTTGTTAGAAAAGATCCCAATCTGACGCACAAGCGTCTCATTTCAATTCCATCTTTTCAATATTTGAAACTTAAATTAATTTTTATTCTTATGTCCTTGTAAATCTTGATATTTCCAACTGCACAATCGGAATTTGCAACATTAATCTTGGAATTTGCAACATTTATCTTGGAATTTGCATCATTAATCTTGGAATTTGCAACATTGATCTTGGAATTTGCAACATTTATCTTGGAATTTTCAACATTAATATTGGAATTTTCAACATTGAAAATGAAAGTAAAAATAAATGTAAATAAAAAATAAAACTATTCTTGTACACGTTAAATGTCACACTGATACTTTTCCTTAGAAAGCATACATGTATCGCAATAAAAAATTGATGAAAAGTGGGAAGAAGTTCTAAAGCAAACATCTTAAAAAATAAAGATTGATTATCTTGAGAATATTTCCGACGGAAAATATGTTGTTGATCGTAAATAGAAGTCATATCACAAACAAACTTCCATGGTTTGCAATGATCGCAATGTCTTTACGTGTATTTACTCAATCAATTACACATAAAATAAAAGAGAATGATACACGTTTTTAAAAAAATAGTTGTTGAACTTTTCCTGCACGTGATCTATTTCCGTTTTGATCGTTCAAAGCCAGAGTTTGAGTAAATTCTTCTCAGTATCTAAATATTTTTTGAGTCGATAACTGTCAATTTTGTACATATTGGGAAAAGCGGTTCTAAAGGAATAGACGATTACTTCAAAACTGGTTTGTTGACAGACAGTCACAATACACAATACGACCTCCTAGCTCTACTACTCATAGAAATCTTCCTAGGAGAGTGGATACGGCTTCTTCAAATACTTATTTTCTCATGTTGATGGGGAAAACAATAATTTGGTAATATTGTAATACATTTCATACGCCCAATGTGTTGTATTACTAATATTACCATACAAAAGGACAAAACTCAACTGTAAGAAATATGACAATAGTAAAACAACATTACAATAACAAAACATTATGACTATTAAGAAATACAAAATGTTATTAGCAAAACAATATGTTGATTTTAACAAATACATGAATGAAAAAACTCAGAGCTTTACAATAATGTTATGCCAAACTGAATATAAAAACCTAGATCTAGTTTAGACTTCGACCTATCGTTTTCGCATTTTTTACTGAGTCCATGTGAAAAACAAAACAAAAAGAAACGGAACAAATCGAAACGACACGAAACGAAACAAAGCGAAACAAAACAGAGCGAAACGAAATAAAACATAACACTTAAAAACATGAAAAAAAAAACATAGAGAGGAAAACTACCGGAAATATTTAAAGACCAGTATTTCAGTAATTTAGAGATCAGTATGCATTATTGCCTTTATCCATCAGTTCTAGCGCCGAGAGGGTTTCTTGAAAGAGTCAAATTTGACAAATAAAAAACAAACTTGTTAAATGTCATAAATGTATTTTAGAGGATTAAAGGGGAGGGGATAAATAACCTCACTATGTGCCCCCCTCCTAAAAAAATGTTCTAAATTTACTTGATAAAGTTTTCGAAAATACAGAATGGAACAGTCCCTTCCTCTCTGTACTAGACTCCATCTCTTTAGATAGTATTTTCATACGCCTATGACGAGGTTATTTATCCCCTACCCTCTCCGCAATACTACAGGTTTTTCTCAATGTTTTGTTTCGTTTCGATTTGTTTCGTTTCGTTCGATTTGTTTCGCTTCGTTTCGATTTGTTTCGTTTTGTTTTGTTTAGCATTTGTTTGTTTTCGCATTTTACAGGGACCCATTTTTACAAATAATTTGCCTATTTTGGCACAGATAAATCTTGGATGTTCAAACATAACATTTTTTCTCTTTGTTAAACAGCTGCTGATGAACTTCGCTATTCTTCAAAAGACAGGTAAGTGTACTAATTTTTCACTAATTAATGATTATACATGCGATATCGATATCACCTATATCTGTTCAAAAGTTTTAAAGCTATTTACTTAAATTCAATCCCTATTTTTCAAAAGCATAAAGCGTGCTTTAAGTTAAGGTTGTTTACAAATTGTTATAAGAATCGTATGCCGCAACGTATATTATTTCGCTTCTACAAGAATACTTCGGTACATATCTTCTTAATTTGAGTACAACTGCCGCTAATAAGCAATACTTTGAAAATCGTAAATTAAGCTAACAACGAAAAAATATATATATTAGAAGAAAGACAATCATTTCGAAGAAGCGTTTTGATATCGAAAGAGTTATTCAGCAAGAACCAAGTCTTTCAAAATAGTGTTTCCTTTTCTTGATTAACTTTGATCACATTCTTCACGAATGGGTACTTCAGGTATGCTGCCATAGAGAAGCTTACATCGTCAACCTTTCAGCAACCCATATAGAATACACATAGAAGCTCTTTACTGAATATAACATTCATAAAAATACATGAGGGTTAACATGTTTGCAACGCCCATCTGATAAGTCTCTCAAACAAGCTTCACTTCAGGCTCCAGACTAGTTTGGATTGTTTACTTGTACAAACTCTTTCATACGCTTCTGAGTATTGCTGTTAAGGAGATATCAGACTGCAGAATGCAAAAACAATGTTTACTTGAACGTGAAAAAAACTAAAGGTTGGGTAGGCAAAACAGCAATTTACACGATTATCGTTATTGTTTATTATTAGCTGTTTGCATGGAGAAATATCACCAAAGGGTAACTGTGCATGTCAACCATGTTGGACGGGAAACAACTGCGATCGACCTAGTAAGTTTATTTTCTTAACGTTACAATATGATTATAATGTGAAATCATCGTCATCATCGAAAATTTGTAGGAAGGAAATAAACTTAGAGATTTATCATTTTAGTTGTCACAGGCTTTTCCATAATAAACGAGTACTTGGTGATGCATATAAAATGGTTTCACTCGCCAAACTAACTTATGTCAATGTTTTCACCAGCCAATAGACATCAACCAGTATTCAAACAAGAGAAACAAGAAGTGGAAGTAGCGACGCCATATGGGAATGGAGAGTACTTCTTCTTTCCGGAGACAACAGATCTTGACTTTGAATCTACTTGCAAGAGATCTGAATACTGCCCATGCGCAGATGTGTCATATTATATCGCTTCCGGAAATGACGAAGGTCTTTTTGCTATAAATCCTGAAAATGGCGCATTGACGGTAAAACAAGGATCTATCTTAAAGAAAAAAATGTATGAAGTTAGCATAGCAGCGAAAAATACATTTCAAGGCTTAGAGGCAACAGAAGATCACAGAACCATTGTTTACGTACATAATCCCGCTGCGGAAGATCCTTTAAACTTTGAATCATTGGACAGAGAAAGAAGGGTAGGTTCTTTTATTTCATTGATAATTTGCATATTTTGCACTTAAACCGAAGTACATTAGCTTATATTTCATACATAGACATTGACTTTCTTTATTAATAGATTCTAGCTTTCTTGTTCGTTATTTTTTAGTCTCCAAGCAGTCCAGTTGATAATGTTACATTTACTTTGACAAAAATGGATCCATATGTCAACACTACGACTATGAGCGTAGGAAGCAGGGTTCGATTCCAGCTGACGATAACCTTCCCAGCTTATGAAACTGATATGCTGGTCGAACTCTTCACCCCTGACAATGAGACAACCGTGATGATTCTTTGCGATGTCAGCGTGACGAGTATAGGGAGCAAATTGGTGTATACTGGTAGTACAAATGCAACAATGGATGCTAGAGAGGCAGGGTCAATCATGGTGGGTATTTGGGTTCAAATGGAAATATTTACCTAAATATTATTCATCTTCGTGTTGTATTTTTGAATAGATGTTTGGTAACATAACTTTTAAAAACATTGAATAATACTCGCATATTGTTTTTTAACAGTATGATCGAGCTATCATAAATCTGGGCAACGTATCCAACACTGGATGCGTAAATGAAGATGAGTGTAGTATTAAGATCGAATACGAGGCTGTCATGGTGGACAATAATGAAACAACTCAAAATGGTGTCTACTGGGTTAGCGCAGGCGCAGAATACAACAATGAGATGGAAGTCTGGGTTGGACAGGCTTCATTTACAGTAGATCCTAGTGACAAGGTAGTGTTACAATCATGTATAAAGTCTTGTATATGACTTCACGTGTCAAGAAAATTATATCTGATACACTCTTGCATAAGGACTATCTTCCACTCCAATATAACTCATATCTAATTTCTCTCTTCAGCTGATCTCGGACATCACATCTTGTTTTTCATATAAAATGAAAGGGAGAAGAAAAGAGAATTAAGAGGAATTCAATTTGGATTAAAATCAATCTCAAAGATAGATCAGTTGTGATTGTCACCTCTACTTCAGAAAGCTTTAGATAATGATAGTTTCCCAATCATTCCAAATGTTTCTATAGAAGTAGAATAGCAACTCGAAAAAGAAGGCATTTATTTTTGTTCATAATTGGCACTACTTCATTTTCCATCAACTATCTTTTACATTATAAAGACGGTATCTGATTCACCTACCTTCAACTTCACCGGTCCAAGTGTCCTACCGATTGGTTCTGCTGCTGTGTTTGAAACCGACATGTACCTACCATATCCATCTACGGACATTAACTTTGATGCATTCACTCCACTGAACACATCTTCAGTAATGTCCATCTGCAGTGCCAAGATTAAGTACATGGCAGACAATTTTCAGTGTGGTTTTGATCAAGCAGCCGTATCAACTCAGTATTATCCAGATCCTACAGGAGTAGGCAACTACATGGGCCATCTTGCAATGGGTACCCTCATAAACAAAGGTAAAACAACCTTGTAGCTCAATACTAGACCGCAATGACATGCAACATTTATACATATATGTATTTAAAATGTAGGACAAAATCATTTCTGTCTTCAGGGATTGATGTTCATTCCTCTCTGATTCAAAATATCACCAGATTGATTTGTCAATTCTGTTTTGGGGTTAAACTTTCACTAACTAGTGCCGAACTGTAATGCATTCAGGTTCTAGAGACGCGAGCACCGTCACAGAAGATAACAGAGTGACTGTCCAGTTTGTGGCACATCTGTATGACAACCCAGCATACATTAATCAACAATACTGGCTAGGTGCTGCATTTGAAATTGGAACAACTCAAATATGGGCGGGACAATTGGAGGTCACTGGTGGGGCTGCAGTTGATCCAACAGGCATGGTAAGAGGACCTCTTCACCAAAATAGATCATATGATTAGACTTTACTCATTATCACGGTTGGTGCTTGAGTACATCGGATTATGAGCGTGTATTGCTTGTCTTGAAAGTGATGCTTTTGTTGCCTGTAAACACCCAATATGGAACAACTTTTTCTAATGCCCTGACCATACTCTGCTAAATTCTTTATTCTAGGCTGCACCAGTTGTAGCGTTTGATCCACCAGCTGGCCATCAAGTGGCTATAGGTGATCCCTTGGTACTTACATTAACTGTGGAGGTACCAGAGAGCACTACTACAAGTTATTCTCTGGAAGTGAAAGCACCATATACAACTGAAGCCATTTTCCAGCTCTGTAACTTACAGATAAAGACCATTGGATCCAACATGCCATGCATCAATACAGCTGACAAAAAGACCGTCTACTCATCAAGGACGGTTGATTCTCATTATTCCGACACCGCTGTATTGTCACTGGGTGGTGTAACTAATTTAAATATAGAAGCCGCTAATGCCTCTGCCGATCTTATAACATTCGAAATTATAGTGAAACCGCTAGATGTCGCCGTTGTAAGCACATCATATAATGTTGATGTGACTCTCACGTATGCGGACACACAAACAGTGACAACGTCTGCATCTGTACAAGTTTCAGGAACCTCGTCTTTGACAGTTCTATCGGTGAGTGTTACATATTCTACCTTTGTTTTCTTTTTTTAATGAAAGGCAAGCATATGAAAGACTGCCATCTCCAGGACAAATTACGGTGTTTTGTACCGTATAAATCAAATTTAGTTACTACTCAGTCTGCTGTATGAAATTATAATCAAACTATTTTGTAAGTTCTTCTTGAACGTATTTTCTTTCAGAACACTACCTCTCCGACTTTTAACATGTCCTTTGTCTTTGGTGATGAAAACGTTTTAGTAGGAGCAGCGACCAGGGTCAAGTTAGAAATAACAACAAACAGTAGTGTGATATACCCTCTGATGGACCTGGAATTCATAATGCCCGTCGGTAATTACTCCACAAAATTCTCTGTTTGCAAAGCTAGAGTGGAGTCGGTTGGTCAGAATCTCCCCTGTGTGTCATCAGAGTGGATAAATACCCAGATATCCTATGCTTCTAGGTAGGTTAAAAGTCAAATTGTATCATATTACCGCTATGTTGACTCATTTGAAAAAAAAATGTAACATTTCTTTTCAATATTCTCTATGTCTGTGCAGTTGTCAGTATTGAAATATGTTCTATTATAAACATTTCAGATTTAATGATGTGATCAACGACCGTGCAATCATGTCGCTCGGTGCTGTTTGTAACGTGGCAAATCTTGCTGACTCTGAGGAAGACAAAATTACAATTACATTTGATGTAAAGGTTGAAGATCATGCAGACCTTACCCACAATACAAAGGAATGGGTCAGTGCGGGGAATATGTATTCAGATACCAAGATATGGGTTGGTCAACTTGCGCTTTACGCACAAAGAACTCCAACCTCTGTAATACCGGTAAGGGACTTATTTAATGTAGTGTTTCGATGTGTTTGACAGCATGCATGAATAATTCCAAAATACACATTCACATTGCTTTGTGTTACAGTTATTCTCCACAGATGTTCTAAGCATGAAGAAAGAGAAATATGAACCAGATATATTGAATATGCAGACGTATAACATTTGTACTACTTGGTGCTGGTGGACCAGGAGTCCCCGAGGGCACATGTAGCTAAGTTCGATTAACTTCGAAAACTTTTGAAAATTTCTGTTATCAAAATATCTTGAAATTCCTAAAAAGTGGGTCCTGTAGCATCATATTCCACCCATCCTGCTACGTCTTTGGGTACATTTTTGTACAATACTTTCACTTTCTCACTGTTTGGCCATATTACATTGTTTAGATTGAGGATTACTGACGAGGGTTAAGTACCCGAAACGTGTATGTCTGGTCCATCCTGCAAAAATGATGATATTGAATTTGAAGACGTTTAACATACTTTCGTACATTGTATGCCTTATTAAGACTTATGGTCCTATAGCCACGGTAGTTGCACTACTACATTTGACGCGCGTTCTTTATAATCAATCAACAAAGTACAATGTATTCATACCCTGACTTTTTTCAGGCCACAACTCCATATATAAATCTCATAAAGAACACAACGTTGACTTCCTCACCGATTGGCTTTCCCACGATCTACTCTGTCCTCATAAAAACAGCACCACAAGAAAGCTCAAAAATAAAAATTACAGCAACCTCCAACAGCATAGGGTTGTTCGTGTGTGGACTTCGTGTCAAGGACGTCGGGGATAACTTACCCTGTGTATCGAAAACAACTGCAGCTCAATTTACACAATTCAGTGGTGGCGGTAATAACAATGGAGTCCTAGATCTAGGAATCGTAACAAACACAGGTACATTTTATTAATTTTTCACAAACCTTAGAAATATACACAAGTACTTATATGTCAAAAGTCCTATCAGTCAAATTCGATCCGGCTTGCTTGAGGTTTACCTGCGATTTCAATGCCGTATGTCTGTCAATCGAATGAGTTAAAGAAGATCCTGACGATAATTTCAACAGCACTCACAATAGAGCACATAATTTAGCATCGACGGACCCCTAGCAAGCTAGAGGTGGGACCAGTTGCCCGGGAGGAGTAAGCATCCCCTGTTGGCTAGCCACAGCCGCCGTCGATGTTCACGCACGAAAATGAAAACAATATATGTATATATTTCTTTTTGACTTTTAATTATCTATAAAGAAGGAGACCTTGTATCCATGCATATTGTTCTCTTGTTCATCTTAAATTTCACTGAAGTAATCAGAGATAGATTTATTTAAAGGCACCGACTCGATGATTTCGAACGACTTCTACGATAGCAACACCATATTAGTTGAAGTTCTCATGCAGTTAGCAGACGACACATCTCTTGTGCCCGACAGCAGCAGTCATACATTTGACGTTAGCGTTGAGTACGATACTTCCAATAATAAACGAGATTTCCTAGCTACCCAAATCACTGCCACTCACGATAAAACTACAGCTAACCTGGTAAGATCTGTTATGTATCATGTGATTTCATGTTTCAACTAAACTGACAACGACTGAAATCTATCACCTAGGATTGTGTTAGAGATATCTTTTATCCTTTCTTATCTAGACACAATCCCGAGCACAACTTACTATGATGAAGACAAGTTTTGATTTAATTTCAGACTGTCATCAACAGAGCTACTAATTCTTTCTACACTAGTGGACTTGCTGGAAATGATACGAATTCCACAGACATGTATCCAGGCGAAAGTAAAAGATTCAATATCGATATCATTATGCCGGAAGCGGAAACACAGGAAGTAACTGTTAAATTTCTGACTTCAGTCTCGGATCCAAATCAAATGGAAATCTGTTCTGCAGCTGTTACTTATGTCGGCGACAATTTTCCTTGTCTTGATAAAACGAAGGTATCACCAACGTTCGAGAAAAGGTTGGTATTAAAAAATGTTAGGATTAAAAGATTTTACAAGATATAATCAAGCATACATGTACAAATGAGGCTGTCTTATATATGGATATAATGAGTTAAAAAAGATCCTGACGATAATCCCATAGCACTCACAATAGAGCACCAATTTGAGCATCGACGGACCTTTAGCAAGCTAGAGACGGGACCAGGTACCCGGGAGGAGTAAGCATCCCCTGTTGGCTAGCCGCATCCATCGTCGATGTTCATGCACGAAAATGAAAACAATATATAGAGAATTTATGCACTGTGGTTTAGTCTATATAGAAAGTGCTATGGCGACCATGTATAAGTATTACACATTCATGAGAAATAAAAGTCTCTTGCTAGCATGCAACGACTGCCCCTCAAGCTCGGTAGGAACTAATCATATCCTCTTTATTCACATTTTATATTAATTGTTTATACTCTGTTGAATAGTTAAAACGATGTGCTTAAATCAGCTACAAGAGAAGACCCTTAATCACAGTTTAGAATTCGACTTCACATCAGACACATTCATGTATCTTCTTTTCATACAGACCTGGCAGTCATTTTGTTGACATAGCCTCTATGTACCTCGGATTTGTGTGCAGCTCGCCAGTGAAAACAGCCGACAACGAAGCAAATAAAGTAAGTCACTATCATGTTTGGTCCTGTCTTTTGAGTTTAGTGTACATGTATTGATGATTTTAACTTAAGTTAGATTTCCCCTGAAAGAACTATTTGCTAGATTTAATAGGATGGATCGGAGTTTACCATGCATGTGTATGGTTATGTTTCAATTCACTATCTCCCGATCAGCACATCAAAACTATAAAAGGAAATATGCACTTTTACAGATATGCTCTAGAAATCTGTTTCAGTTTAAAATAATTCAAGTAAAAAGTAACTACATGCATCATTAGATAATACATCTTTCTATTTTAGTAGCTAAATCATAATTTAAATATCTCAAAAATGTAAAAATAACTATACCAGATCTGATTACATGTAATTAATTCTATCGATCTTTGGAAATAATTTGATGAACTAATTGTTTTTCAGATAACTATAGAAGCTATAGCCCGCCTACTTCCGACAACGACTAAAGCCACGGGAGATACCGTTCCATTCCACGTGGCTGTAAACACTAACGACATGGAAATCTATGTAGCACAAATGGACCTGACAGTCACTGACACTTTCACAGAGGTTGTAGCGGTATGTCACGGTTAAATTGATGCTACATGCACCTTTGATATTTTAATTACTACTTGGATGTGAAAGCCATAAATGCAAGGGATGTACATTGATTTCAGTATAAATACCATATTTTTTTTTAATGTTTTCTATTTCGAACTGTAAGGATCTGAACCTGGCACAATGATATCACACATACATGTAAGGGAAATAGCTCAGAAATAAATATGATAAATTTATAGCGTATGAAAAATGTTGACAAAAGTATAAAACTACATGCAAATGCACTTTGAGAGATATCTTGAAACTCATTGTACTTGTCAAATGATGATATCGTTCTGAAGTAAAGTTTTCAGCTTGAAAATGATTTCCACAATTTGTGTCTTGGATCTTTGCTTCAAAATCATTCCCTTATATAAAAAACTTTGGGACTGCAAAAATGTTGGTATTATTGACAAAATGCGTATCGAGTTAGATTTAGCTCTGTTCAAATACTAGTATACCTTTGTTACATTTACGAAGATTTTCACCATAGTCAATCTTCAACCCAAACCCTTGAACTTGCATACAATAGGCTGCTATTTCATATCAAGAAACAATACGATAACCAAGTTTGTTTTGAAAATCTAACTCTATGGCATGTATCATTGTAATTTGATCATTACCTCTCTGTGACCTTTATCTGTGAAATTCCGAACCGATTTGGTTTCTCATTATGTCAAGTAAAATACTTTTACACCAACAAATATAAATCACAAGATCAGTAATTGACAAGTGTCCCATTTCTCGTTGGTTTATATGCAGTCTTTTGTGTTTGATGTTTCTATAATGTGATTTGGTGTTTCTTGTCCCTTTTGCGTCTCTTATGTGGGTGTCTACTTTGTGTTTTGTTTTTTTGTTTTGCCTTGGTTGTTTTGGGGTTTTGCTGTGGATGCTGCAACCGAGTGTTGTTGGAGATCCTACCAGAGAGATTCAAATAACAAATTCGATGTATAAATCATCAAATCTATCAGGTTTGATAATTATTTATAACACTTTAATTTCAGTCCAATGACAGCTACAATGGAACAATTATATCTTTAAATGCATCATCGAGTACAATACCCATGAAAATAGGAGAAGTGATGGTATTTCCCATTGTACTAAACGTACCGACAATGAGCATGTCCAAAGTCCTGTTTGACGTTGATTTACCCGTCAATGATTCAACAATAGCCATTGTGAAGGATATAAGAATAGTGAGTAGCGGTGCGAATGTGGGATGTTTTTACCAAAACGATATTATAGGAATAGTATTCACTCCAGCCTACAACTCGTCCCTGGGTACATGTGAAAACAATAAAGCAACGCTTGATCTTGGAATTATCACAAATTCAGGTATGGGATTATACATTCTATTCGAAGAATTAATAAGTAATTTCATGCCCATTTGATATAAATTATCATCAAAGAAGTACGTATCAGTTATTCAGGCTCAAAGTCGAGAAGGCAAGGCAAAATGATTAGAATTTCCATAGGAACGGTTGCGAACCTTGGAATGAATAACATTCCGAAGTGAGACCAGGTGCTCGGGGAAAGTCACCGTCTCCTTATTGCATGCAACACCCGTCGCAACAGCTCCATGAAAACTTGTGATTGTCTCGATGTACATATTGATGTAAAAGACATTTTAGTTTATGTATAAATCTCATTCCTCTGTCAAAAACACAACATTCCACTTTTTTCTTGGTTTTTTTTGGGGGGGGGGAAGGGGGGCGTTCATAATCTCAAACTAATTTTGGTAAATAATTAAAAAAAAAACAGAAAGGAAGCAAAATGGACAGCACACGAAACATAATAATGCAACCGATCAAAAAAAAAAGGTTAACACTTCAACTAATCAAACCGGGTTCACCATGAAAAGTCAAAAGGTAGCAGCAGTTCCTCTTCATATCTTGTCATCATAATCTTGTTGAATACACATTTCACCAGAGCACATCAACTGACAAAAAAAATCCTTCAGCATCACTTTTGATTCATTTCCATAGGAAAATACCTTATTACATGTAGCCTTAGTAAATCAAACGATTGACAGAAATATCACTGACGAAGTAACATCGTCATTTCGAAGAAATTTCAGTAGTATTTCTCGCCGTCCAAATGTTCTTATGCCTATTGCGACCATAGAAAACAACAAATAAAGAGGGCATATCATTTGTTTGTAGCTGTGACTATCTACCATAAGTCAGTACTCCTCCTCCTCTCCATCCTGCAATTGCCTATGGTTTCTTTGAATTTCCTTTTGTGATTGTTTTCTACTGTTTTCCACTTTTTTGGTGTCATACTTTGGTTTCTAGAGTCTTACTATCCACCTTCTTTTCGGCCTTTCAAGCGCATACCTTGCCTCATCTGGTTCTCTTTTGTTCAAAGCGAAGATAGCATTGCGTTTTGTCGTGTTTACTTGAATTTGTTTTTCTTGGTGATGTTTCAATTGTTAATTTCACGTGTTTTCAGTCTACGAACATTTTATCATGACAGGCAAAATGACACGTAAGAATTATACATAAATGTTCAACAGAATGCCTATTCAAACAGTTTTTGTTATAACATAAATCTCTTCCAAAATAGCAATTTCAAAATCAAACAAAGATGAAATAAGTTAATATGAATATTTCAATATTATCCAGGTATAACACTCAGACAAGGTACATATGCTGATGGTGACGATAGTATACTCATTGACGTCGACATACAACTACAGGATGGCGAAGAAGCGGAACATGGCGCTGAATTCTGGTTCAGTTTTGGCGCCAAAATTTCTAATTATGTTGCTTTATATGACAAAAAGATATCGATATCACGTGACAACACAGAGAGGCCTGTCCTTGAGATGTCTGCTGTCTTCAATTCTTCCCTTTCATCTACGTAAGTTGGTCTAATAATACTTTGATTTCAGAATTGTTTTCATACCTGCTGAATACGTCAAATCGTAATGTTGGACTGGTAAAAATATTTTTGCCGTTTATTCATTTTCATGACATATTTAATATCACACAACTATGAAACTTCTCATATCAAATTTTGAAGGACCCGATTGATTTGCATTTCTTGTCGATCATTTTTGGAACAAGTCTTTGTTTTAAAGAGACCTTGGGATTGAATCAATCTCTCCTCTGAGGTACAATTCTTACAGTTTTTAATATTTTCATTATTGATTTCTCATAATTATTAACTAATACATTTTTTGTCATAAAATCTTTGAAACAGATTTCAAAAAATGCTTTCAATTGACTATAGAAGGGAGGAATTGAATCTTTAAATTGTCCGTTAGTAGAATACTCAGATCATGACTAATCATCATAGATTCAATATTTCATAATTTAGCTAGTATGAGCAATCATCACGGCGAAAATTAACACAAGGGAGTCACTGTTCTTAATTGTCAATTTGAAGAATGCTTAAGAATTACAGACTACATAATTCATTTTATTGAATGTATCATTAGGCCATGTCAGCATTCAAAGTTTTCAATTTCTGTCATGAATCTAATTCTGAGACATTGATTTTATTTCCACGCAATTTGATTGAAACTGACGCAAAGTAATTATCAAAGCCTTTGGTTCAGGTCGACTTAGAATTTCACAGCATTTTCTAGATATGAATTCAATTTCTTTGTTGAGATTAATTGATGATCGATTTTGCACAGCTCTAGTTCAGAAATAAATCGCAGATTGCCTGAGGTCTATTGAATATCATAGCAAGTTCTATTGTTCTGGATGAAGGGACTATCGACCTATGTACATTGTGTTATGTGGTCTAGATTTTCAAATGATAACGTCAACTCAACTCTTATATGTCTATTTTTGTAAATAATATTACGTCAACATTATTCGGATGTTCACCTGTTACGTTTTTTTAAAATAAAAGCTGATGTTCACTTTTAAAAATTAGTTATATATTTATAAATAACATTTGTAACTGTAAACTCAGTTGTAATTTTCAAAATAGAACTTTTAAAAAGTGCTATTAGATGTTCAGTCGTATGAGAATCTGAGAATGCTGTACAACAATATAAATAAAACTATAATCTGATATAAATCAAGATTTAATATATTTTTCCATATTTTGTATTCTCAGATCTGAGTACGTGATAGATGTAACCCTGAAGCATAATAATCTGTCTACAGCTGCAGGAGTAAATACGTCCGCCATGTTTTATCTCCCGCCGTATTTGAAATTCCAAAATATGACGTCAAACCTAACAGAAATGTCTGTAACTTTTTCGGAGGGAACAATTAGAATAACAGTAAGTCGATCAACGTCAACGTCAATTTTTTCATCAGTAATAACTTATAATCAACCTTTCATATACATTTAGCTTTGCCAAACCCTCCTTGTTTATATTTGACTATTCCGCATAACTTTCAAGCAAATCTTAGAATAAAACATTTTGAAAAAAGTTTGCATTTTACTCAGTTGGAACGCTATACATGTAGATCTACAATGAACACATGTATACCGATAAACGAGAAAACCTTTGATTAGATGTCTTTTGTTCTAATAGAAGGGAGGAGATCTCCAACAAGACCCCGTTGAAGCATCAACAGCAAAACACCAAAACATCCGATGCAAAAACACAAAAGATGAGTACAACACGAGACACACGACATGAAAACATCAAACACAAAAGACTACACATAAACCGGCGAGACCAATGGGCAACCAGTGCCGACTTTGGACGACCATTTGTCACGCAAGTAGCAAATGGTGTGGTTATCCTGGATTACGTGCGCACAACCCTCTCACTTCTCCAATTACCCAGAGGTCTCGAAGAGCGCACAATTGTGGTGTAAAGCAATCTCCTCACTATAAGATGACATCACACAAACAAGACCGCGAAACGTAGAGGCTCCAGAAACACAGACGAATATGTAAATGGATATAAAAAGAGGGCATTTAACATCTCTGAGAGGAGGCAAATAATAGGAGCCCGTTGTGAACCAAAACAAAATCTTAACAGTGAATTAGATGTTTTGGCATGACTTCATTTTCATAACTTCAAACTACTATGCCCTAAAGTATATCAATTAGTTCATGTAACATTTATATCTGCAGTACTCCAAATTTCTTTTGTGTGAAATTGCCATTATTACGCTTACACTGGTACCAAATACGTCAATTGAAGTCCCGGATGAAATAGTTACCGACAACACCATGGTAGCATATGAGGCGGGAACGTTCATGTACGCTAGAGCGGGAAATTCAAACAGTAATGGATACTTCACTACGGATTTACAATACATGAACTTCAGCGCAACTGTTATAAGAGCCGATCGTAAGTCTTTCTCTGGAATAAATTATTTCTACTACATCCTTTTGTACAAAGCTTCTAAATGCATGACAGTGTATTTCACTATAGGCTTTCATACTTTTGATGCATAACAAAATGAACAGAAACATTTCTCAATATGAATGATTTTCAAATTTCAGAATGCGGGGGACCTCTAGGTATGGAGACCGGAATTATAGACGACTGTCAGCTGAGTAGTTCAATAGAGTATGACCCGACCAGACGACCATCTCACGGCAGACTGAACGGAAACTCGGGTAATAACTGATAAAACTATATTATATGAATATCTACATTTACATTCTAAATGTAAGGGGAAATTAGTGCATGGGAACGGATGTTGAGTTTGTAGATTATCTCGCAATGACACATTTTCTTCCCCTTGGCATTCATTAATATTAAAAGTTTTATCAGCTGTTTGCACAAGACATGTTCATCAATGCATGTTTGAAGATAGAGCAATTTTGCAATTACCTAAATGTAACAGAATAATAACTGTTCATTTTGTAGCATGGTGCCCGTTCATACGAGGAGCTTCTTTTGCCAAACAGAGATATTATCAGGTGTTCTTTGGAAATAAAACCTTAGTCAATAAGATAGAGATACAGATGGGGACAGGCTTTACACATCGACCCACAGAGATCACTCTCAAGTATAGTGACAATGGACATGCATGGCAAACAGGGGAATCGGTAATACATTACGTTTGTTTTGATTTCAGATTCCGTATTGTTAAGAAATTGTTCATTAAGACCTTTACTGTATAACTGTGATATAATAAGCTACAAGCTGAGATTTTCGACCAAATCTGTCGACCACAATTGTCGTCGAAGGATGTACATTTTGTATAGGTGACCTGTTTTTCGACTGCTTCATAGGATGTGAAAGACCTTATAAGAAAGGCTTATTTCGTCTCGATCCGTCGAGATGTCTGCAATTTTATGTAATAGGCTGAAATATTTTTATCGCCTTCTTTCTAGATATTCATAATTCTATCAATGGTTATTCCAAGTTTAAGCATGCATGCTATAGCCAAGTCTGGTGAACGATGTTGTCCCAATTAAGCCTCCTGTTTATTTGGATATGCTGTATGAGTACTTTTTTGGATATGCTGTATGAGTACTTACACCACACTTCCTCATGACAAAATTAATGATCGATTATCTGATCTCATTAAATGGTGTTTTGATCGAGAGCGAAAAACTTACATTTGTACATCTGAATCGAAGGGTTTCTTTTCCTCGACAGACTACAAATCATACAAATCATGGACATGTAGTGACCTGTGTAATGCCTTGTCCTTCCTCTTGGACAATATTTATGTTAGATTTGGTGAGGATCTATACAAGCAGGTTGTAGGAATTCCTATGGGTACTAACTGTGCGCCTCTTGTTGCAGATTTATTTTTATACACTTATGAAAAAGAATTTATCCAAAATCTTCAAAAGCAAAGAAAATTTGATGAGCTGAAATGTTTCAATAATACTTCTAGGTATCTGGATGATATTCTAACCATTGACAATCCTGCTTTTGAATTATATAAGAATGAAATGTATCCACAAGAATTAACCCTTAACAAGGCAAACCTTTCAAATACAGAAACACCCTTTTTGGACCTAAATATCAAAATTGTAAACGAAAAGATTCATACAAGTGTATATGACAAAAGGGATGATTTTGGATTCAACATAGTAAATTTCCCTTTGCTTGACGGTGATGTTCCAAGATTACCGTCATACGGCATTTACATATCACAGCTCATCCGGTACGCTAGAGCATGTACAGATATTTTGGATTTTCACAGTAGAAATTTACAAATTACCAAAAATCTTTCAGATCAAGGTTTCCGCTTTCATAGACTAGTTGAGACTTTCTGGAAATTTTACAAAAATTACCGTCAACTTCTTTTAAAATTCGGATCTATACATGCAACAGAATACATTACTATGGGTATTACACAACCTGTCTTTTATGGTGATATGATAAACAAAATAAAAAGGATCAACGGTAGGCAGCATAACCATCCAAAATGCGTCAGAATCATCAAATGCCTTTTATACCGTGGATATGATCCTAATGTCACCAGACGGACACTAGGCTTGGTACTTGACCAATCTACAGTCTTGTACAAGCGCATCCTTGAGACTTGCACTCTGACTGACTGTGACGACGGGACTCCATGACGGGCCCTGTCCAAACCTCTTTAGAGAAGACAGGGCCCCGACCACCTGTCCTCTCTGAATGTCAGTCAGACTCCTCGGGTGATTACATACATGAGCTCGCTACAGCCGGCAGAGCATGGACTGTATTACACATGCCCTCTTTTTATATCCATTTACATATTCATCTGTGTCTCTGGGGCCTCTGCGTTTCGCGGTCTTGTTTGTGTGATGTCATCTTACAGTGAGGAGGTTGTTTTACACCACAATTGTACGTTCTTCGAGACCTCTGGGTAATTGGAGAAGTGAGAAGTGAGAAGGTTGTGCGCACGTAATCCAGGATAACCACACCATTTGCTACTTGCGTGACAGATGGCAGTCCAAAGTCGGCACCGGTTACCCATTGGTCTCGTCGGTTTATGTATAGTCTTTTGTGTTTGATGTTTACATGTCGTGTGTCTCTTTTCCGTCTCGTGCTGAACTCGTCTTTTGTGTTTTTGCATCGGGTGTTTTGGTGTTTTACTGTTGATGCTGCAACGGGATCTTGTTGGAGACCTCCACCCTTCTTTTTTCTCCGTTCAAATTTTAGTAATTTGGTTGTTCTCTTCATTAATAAAGTTGGT
Organism: Pinctada fucata; assembly: GCA_028142955.1. NCBI lineage: Eukaryota > Metazoa > Mollusca > Bivalvia > Pterioida > Pteriidae > Pinctada > Pinctada fucata. The sequence continues at coordinate 88,683,878 of AP027102.1, read as the reverse complement.
CCATTTGCACCAAGCGATTTCATATGCTGTCAATAGGTGTATTAATATAGGATATATTTTCATAGAGAGCAGTAACTTTAATTGCATTAGATAACGGTCTTTAAGTGCGTTCTTGTTATTGAGCAAACAGCCGTCTAATGGCAGAATTTATTCAGTTTGCATGAGCAAATAACTCACAGTCAGAAAAATCAAAAACTACACGGCTATAAATTATAGAAAATTCATATCAGGTAATAAAGGTTGATTGCTTGGTGTACTTTTATTCTCTTTTGATCAATAGAAATGAAAAGAGAAAATAAAGATGTTAATTAATATCTGAATGAAGTCTAAATTCTCATGCAACTACAAAAAGACTGAAATCGATTGATAAGACGCAAAAGTGATCACTGCTTTTCAAGAGTAAAACAAGATAAATGAAAAATGACCATTCCGAAATATTGATTATTCCAGAATAGATACCATATCAAAGACATGCAGGAATAATTTTCTCGGTTGTTTCTCAAAGATATTCTCCATAATGCCCATTTAAATATAGATCGAAGCGTTTTTGGTGGCGGAAAGCGTAAAAAATACGTTTTGACAAAACAAACGATTAGTTTATAGAACATACTAGACAACAGTATTGTTAGTAGTATTATTCTATGCTAATTACGTCACTCGGCCTAACAACTACAACGCCATCTAATGTCCTTTCAAGCATGATCGTTTTGCATTGGTGATCGTTCTTTCTGCAGCAGTAATCGTTCTTTTTGCAATCTAGTCTGTCTGGTTGTTGTTTTTTTTTTGTCATGGCGACTGTTGGTCTTTACAACGATGACCATTAGTTCTTCATATTAGTATGTTCTATAAAATCCTCGTTTGTTTTGTTAAAACATATTTTCCACCGCCCTTGGAAGCTATGTACTTGATTGTATTACCTGGCTTGTGTTGCAATCCTGAGGGTGTGTAACGCTGTGATCAGTACAGAGTAGTCTTGCTGGAGGTATCATCTATATCCCTCAATCTACACTAATTCAGATTTGTAGGGTGGAGTCGGTACAACGAGTCCCCGAGTCATGGTCTTTGAGAAGTTATAATTTTACTTATTTCACATTTCAACGTTGCTATGTTGTATTGCTTTCAGCGCTTAACCTCGTTTACCCTATTTTCGTTACAACTCTTCATATGTGTTTCGTTGTTGTTAGTAAATAGTTGTCTGGGTGGAGATGAACACCTCACTCTGTGACAAACGTGAGGACTTCAGTTTCACCATCACAAACTTTCCTTTTCTGAGTAGCAACATACCTTCATCGCCTGCCTATGGCGTTTTCATATCTCAATTGGTACGTTATACCCTAGCAAGTACCAAATATGCAGATTTTGTTATGAGAGCTAGGCGTCTTTTATATAAGCTTTCAGTCAGGGAAACGATTGTGATCGACGTCACTGAGGAAGTTCTACGGTCGATACGGGGAACTCGTCATACTCTATGATGTCCCATTGTCCAGAATGGTGGATGATATTCTGTCTTAGACCATTTGAAACATCCAGTCACAGAATATACTTCGCCATAGCACTTTCTATATAGACATAACCTTAGACAGTGCAAGTATTTTATATATTGTTCCATTTTCGTGCGTGGACATCGACGGCGGGTGCCGCTAGCCAACAGGGGATGCTTACTCCTCCCGGGCACATGGTCCCATCTCTAGCTTGCTAGGGGTCCGTCGGTGTTCAATTTGGTGCTCTATCGTGAGTGCTGTTGAGATTATACTCAGGATCTTCTTTAACTCATTGGTATCTTCCGACCAAAATGGAAGTAACCGGATGTGTTATTTCAGCGACAGGTGTTGCATGCAAGCAGGAGATTCTAACTCTTCCTGGGCACCTGGTCTCACTTCCATATTGGGAATTCGCTTCTTTTCATGTGTTGGAGGTCTTTGCTTGTTTGCTTTGGTTCCTGTTTTATCCTGATTTTGTATGCCTTCAATTTATGAATTTATGAATTACCAATTTTGTACTGTGTATTGGGATATGGTCATTATCCATATTTTCCAATTTTCGTGATTGCGATGCTTATAGAGACTTACACAATTACTCCATATTCCCTTGGATCTTTGACTCCTGAACTGAGATTGTTACTTCTTCCTTGGTATACTTATGTATTTAAAAATTGATAAAACCATTCCGAGTACATGTACTCCGATGACATACAAAACATCAAAGATACCCTTGCCATAAAACAATTTTTATGTAAACCAATGTTTCAGGTGGTATTGTCCCCAAGCTTTGTGACAGAGACTATATACCCAACAAGGCAGGTGGAAGCTAAATATCTACGTGTTTTCATAGACAATGACGACGCTCCGGCTAACACAGCACCAAACATCGGACTTAAGTTTGAGTTCCACGGCTGTTACAAATCCTCTGATTACACACCAACCAGTATGTTTTTCGTGATCTTTTCAAAAACACTTACAAGTCGACGTATGTGTATTTGTTTTTCTAAAAGCGCTCGATTGTTGTTCGACAAAGTAGTAAATATTAAACTGTTAAATGCTTATATTAAATAAACCAGATATTTAAAGATAAACCAGCTTCAGGTAAGGGGTATCGTCACATTGGCGATGTAGTAGAATAAGCATTCGGTTTCTGTTTTATATATTTTTCTCAGTGATTCAATTTGCTCTTAAAGAACAGATTCATGAAATATGTAGACACGAAGTCTGATTTTAAACATATGAAATTACTGATAATTTTCTAACAATGAGATTTTATTTTAATATTTCAGCTATTTGCAGTGCTGCACCAAGTAACTCATATCCAAATGGTAAGTTATATGTTTGATGTTTGGTGATAGTTTTTCATCATTGTAGTTCATACTCGTAGATTAATCCTATTTTCCATTTAAAACAATAAACATTTTCTTTCTTTAACAGATTTCTACTTCAGGAGTTTTCATGTTTTCAACGGAAGAGCGTTTACATGTGATGTTAATCCGAATGATCCGTAAGAAGATTCGTTATATTTTGTAACGTTGTATTCTTTTTCGAATCTCCTTTTTTCTATATTGTTCATTCAAATAAAAAGCAGATGAAAGATAAATAAAAATAGATTACAGTCATGTAAATGAATGAAGCATAAGAAATCAAATTTATGTTGGAGTTTTTTATGTGTACATGAAGTTCCTGTAGATGAATAACTCTATTAGTATCATTATAGTACATGTATAATTTAAAAGAAACATATTGCTTTCTTAAATTGCATTTCACTTAGATTAGTCAAATCGTCAGAAGTTAATAATAAAACCTTTTGGTTTCAGATATCTCAAACAGCATTGCTTCTATTCTACTGACGGTGATACCTGGACAGGTAAATACATTATAATCTATGCTCTGAAACCTTCTTAAGGGGGGTCCAGAACAGTATCCGAAAGAACCCCATCGGAAATCTCTAGATCAATTATGTCGTCATAATAGAAACGGCGACATTGGCGCGTTTTTCGTAAGAACTTCAGCATTAGGTAACGTAAAAATAAGGGGGAGGGGGTAATAAAATCACCATAACTTAAAAACTGACGGTTAAATTTCAGTAGGAACTTATCGGCGTTTAACTTGACGTATAAAGAAGATAATATTAAGTTTTAACGGAAAATAAATTATAGGGTTTCAGATAAACGTACTTTTATTATTAGAAATTAACAACTCAAAGATGTTCTGAAAATAGACATAAATTTATCTCCTTCCGACAATTTCTTTTCAAAGTCTTAGTGATCATTTATAATTCTATACATACTCGATTGCCCACATCAAATCTAAATGAAAAATACAGAACTTTCAGTTAATATTCTGCCTCTACAGAAGATATGTAGCTGTTTTTCATATCTTAAAGTGTGTTAATTTTAACGTCTTATTTACGGCTTTCAATGGGTATATATGTACGTTCGTAGCTTCAAAACTAACGGTAAAAAATTGATGAAACTTTGCATGTCGAAAAAAGTATGTTTCAATGATTAACATTTGTAATTTTTAGGAAAATTAAATGATAGGATCTTTATTTAAGTATTTAAGTCTGGTTGTCCTTGACCTCCTTAAATGTTCATTGTTTGCCATCATTTCATTGTACCAGGTACATGTACTCGCACAGGCTTCTTTCTGAGAATGGATTATCGAAGAACTAATTTTTTGAAATATTTACCCAAATATAAAAATAAAACATAAGTTTTTTTTTCAAAAATTCCCTCTTTAACAACTTTTGGGTATAAATCATATATGATACACTGGGCATTAGTGGTAGTTATAAGTCTTCAATTTATTTCTATTCCTTTAAGTTATTCTAAAATTGAAACTAATTATAGAGTATCCCATGTGCAAAGAATGAAATATGAACAATATACAAATTATATATAGATAAAATATATTACTGTATAATTTTCATTTTCCAATGATTTTTATGTCTCATCTACCAAATGTATCACATATGATACTGATACAGTCATTTTCAGGGAACAATCTCTTGTAGAAAAACATAAAAGGGAGACAAATCCAGTAGAAATTTAATACCCTGGTGAAAGGCTAAGCGATAAATTTTGTTTGAGTAAATCTTCTTTTCAAAACAATATAAATCTAATGGTTTTAATTTAAAAAAAATTCGAAACTTTCCAGAAAATGACTGCCCATGCCGTATAGGAAATTTTGATTGATGAGATCATACATTGACATTGCAAATTACTATTACATGTATCTATTGTGAGCCATAAAGATAAGGTACTGTTTTTAGAACAGATGTTTTTTCGCTTCTTTTCAATGTGGTGGAGGCTTTTGTTTGTTTGCTTTGGTTCCTGTTTTGTCCTGATTTTGTATGCCTTCGGTTTCTGAATTATCGATTTTGTGCTGTATACAGGGGTATGGTCATTATCCATATTTGTCATTTTAGCACTGCAACCAGGTCTGGTTGGAGATCCCCTCCCTTCTTAGAAAGCAGGATATATTTATCCTTCCGTGGTAGCTGACTTTCATAATCTTGAAAACAATTTTCTCGTTGATTTTATCAATCAACATGTATAACGCAATGATATTAAAGTATCTGGTCGTACTTTTAGTTACTTTTCTAACAGTTAGATCTATCTAGTTAAAAAATATGCCAATTATTTTTGCTGTGAATCCTTCCATTCTTCGAAAACTGCAATTTTCTATGCTTTGACTCAAGGCTTTCTTACTGATTTTTTGTTATTCTACTTGGATTCAAAGAGCATTTTTATTCTTTTTATTTAGAAATGGATGAGAAAGTTGCGAGTCTTCTTGGACATGAAAGTGACAAAGGAAAATTATACTCATATGCTAATGATAAAAAGACTAGACTTATAAGTAATGACAACGGACTTACGTGGGAGACGGTACCTGAGAATGATTACTTGGACGATAAAGTGAAACTAACATTTACTCCGGCAAAACAAGTACCATGGCGGACAGATAATTTATACGGACTTACTCAGCCTCACTCTGATTATCAAATGGCAGGATGGGGAGGTAAGTCATGCAAAGTTAAAACCTTACAAAGGCATGTGTCTATCGTTGTCCAAGTGGTTTTCAGGAGACTTTTTTTCGGACATAGATATACATTTGATATTAACATGTCACATCCAATAGATAATGATTCAAATTAAATGAAAATCATATTGGACCATGATTTTGTATAGGACAAGTAAAAGTGCTCAGATATTAAAGAAATTTTAAAAGAACTGTCAATAAATAAAGGATTTTTTTTAAAACAAAAAACAAATTATTTCAAAAGTAACTTCTTCGCTAATTTATTTGTGCATCATAAGAGATATCTTTATAATTTGTATTTTTTGCAGCAACATACGATGGTTTATGGAAGAATAATGCGGGCCTGTGGTCTCAGGTCACAAGTTGGGAGATGTGTTGTCCTTGATGTTTATATATTAAAGAAAATGTATGTTGGTATTTTGTGTTCAAACATTATCTTTACATCTTTAATAAATATTTCATAATGTTTGTTGCTTAGTTAGACTTGAACTGTGGGTTCGTTTATAACATGACATGAGTGTAAGCAATCTAGAAAGGAAAATCCTTTACGTTTGTTCATGACATTATTTTCTGAATCAATTCTGTTTATTTATGTTTGTTTTTAACAAATTATTTGAATGTTGCTTTCAGCTGACGGAAATATACACAATTTTAAAATTGATCAAGGAACAGTAATATTTCACTATCTATATTTTGAAAAAAAACATCTCTCATTTCTTAAGTGTCCATGTCCATGACAATGATAACTATTTAGTTTTCAGCTATTTACATGTTTATTTCTTCGTTTGTTTCAATTTCTTAAACCATTTTAATGATAAATTGTGAAATCTTCCTTCACCATCCTTTGTTGATTATGGAAATCTGCTGACTTTGCCTACTGCTTATCTTATATAAATTCTTTATAAAATTGTTAACGTTTAGTAATTTAAATTCTAGACATTTGTTATACAAAATAAAGATTACATTATTAGATATCAAATGTTATCTCGATCATTTCTAATTTTGCTTAAGATGCAAGAAAAATTCTTTTAGTGCGACAAATCTATCGAAGGGTAATAAATATGACGCATGAAATAGACTTCTATGAAATTTCAAGACATAACATTAAAACACAAATGCCAAATATACAAATGATTAAACTCCATACAGGCTCGCGATCGACAAAAAGTGAGGGAGCTGCAAAACTCATTGGTTCAAAGCGGTTCGTCCCTGAACAAAACAAATTCATTATTGATTTCTACAATATGAGCAATTGTAAACTATATCAGTGGTTAGATCAGGTATCCTGGAAGGAGTATGCATATCCAGATTACATAATACAATATATACATTATTACTGCATTTCCCTTATATAAAGATACCAAACCAACCATTGCCCTAATTCTTGATAAACGCAAGATCCTATCACGTTAGTGGGAGGGTTGTGCGTACGTTATCTAGGATAACCACACCGTCTGCTACAAACGTGGCAGATGGCCGTCCTAAGTCGGCACCGTTTGCCCATTGGTCTCGTTGGTTTATATGTAGTCATTTGTGTTTTGTTTTTCTGTGATTTTACGTTCCTTGTACCACTGCGTCTCTTTCTGTGCGTGTCTTCTTTGTGTTTTACAGTGGGTGTTTTGAGAGGTTGCTGTTGATGCTGCAACTAGGTGTTGTTGGAGATTTTTCCCTTCTTTTAGAACATACGCAGATTAATTTCTCATGAATTGCCCATTTTATCTATATTTGTTTTAACACAGATTCAAAACATGCATATTCCATCATCTACCCCCCAGTGATTAAATGTCGAAATCTAGGTCACCTACTTGTACACTTCCAAGAAGTGTGACGTCGTAAGTCGATCACGCGTCACACCAAAAGAAGTTCAAGGAAGATTTGTATTAAAGATGCCATGATTGGATAAGCGAATTCAGGCTTTAGTGGATCAAAATTAAATACTTATGATGAAGATTTGATACACTTGTGTCATTTATCAACAGTGAATTTATCATACTTCTTATTGAATCTTACGGAGTTGGAACACTTCGGTATTATTATTAACGCATATTTCTTGTTGCAATGTGGAGCAGTTAAAATCGTTCCCCGTGACTTGATGTTTTAAAGTGTACTTCAGTCGCCTGAAAGAATCTTTCTTTTGACCCTTTATCAATTTGACATCATAAGTATTATACTGCTATTTCGGAAACTTGTCATTTCATCCAAAAATATCATCAAAATTAAAGGAGGCTAACATCTCCAATGCTATATTGAACAGAAATTTTATTTGAATATATGCTTATGAATCGAACCTACAGGAAATTTGAAACCGCGCACTCTCATGTAAAATAAACCCACAAATATAAATCAACAAAGTAAAACCAGATGGCGCTAATGAACTGAATTTTGGCGGCTCCTGCAAAATCACTTTGGCTGGAAGCATCACTGATGAGAATTAAATTTTCGATACATGTGTCTGGTGCATGAAAATTAGTTTGAAATTTCTTCAAGAAGGTATTGAGTTGGAACATTTGCGTATTATCATAATATGAGAAATATTGCGAGTTTCAGCGAATCTTCAGCAAGGTTGAGGTAAGTAATAGACGTCATGAAAATATCCATCGAAGTTTTCGCGTAGATCTCTTTTTTCCACGACTGTACTCGATTTTTGCATAACTCTTATTACGTCCAGAAGGTAAAAGGTAATTTGCTAATTGATTTCATAGGTTTTGACAGTTTAAAAGTGTGTTGAAGTGAGTTTTCAAATATTTTCAATCCATGTTCTGTGACATTTCTCCAGTTTAACCCTCCTCTTGGTCTGAATACTGTTGGACAAAAATCGCAAATTTTCACGATTCAATCTTTTTCAGTTTCAATTGAAATGTTCAAATACAACCGACAGACAAAATTCAGTTCCTCGTTTTTCTAAAAAGTTTCCTTACAGAAGGTACTACTTCGAAGCCAGCAAAACGTTCGTTTGTTGTTACGTCAAATGAGTTAAAGAAGATCCTGACGATAATCTCAACATCACTCAAAATAGAGCACAAAGTTGAGCATCGACGGACCCCTAGCAAGCTAGAGGTGGGACCAGGTGCCCGGGAGGAGTAAGCATCCCCTGTTGGCTAACCGCACCCGCCGTCGATGTTCATGTATGAAAATGAAAGCAATGTATAAAATGCATGTGACATTCTCCCACCGAGATGATATTTCAAATATAAAAAAACAGGATGAAAAAGGGACAAAAACAACTTTATTAACACGCAAAATGCAAATATAGGGATTGTTTTTCAGCTTTTGCGCTGCGCTTCATCGGTGTATATTGGCAGTAGGGAATGAAATATAGATTCATGAAAAGCATTTCGTGTTTGACATATTTTTTCCATTCCCTTCTGCCAATACACACCGATAAAGTGCAAAAGCTAAAAGACAATCCTTAGATTACGCTCTTTAGAAAACAGAAGTGATAAAACTCTGTGTAGTCTTATGGATAATGATTGAAAAATACTCTATTACATACTTGTTTATGACAAATGGTATTACTGTGAACATGACTAACGTAAGGACTTCATCTTCAAGAAAAGAATTTCCCTTTCCTTAGTAGTGACAATCCTTCGTCTTATGCCTATGGTATATTCATATCGCTATTCCAGAGCGAGCTCAAACTACAACGACTTCGTTCTGAGGGCAAGCAATGGTCCATTTTGTGAGTGACTGACTTTGTCACAACCGATACAATGAAAATATTATTACAAAACTCGTTAATCGGTAGACGAATTTTTACTTGAATTCCTCCAACATGTTCTCACAATTCCTTTAAAATTTCCTCGTACTACTTTATCAATTGGTATAAAGTACCGTTATTTTTTTCCTTGCGGTTACAACACTTGACCAGTCATGCGTAGTAATCTGAGTAGTTTCATACATTTCTGTACCGAAAAGCAACGCACAAAAGGAATATGGCTACTTCTATAAGATCAAATAATACATCGCCAAAACAAAGAAAATTATGTTTTAAGCTTATTTCAAGGATTGGGTTTTCGTGTAATTTCATCAAGGACATAATAAAGTCTATGTATATCCTTATCAAAATTCAATTCTTCGGGGATTTTGTTTATTGACAATTAATATACAATGTATTATTATGATTTTCTGTTCGTTAATTTTGAAAAAAAAATCTTTTTATATTTTTCTTGATACTTTCTTGAAACTTAAGTCATTGGCTGTTCAGCCATACATATAATACATATAAATACACGGAGAACGGACATATACAAACATGATAAGCATAGTTTATAGGCACTTGCTAAATATTTTCCTAAATTCCTGAGCATTTTCACATTTGTTGATGAAAGTACTTGAATTAATTCAAAACAAGAAGCTTTCTTCCAAAAATATGGTTTAATAAATTTCTTTCGTAGATCTACAGGACATTGCAAAATAAAGTGAAATTCGTCTTCAACTGTTTCTGAGCAAATAAAACAAATTCTTTCTTTTTCTCTTTATTTCAAAAATCTTCCTATTTAAATGGCTAAGTTTTGCGATGAAAGTCTAAATTTTGAAATATATTTCCTATGAATCTGATCTAATGATTTTCCTTGATAAAACTGCAAATTATAATGATCAGTAAGGTGTTTATGTTTGAATAATTTATAAAATAAAATAAATTAAAATAAACCAGCCCTTAGAAGTCGTTTCAAATAACCCAGATTGAATTCTTGATGCACGAGTAACAAAGTTACTAGCATACATGTACTTTAAACAACATTTTTAATAGGCGTGTGAAGTTATTTCTGTCCGTCCGTCCGTCCGTCCGTCTTGTCTAATTTATTTTATTGTTATTGTCATGTGTCTGGCATGGCGCATTTTTGTAAGATTTAGAGCACAGGGATTTATCACGCTTCTCGGTTGCTCTATTATAGATAATCCATAGTAAATTTAGCAACTGGGAAGCGTGATATATCCCTGTGATTTAAAGATTTATCTATTCAATTTTGAAGAATATTCCTTATTAACAAACAAAGATAAACTAAATGACTGATGAAAAATTATGATGAATTTATGCTTTATTTGTACAGCTCGAAAACTCCCGAAGATGCATCTTTTGTATACGTAATCTATTTCGTGCACTTAATTTGTCTCAAGAAGAGATGCCGAAGATGTAAAACAAGAAATCAACAAAGTATTGCCTTATCAATCAGTTGACCGTTCAAGTACATGTTCATTTATAATCCATTCAAAACATGTGAAATGTGAAAATGAAAATTGTGGAAATCGTCTGTCCATTTTCGAAACTTGACGATCAAATTAATTCCCTCCAATCTAATTAAAATTCAACTTTCTTTATTTCGTAAACTACATCTGTATAGTTTACGATTTTTTTTATAAGGGAGCTGAATTCCCTTCGCATTCGATCATACTTTATATTTAGATAAATTTATTATCAGATTATAAATAAATATATGAACATGTTATATAGCACTACTTCTGTGCTTGAGAATCAATTTCAACAAATAATAAACTTGCATATTAATCAGCTCTTTGCTATTCTAAATCGAAAGAAAAGAGTTGTATTTATCAATGAAGTAGTAAATCAATGAAGTAGTAAACGTACGATTTGAATACCCGTTATATGTAATGCTTCCACCGCCGTGAGGAATAAGCTACCGGTACTTTTCTTTCAATTGATATAGTTTTACCAGGTAATTATATATGAATTGTGAGAACATGTACGTGGTATTGAGGAACTTTTGCGTCTACCTCTTAACGATTTTTGTCCTCCATGTTGGAAGATATTTTAGTTTAGAGCCATCCAAAACACCGAATTAAACAATTTACCCGATACAAGTTTTTCTGCACTGTCTAAGTGACGGGTGTTGCTAGTGAACAGTAGATGCTTACTTTTCCCTGGCACCTTATTTCATCTCCAGTTTGGAATAACTTTCACTTCTTTGCAGAGTGTTTAATTGTATTATTTGAATCTCCATATAAGTTTAGGTGTTTTTTTTTTGTAAAATGGAAATCATTATGATGCAGCACACATGTAAGATCTAACTCCCCTCTGATACATTTGAAATTTTTGTATTTAGTTTAAACATGTTTAAAAAAAAGAATGTTTAATTTAATTGTATTATTTGTTGTTGAAATATTTCCTAAGTGCCTTATTCTTTGTCGGTGACGTAGTTTTCAGTGTTCGCTTTGTTTCTATTTTGTAAAAACAGATTCCAAAAGAAACAATTTGGAACCTCATTTGTCTATTATAGCGTCTATAACATCTACTTTAGTTATGGTGGCACCGCTTACAGTCATGACAAATATGGATAACGACCATATCCCAATACATAGTACAAAATCGATAATTCAGAAAATCATAAACCGAAGGCATACAAAATCAGGATAAAACAAGAACAAAGGCAAACAAAGAAAATAGCAATCCAAGGAATGCTTGTGTCGCCTGCAAAGCGGTTTGATTATTATTCTAGAAAGTGGATCAAATTATTGGTATCAGTAGAAAACTCTTGTCAAATGAAATTCATTTGAAATATGATCAGACCTCTTAATTACAAATTAAAGTTATGGTCATTCTCAAATTTTCAGAACAGAGTGTCAATCATCTAGGTCAAGGTCACTACGTAAAAAATTGATAACAAAAAGGTCTCATCATAAGAAATATTAAAGACCTATCACCTACCAATTAAAAGATTTATACAACCTTAGAAAAGAAGGTCAAATAGCTAGGTCAAGGTCAAAAAGTAAAAAATTATAGTATGTGTAGAATGGCATTCTTACAAGGAAAATACATGTGAAATATCAAAGCCCTATCACCTACCAATCAAAAGATATAACCAATATTACTTTTCTTGAAAAGAAGATCAAATATCTAGATCAAGGCCAAAAGGTCAAATATTATGGTCTGTGTAGAAAGGTCTTGTCACAAGGAATACACATATGAAATACCAAAGCCCTATCACTTACCAATCAAAAGACATATCCATTCTTAATTTTTTTGAAAAGTAGGTCAAATATGTAGGTCAAGGTCAATAGGTAAAAAATTATGGTATGTATAGGAAGGTCTTGTCACAAGGAATACACATGTGAAATATCAAAGCCTTATCACTTACCAATCAAAAGATATAGCGAATCTTACCTTTTGTTCAAAAGTAGGTCAAATATGGAGGTCAAGGTCACAAGGTCAAAAATTATGGTATGTGTAGAAAGGTATTGGCACAAGGATTGCACATGTGAAATATCAAAGTCCTAACACTTACCAATCAAAAGATATATTCATTTTTAATTATTTTTTAAAGTAGGTCAAATTTGTAGGTCAAGGTCACTAGGTCAAAAATTATGGTATGTGTAGGAAGGTCTTGTCACAAGGAATGCACATGTGAAATATCAAAGCCCTATCACTTACCAATCAAAAGTTATGGACTGTGACATCCAAAGTGTGACAGACAGACAGACGGACTGACGGACGGACAACGGACAAAGTGATCCCTAAGTGTCGCTATGCTTCGCAGGCGACACAAAAAACCTCCACCATATGAAATGAAGCGAATTCAAAATATGGAGTGAGACCATGCATGTGCCTTTTTGGTTATTTTCTTGTCAGAAAGGTTTTCAACCGGGGCCAATTAGCGAAACTCCAGTCTTGTTTTGAAGGTATCCGTTGTACAAATAGATATCAAGTATATTATATGGTAAGAATTACGGCATATCTTAAATTGGATATACCATAATTCAACATAAAAGTCGGGTTTCATCACCAAAGGTCAACATGCCAACCCATATCTAAGCCACGGAAACTATCGAGACACTGCCGAATATTACCGAGATCATTTTAACACTGTTAAAATGGACGAGACGTCAGCGAGATCTCCATTTCACGGACAGGAACACGTTACGTCGCCTTACAGTACCGTTGTCAGAAGTATTTAAAGTTCTGCACTTAAAACCGTCCGTTGACATTATACCACAGGTATGGATATGAAGGAAACCATCCGTTGTCGTGACAATAGGCATGTGTGGAAAGTATGATTTTCTAATAAACGTTGAAATTTTAGAAGTAATACACTCGAAAATTCAATGGGGGGTAGTCATAACACTAAGCTATTGGTTTATATGCTTTTCTGGTACTGATATACAGTTTGAAAAGAGGAGATCGAGTTGGCGTCCTTTGATCACCACGTCCTGCGCATGTGTTATTCTTCCTTTTTCTAGAAATCTTTGAATATTCAGGTTATCTTATTCCAGAAATATACTAATAATAAATATCAAGTCTATATAATGCTCTTCTGGTAGTGTCATGATGACGAATTCAATTTTGGACCACTTTTTTGGGACTTTTCTAAAATTAGTCCGTTGTCAATCCATGTTGCGAAAGTTCTGTCCGTTGTCAGATGTCCGTTGTCTGCTTTCATATTTTAATGGATGGAATGATACTATGATACCTGTACTAATCATTAAAATTCATCAATCAATACGCACAATTTAATTTTCAACCAATTTAGAATGGAGACTGATTTGCCCAGAATTGAATTTGCCGAATCATCCATTTTGTTAAGATATCCTTAACATTAAATTTTATTCGTCCCGTCGTAAAATAATCTTCTGGGCTATGGGTGAAAAGGGTAAAATATTAATGGAGGCGAAAATTGGAATGTATACAGTATCTTACTTTTTAAGTGTATTATAAACCGGTGTAATGCAGCAGTTTTCTCATAGGAAAATTTGCTATATAAGAGGTTTCTTCCCCTTGGAGATATTCCGCTATATATTAAACTTTCCTCATATTAGCATGGATTTTCCCATAGAGAATAAATTTTATATAACCATTTTCCCCCTGTTAAGTCCGTATTTTGTTACCTTCCATTGGCTTCCAATATTGCAAAATACACGATGTTCTTACATTATACAATTATTGATTTTTGATGAGGTCTACTCATGACTATACAGACATAGTCAGGTATTGGTTGACCGAGGCCGAAGGCCGAGGTTAACCAATGCCTGACCAGGTCTGTATAGTCACGAGTAGACCAAAATCAAAAGTCAATAACTGCTTTACTAAATCATCAGGATTTGATTTACATTTGCATTGTAATGATACGCGAAATCAAAGATCTAACACTACAAAAATCAACGCACGCGCTGGTACCGCATGCGCTTATCCCGAATAGACCGCATTGGAGCGTTAGCGGTCAACTCACTCTGAGGTACACTCTATCAAACAGCGTCTCCTCCAATCAGAAATTAGCAAAATCGTCAATAATTCCTGATCATTTAATAAATCTCTTTCTTGACAAAAACCTCTCATCAAGTCAAGCAGATAGACACACATAGTCAAGCACTCACAGAAAAACAGACACAGGGAGAAACAAAAAGAGATTCACACAGACAGACTTTGATCAAAACACAGACATGAACATCCTGAAAGACATACACAGACATGCGCAAAACGACAGACTGACAGACACAGGGTATACACGGACATACACAAAAACAAACGGACAGACAGGCATGTATATAGACAGACACACACACAAAAGACACAGACAGATGCACTCACTCACATACAGACACACATGCTAACAAACGCGGACAAAAGAATTCACTCGCAGGCAGACGGAGACACCGATATCGACGCTGACATAAAAAACACACGAACTTACATACAGACACACACAAATGTAAATAACACATCAACTTCAATTTTCATCATCACCTGAGATATACATGTAAGGTCTATATCATACCCCCATCGAAAATCTCTATTGAATGCAAAATTATGAATTGAATGTATCAAAGAGAAAATCCAAACCATTAATGGTAGGCGAGGGAAATCTGCTTTAGGGGACTTCAAAGACTACAATAAAGTTTTTTTTTTTCGCCGGGGGGGGGGGGGGTCTCCAGTAAGTGTAGAGCAGTTATAGGGAGCTGCTATGGGCAAAATTATACCGGTAATGGCCATTTATTACAAGTATCTTATTACTTTGTACGTTTATATTCATTTTTGTGCATTTTATATCATTTTGTCCCTTCCATAAAACGGTGCCTAATAACCCTTCTGTAGGTAAGAATCTTATTGTTTCTGGAAAAAAAAGCATGCGAAAATTCTAGATCAAAGAGCGATTTCATGTTAAGAACGTTCGGAACAATTACGTGATAAAGGCTGAGGCTATCAAAATGTCTTCAATGACCGATATTTTATGTCTTTGTTTTTAACGCTATATATGACTTCAAAATCCCTTTAACAATTATTGTTTAATTGGTCAATGTATAAATTCATGAACTCATCCTACACCTCTTCAAATTCATGAATCATATTTTCAATTTTAAATCTATTCTATACGATCTATGTTCACGTAACTTGAAAAGTATATGATATCCTCCTTTACAGCTTTACAAAAAAAAAAGAGCTGAATACTTTAAGAGTTAACTAAGCTAATTTAATTGCTCAGCCTTAGATTCGAAATAAAGATTCAATTCCCCATTCATGCCCAAATACCGTTAAGAGTCATGACAACGGACCTTATCTTCTTGTCTTGTCATAACAACGGACATTCTTTATCAAATAATCAAAGTATACAATAAATATACAATGTAAAAGACAGTCATTCACATATATTGTTTGTATAATAATGTCGATAATTTTCTACATAAAATTGGTATATAAAATCAAATAATCAAGAGTCAGGATAGTTTTCCTGTTCAAATTTCCGTTTTCGTTGCTAACAGTAGGTCATCGCCAATTAGATCTCCTCATAACATAAAAGGAGTTTTATTCGTTTCATGGTGATAATGTATTACTGAAGCTTGTGGCTATACCCCGTTGGCTTTTTAAAAGAAATCACCGGTTACCTTATGATTTATTTGTGATTTTACTGAAATTTTGTCGATAATTTTCATGACAACGGATGATTTCCAACATATCCTCACCTGTTGCATAATGTCAACGGACTGTTTTCAGTGCAGAACTTTAAATACTTCTGACAACGGTACTGTAAGGCGACGTAACGTGTTCCTGCCCGTGCATTTGTACATTGGATACGTTAAGTAAGCGAATCGCGAAATTAAAATAGTTAAGCTTCCTTTCCGGTCCTACTTTATCAACATTTGCATTGTCATGATACATGATTCATGTCATGTCTGCATGAGTTTATTCTAATTTTGCATAATAGCTTCGCTCGATTTAACAGCGCCGCCTACAATATTTTCTGCACTTGCACTGGACTATGGAATTGGTTATAGGATAAAGATGTCCTTTGTATTTCTATAGAGCTGTCTCATTGTCTCCGTCTGTGTGTCCGATTTTTCTTTTCGCGTGAAAAAATTCTTCTTTTATATTTTCTCAAGAATTTATAAGCCTTTCAATTGTGATTTTCGGCTTTGTGTTTGACTACTTTCAAACTTGTACAAATCTAAATTCAAAACATTAAAGAGGGCGCTACTGAAATGAATTTTGGTGGCTCTGCTGGAAGCACCACTGACGAGAATTTAATATTCGAAACACGTGTCTGGTGCAGGAAAAATTGGTTTGGAATTTTCTTCATGAAGGTGTAGAGTTGGGACACTTCCGTATTATTATTATTATTATAAACACTTATTTCATGTTGCAGTGTGGAGCAGTTAAATTCGTTCCCCGTGACCTGATGTTTAGAAGTGTATTAAGGAGGCTCAATAATCGTTTGACGTCATCACATTCCCGGCGTCAATACTTGTACTGGTTCGAATAGTACTTATCGAGTGCGGTTTCGGTCTTCAAACTCCTCTAATTTTCTTGTTTCTTGACGGATTTCGACAAGTTTGGTATCGATGGAACCAGAAAATTATCATCTACAGACTGAATGTAATATATATATATATATGTATATAGTCAAATGCATCGTTAAATCTATATATAAAAAAATATCCCGTAAGTGAGACACCCTTGCTATTGCCGTAAACGTATTATTTTTATAACGTCATCATCGGAAATTCAACCGTGTGTTGCTTGGAAATAAAATCAAGTAGAAAAACTAAAGTTTTATGATCAAACAGGATATTTCTGTGAGATTTTAGCAATATAATAGATAAAATATTTCAAGTTTGCTATCTCTATTTATCTTAGGTAGTACGAATTTTTCTACAATTTTGTCAACTATCGTAGTTTGCAGCAAGATGTTATCGTGTAAAGTTTCCCTATTTAAAAACTTTGAGCGAGTGAATTTTAGTTTAAACCCTGTTTTATTAAAAGATATATTCATTTTACAGATAAGTGCACGCATTATCGAGAACGAGGGAGGTTAGTGACGTCCACTTATTGACCTTGAACGTCAAAATGTTTAAAAACGCTTCCGTTTACTTTTTCTATTTCTCTTATTCATATTTCCGTATCTCCGACACCCGGCGATCGTTGTACTTTATAAAACCGCCTATTTTACCGTGGTAACGCCTTTTATAATACAACTTTATCTAAAAATTTCATCTACTGAGTTCCTTATTTTAGAATCGCCCCCTTCTTTAGACATTATTGTCCACCTTAGCCCCCCCCCCCCTTTTTTTCAATCGTTACTATGACAACCAAGTATTTTGAATCAGGTTGAACGAAACCATGTACTTTTTCATAATTTTTTTTAAAGGACAGAGTTTGTCGTTGAGAAATATGTAAAAGAAAATAACTTCTGACAAAGACTTCTTATCACTTTAATCACAAATAAGGGTACAGGGTACTTTTTTATTGATTTTCATTTTGGGGTGGGGGGTGCACAAAATGTACTTTTCGGGAACAATTTAAGCTACTATGCCCTTTGAAAGCATTATCTATAAAGAAATATACATATTTGATTATATCATGGTGAAAATAATCACAAGAATGGTTTTAATGTGAAATTATTATCCCTATATCATGTATTTATCTATCAAAATTCATTGTTTTGCGACATATCTCGGAATTGGTTTACACATGTATATTCAGAGGACCACTAGTCAATCAAATGAACGATGATATGTTATCTTAATTACAAATATAAATCATCACACATGAATTTAAAAAAAAAACAATTTTTTTTTGCTCTGACAAAGGATTCTTGGATTATTGAGCCACCTTAATTACTTCTTTCCAGCTCTGTCGCCTTAAAAAAGCTTTTCTTTGGCCCTTTATCGATTTGACATCATAGATATTATTTTGCTATTTCGAAAAATTGTCATTCCATTTAAAACTATCACCGAAATTAAAGGAGGTTAACATCATAGCACCATCCCTCCTATCCTATTAACAAGGATATGCTACTGAATCGACCCTACCGGAAATTTGGAGCCGCGCATTCTCTGTAAAGTAAAAGTACAAATCTAAATTCAAAACATTAAGGAGGGCACTACTTAAATGAGTTTTGATGGAAGCATCACTGATGAGAATTTAATATTCAAAAGTATTGAAAAAATATCACTTTGACAAGAATGTGATGTAGACAACATCACTATCAAAAATGCGTCAGAATCATCAAACGCCTTTTATACCGTGGATATGATCTTAATGTCACCAGACGGACACTAGACTTGGTACTTGACCAATCTACAGTCTTATACAAGCGCATTCTTAAAACTTGCACCGAGCTGACTGACTGTGACGACGGGACTCCATGACGGGCCCTGTCCAAACCTCTTTAGAGAAGACAGGGCCCCGACCTCCTGTCCTCTCTGAATGTCAGTCGGACTCCTCGGGTGATAACATACATGAGCTCGCGGCGGCAGAGCACGGATTGTATTACGTACGCCCTCTTTTTATATCCATTTACATATTCATCTGTGTTGCTTGGGCCCCTGCATTTTGCGGTCTTATTTGTGTGTGGTCATCTGACGGTGAGGAGGTTGTTTTACACCACAATTGTACGTTCTTCGAGACCTCTGGGTGATCGGAAAAGTAGAAGGGATGTGCGCACGTAATCCAGGTTAACCACACCTTCTGCTATTTCCGTGGCAGATGGCCGTGCTAAGTCGGCACCGGTTGCCCATTGGTCTCGTTGGTTTATGTGTAGTCCTTTGTGTTTGATGTTTCTGTGTTGTGCGTTGACGTTCCTTGTCCATTATGCGTCTCTTCCTGTGCTTGTCTGCTTTGTGTTTTTGCATTGAGTGTTTTTGGGTTTTGCTGTGGATGCTGCAACCTGGTATTGTTGGAGATCCCCTCCTATTTCTTCATTTCTACATTCTAGTCAAATGATACTCAAATCGATATTTCAATTTTTTTCATTTTCAAGTTTTTATTTACCGTAAGCCTTACAGCTTGTAGGCTAAATAATAAATCATATGGGATTTTGTAAAATGATTTGACATTATACCCAACAACAATGTTGGGTAATCTCGCAACGCAGAACAATCCTTTTACGTCTTTCGATACATTTTTTCGACATAGTAACTTTCATATTTTTTTGGCATATTACATTGTTTAGATTAAGGATCACTGAATCACTGATGAGGGTTAAGTACCCAAAACGTGCATGTCTGGTCCACGTTGCCAATTTATCTGTTCTTAAATGATGCTATTCAATTTGAAGACGTTTACATTTATACCACTTGATGAGTGTCACCGCTGGTGGACCAGGAGTCCCCGAGGGCACATGTAGCCAAGTTCGATCAATTTCGGTTGATCGTTTCTTCAACGCATTCAAATTTCTGTTATCAAAATTTCATGAAATTTCTAAAAAGTAGGTCCTGTAGCGTTATATCCCACCCATCCTGCTACGCCTTTCGGTACATTTTTTCGACATAGTAACTTTCATCTTTTTTTGGCATATTATATTGTTTAGATTAAGGATCACTGAATCACTGATGAGGGTTAAGTACCCGAAACGTGCATGTCTGGTCCACGTTGCCAATTTATCTGTTCTTAAATGATGCTATTCAATTTGAAGACGTTTACATTTATACCACTTGATGAGTGTCACTGCTGGTGGACCAGGAGTCCCCGAGGGCACATGTAGCCAAGTTCGATCAATTTCGGTTGATTGTTTCATAAACGCATTCTAAATTTCTGTTATCAAAATTTCATGAAATTTCTAAAAAGTAGGTCCTGTAGCGTTATATCCCACCCATCCTGCTACGCCTTTCGGTACATTTTTTCGACATAGTAACTTTCATATTTTTTGGCATATTATATTGTTTAGATTAAGGATCACTGAATCACTGATGAGGGTTAAGTACCCGAAATGTGCATGTCTGGTCCACGTTGCCAATTTATCTGTTCTTAAATGATGATATTCAATTTGAAGACGTTTACATTTATACCACTTGGTGAGTGTCACTGCTGGTGGACCAGGAGTCCCCGAGGGCACATGTAGCCAAGTTCGATCAATTTCGGTTGATCGTTTCATAAACGCATTCTAAATTTCTGTTATCAAAATTTCATGAAATTTCTAAAAAGTAGGTCCTGTAGCGTTATATCCCACCCATCCTGCTACGCCTTTCGGTACATTTTTTCGACATAGTAACTTTCATCTTTTTTTTGGCATATTATATTGTTTAGATTAAGGATCACTGAATCACTGATGAGGGTTAAGTACCCGAAACGTGCATGTCTGGTCCACGTTGCCAATTTATCTGTTCTTAAATGATGCTATTCAATTTGAAGACGTTTACATTTCTATAATTTCGTGTAATATAGATTATCTATCACAAAAAAGGGAATGTGATGCAGTGTAAGAATGCCTTAGTTATGAGTTTTATCCAAAATAAGAGAATAATATCTTTTTATAAAGCTGAAAAAACGATCGGCGTGATTCATGTAGATGAAATTGAAAGTAGAACGCCGATCGTTTTTATACGCTATTAAAAGATAATATACACTTTATTTTGGATACAACTCATAGCTAAGACATTTTTACACTGCATCACATTCCCCTTTTTGTTATATTTGATCTATATTGAACAAAAATATAGAAAAACCAATTGTTCTGCGTTGCGAGATTACCCACCGTGAAACGATGAAAATATTTGAAAAGCTAATATACAAGGTTTTTAACTGTTCAGTTATTGACGATGATTTTTGGATTTTGAGCTTGGGTTTTGTGCTTGATTTTCATTCACTGATACAGAAAATTTCTCATATGTATTTTACTGTGTTGGTTGATGCACGCACATCTGTTAGTTGTATAGACTTATAAAGATTCTGCAAGATTTTCGTAGATTCTTTGATTTTGAGATTTCAAAAGCTGAAAATTAACAATATTTATAACTGTTTAGAATAATTTATTATTAATACTGTCATATTTGAAATGTACTTTACTCAATTATCTTTGTTTGAAATGGCGCTAACTTAATTTACATTCCAATAATTATAAATGACAAAATAATTAAAATGAGTATACGAGTACAGATTACGGTTTATATTACCATACATATTATGTTTCCCTTCTCTGAGTCAAGAATTGATATTTCCATACCCCCCCCCCCCAAAAAAATTACAATATGTTTGTAGTTTATGTCAGGTGAAAAACATGTCAAATATACCAATCTTACGTTTGTTGAAATGGAGTTTCTCATTCATAATATGTAAAATGAAATGTCAATTTCTGCCACTAGAGAGCAACTGATAAAAGAAAAGTGCTCAAAACTCGCGTCGATGATAAAACAATCACATTATAATTCCCTCGGATTCAAATACTTGTTACAACAAGGAGCGGTACCAAAAATGATTACGAAATAGTCACAGAAGATTAGAAAACTTTGCGATGACATAAGGTTAAAATGTCCATGATCTTTTGCATAATGCATCACCACTATTTTGTGTTTCAGCACAAACAATGACGGGAATTTCTTGTAAATGTCAAAACGTGTAAAATAAATTCAGCTTTTAAAAATGCAATGATCGCTGTGCGATATAAGTCCCCTACCGTCGGCATAAATTTATGTCCTGTATCACTGTTCATTAGTTCATTATCTGCAACAACAGGCAAGAAAAGTCTGGGAAACCGAATTCACGAAATTTGCCAAGTCCAAGGGCTATAATTCTTGTGAAAATAAGTCAATCAAAATTAAACTCGAACTTGATCTACATCAAACTATAATGTTTTCACATACAAAAAATCAGTTCATTATCTGCAATAACAGGCATGCAAAAGTCCGGAAAACTGAAAATTTCATTAAATTTGCTAAGTTCAAGGGCCATAACTCTTGTAAAAATAGGCCAATGGAAACCAAACTCAAACTTGGTCAGTATCACACTAAGATGTATTCATATACCAAAAATCAGTGCATTATTTGCAATAATACCAAAGAAAGGTCCTGAAAACTGAACTTTTCATAACATTTGTCAAGTCCAAGGGCCATACCTTTTGTAATAATAGGTCAATCTCAAACAAAGTCAAACTTGATCTGTACCACATTAAGATATATCCACATACAAAAACTGACTTCAATTTATGCAACAACAGCGAAAAAAGTCCGGAAAACTGAAATTTTCAAAAAATTTGCTAAGTCCAAGGGTCATAATTCTGGTAAAATTAGGTCAATCAAAAGCAAACACATACTTGATCTGTATCACATTGAGATATATCCACATACCAAAAATAAATTCAATATATGCAACAACAGCAAAGAAAAATGTCCGGAAAACTGAAAATGGGACAGACGGACAGACAGACAGACCGAGAGGAAACTAAGAGTCTCCTTCGGCGATGCCGGTAGGGGACTAAAATGGTTAAGAGATATCCGTGGTCGCTCATTATGTAATGACAAATATGGACAATGACTATATCCCAGTACACAATTCGGTAGAGATGCCACATCCGGTTACTTCCAATTCGGAAGATCCAAGTATATCTTAACCATTGGATGCTTCAAATGGTCTAAGACAGAATACCATCCACCATTCTGGACAACGGGACATCATAGTGTATGACGAGTTCCCTGTATCGACTGTAGAACTTCCTCAATGACGATGCTAGTCGATTACAAGCGTATTCCTGACTGAGAAGCTTATCTGAAAGACGCCTAGCTCTCAGAGCAAAGTCTGTACATGTACATTTGGTACTTGTTCTGTTCAATGTCGTAGGATAGCATTATGTCCAAATAGGATGCTAATTTTTTTTTTTGTCTCTGTAGTTTCTTTGACTTCCGCTCCAAGGGATGGATTATGCAAAGGTAATCCGCGAATTTTGGAACGTTGATGGACAGCACAACGTCTCTGTTTCTGTTAGTTAAAGTCAGAAACTGAGTATATTTTCCCTTCAGATACCAAATATTGAATGAATTCAGCTTCGCACGAGAAAACAAAACTGTCGGCAAGGAGTGGGGCACAATTGGTTCCCATTGGAATTCCGACCATTTGTTGGAAGACCTTTCCTCCAAAACACCACAGAAAATATTTATGTTGACAATTTTGAACTAGTTATGTCGCCGAATGGCCAATAAATGAAATAACATCATGAAGAATTCCCCCAATTCCAACACTGACATGACACTGGCACCCAAGAACAACCCCATCTGTCCTCCAAGCTTAGCTGAAATATGACGTATATGAAGTGTTAAAACAGAAACAAAAACATACCCCAAAATGTATACCCTGGATAGTTCTTATTCCATTATTATCATGATAACATTATTATTGAATTAAAGAAGATCCTGACGATAATATCAACAGCACCCACAATAGAGCACCAAACTGAGCATCGACGGACCCCAAGCAAGCTAGAGGTGGGACCAGGTGCCCGGGGGGCATAAGTATCCCCTGTTGGCTAGCCGCACCCGCCGTCGATGTTCATGCATGAAAAATGAATGAGCAACTGCAATCATTTGTTCATAAAAATCAAAAACTCATCTGCAATCCCGGAAGCAAGTATGATTAACGTGACTTCCCGTTACAATTAGTCTCAAGTATTAATTATATCTGTCAGGCTAGCGAAACGAACTCTCTAAGGAACCTTACATTATTTCCTAACTTACTTGTTTATCAAGTGAACTATACTTATATTCTCTACTTAAATTGAAGAGTCTATCTAAAAAACCTACATCATTTTAAAAATCACCATTTTTTACACCAGAAATACATGGATTCCATCTCTAAACTCAATATTACCTTTTTCACACAGTTTAGAATGTGGTTAAAATATGATTGGTATCATTTGTACCTATTCGTTTTCTAAGTAAAAGAGACAAATACGAACCTAAGACGTCACCAAGATTTTCGTAGACCGGTGTTTGAATAAACTTGTCGATCGAGAGTTCCTTTAGATACACCCGCAGATAAACTCCATCAATTCTGAAACGTATTTAAGGTAGAGTGTCCCTAATTTTTTCCCTGGATACCAATTTTTTTCTTTTCAGAATATTGTTCAGATCATCAAACTAATATGGTTTTGGGAAATTAAAGTATTATAATTACATTTTGTCACCTTTAAAAAGGGATTTTTCTTACTTTTCCCATAGGGTCCAAAGTTTACGTTCAAATGGCTATGTTCTCGGTATTATCTTTAACCTCGAATTATATTTTGTTTGTATATAATGTTTAACATAAGCTTTGAAAATATGGAAACGAAAATATTGTAAAAGTTATAATTTTGGAAAAAATGATCATCTGAGACCTGAGGGATGATCTACCTTAACATTAAACATTTAAATTTACATATCTCTGTGAGTAAACAATTATAACAAATTTCAATAATCACGGATACATGTAATTCGTATTCCTCTCTGCTAATACAGATGGCATTTCCTAGTATAAAAACAATGAATTTTAGTAAAAGGCGATAGAAAGAATTCATACTTCATTCGATTGCCTCTGATAGACTGCACGTTTTCAAACTTATCAGCCAAAAATTGAGATGGAAATGTTGCCGTGGTCAGACTGACAACATACTGAGTAAAACGACAAGGTGTTTTGCAGTTACACGTTTGTATTATTGAGTTGTTTCCTTCTATTTCCTCTGTAAAATAAGAGATACAATTGTATTTTTACCATCGATCGTCACTTGTAATACTCACTTTCATTTTCAAAAGAAATTGATTATATTTACTAGCATGTGATAATTCAATTGTTATACAAATGTATTGAGCTATCAATAATTAACCAAAAAGAATGTTGTAGGTGCTGCAGCATAGTTCTGGAGGAGATCACCTCCTTTTAACAAATAGGTACGTAAAATATGTTTTTCAAATATATCTTTAAAAATTGAAATTTACTGTTTATCATTTTTATCAATATCAGAAATCGGCAGAAATAGTTTTGACTTATAATGTATCATACATGTGCATGTTGACAAATACTTTGAATAGAAGTACTTGCATTGTCATTTTTTATCATGGGGGCGGGGGTGGTTCGAGATACACAATACGATGAAATAGGTGAAAAATAAAGTTTTCAAAAATACTTACCAAGCGTAGGAAGATAGCATTGTTGATATTGATAGAGAGAACACAAAACCATATCCTCTGAAATGGTAAAAATAGAATATATATATATAACCAAATATGTAGCATTCTGATTACGATGTCCTCAGACCATCACATTTAGGAGATATACGAAATTTAATGATACATTTCAAATTCTGATAATCATACCTATAGAACCCAATAATTTACAACCACAAATCTTGCTGGTAATTCGAGCAAAGCAGAGATGTAAGCAGTACTGACGGGTGTAGGAATATTGGTGTGTAGACGATGACCAATCAGGAAACTCAGTTTCACAATATTTGTCTTGAAAAGCTTTATAGGGTCTCCCCTGATAAATGTACTAGATAAAGACAAAATACAGACAACCATTCAGTACATGAAGATACAGATTGAATAACTATCTACATTATTTCATTTTATTTTTAAAAATGGATGGTTCATCGTACATATGTCTTTTTTTTTCGTTCAATATTTTCTTGTTACTGTTACATGTATAACGAAAACAGGAAGTGATGAAGATTATATTTGAAATGTTTTGGTGACGTTACTAGAGCTCTACACGAAGAACATGTTAAAGGAGTTTAAATCGTCCTTTTATAATGGTAAACCGGACGAATGTCTAAACTATGGATCTATAAAAATGAAAGTAATGTGAATCGAAGGGAATACTTATTTTGAATTAAATTGGGAGAAGACCCTTGGCATCTTTTTTTAAAAAATAATAATTACCTCTTTCTTTGATATTTCAGCAAATACGGATGAACCGGATTTGGTCCATACGCCATGATCTTTTACATTAGGAAAAGTTCTTGGTTCGTGCACAAGAACCTATTGAAAAAAAAATTGTGTATCCTTGTAATGGACAATTCAAAATGAATTTACATGTAGTAAGGGATATTGACGTGGCTGCTACTGACGTGGCAGATGGCCGTCCTAAGTCGGCACCGTTTGCCCATTGGTCTCGTTGGTTTTGTGTAGTCATTTCTGTTATTTTTTTCTGTGATTTGACGTTCCTTGGACCACTGCGTCTCTTTCTGTGCGTGCCTCCTTTGTGTTTTACAAATGTACAGTGGATGTTTTGGGAGGTTGCTGTTGGTGCTGCAACTA
Source organism: Pinctada fucata (assembly GCA_028142955.1). Taxonomy (NCBI): domain Eukaryota; kingdom Metazoa; phylum Mollusca; class Bivalvia; order Pterioida; family Pteriidae; genus Pinctada; species Pinctada fucata. The sequence goes on along the minus strand of AP027102.1, from coordinate 88,656,909 downwards.
GGTGTTGTTGGAGATCCTCTCCTTTCTTTTCTACGTAAAGTTTTATGAACAGAACGAATTATTCTAACACAATGGATAAGCTTGGATTGATTCTGATTGATTAACCGTTTTAAAACCTCCATTACATGCCTCATACTAGTATCTGAATGAACGAATTAAAATGACTAGTACGATGATGTCAATAATGTGGAAATCGACGGGCGCAAGGACATCCAACAGTTCCAGTATAGTCTAGGAACAAAGCTGTATCTAATCGACAGAAAACATCATCTTGATTGATAATGAAATATCAGAATCTATTTTTTGAGTTTCTTGAATAGGACAGTAGTACAAAATTATTTATTTGATTATTTGTCTCTATTCTAACTTATGAAACGTAACTAGAGTTGGAACCCTTCGACATTATTGATGAAATGCACATATGGTGTACCAAAGTTTTATAATTATAGAACAAGTATCTTAATATTTGACTTCATGTATTTTAACCACTAGGTTGGTATCTCTACTGGTTAATTGTTTAGTCGCGTAGGATATTGCTCACATAGTTCCATAATGTTCGACTCTTGACTTGAAATATATCCATCACCAAGAATTAATGATTTTCTACAGTAAGGGTTATCTCCCTAATTGCAAAGCTCTATCCATAGCAGGTTCTTTGGCAGACATTTAAGTCAAGTTTAGACTTGTGGTCTTCATAATTTCATATTTAATTGGATTTCCTCATTTTCGGCTTCGAGTATTACTGATGAGAAATAATTTGTCGAGATCCGCATACGGTAAAAAAATTGTAAAAGAACAAGTACAGGTCCACGTAAAAATCAAGCAGTTGAAACCCTTAAATTATCGTCTCTTGAAATGTGTTTAGATCAGCCTCTATATGAATGTTCTGAAGGAATTTTCCTCATACATGGATGGTGAAGAAAGTTATAGGGGTAGCAAATTTGGTTAAATTATATAGAGAAAATTTTCCGCCATTTTTTCCTTCATAATTCTTTATAAATCATGAGGGGAATATCTCGCATCATTATCGCTACCTTGAGCAATGAATATCATATGTTTGATTTGTACAACATATATGTCTCAAAACAAAAAAAAAGGTTTTGCCAAAAATGTTGATGCATCATCCCTGCCTGATTCTTACGTGGACCTTACTTTAAAACTACCATAGATTTGTGTAGCACCGTAATGATTATTTTCAGCGACACCATCTTAAATGAATATACATTTCATTAAAAGGTTCGTTCGGAACACTTTTGTCTAATCGTATGGTACTTTTTCTCCATTCAAAACAATGGAATGACGTCATGCCTCTCTAAACCGTGGCATGCACTACTGTGCCATGACGTCATTTCATGGTCTTGAATGGAAATAAGTATCATACGAAGAGACAAAAGCGATCCGAACGAACCTTATCAAGAAAGGGTTTATTAGTTTTACATGTTACACTTCTTCAAATCTATGGCATCATTTTTAAAGTGACAAAAAGAACAGATAAGATTTGCAGTGTTGACTAGACGTGCACGTTTCGGGTATGTAATTCTCGTCAGTGATCCTTAATCCAAATAACTATTGTGTAAAACAAACCTAAAGACACAGCAAGATAGATGGGATATGATGCTACATATTTTACACAATTACACTTTGGAGATTATTCATGTCTATTTATATTGTTGTTCTCATCGTCTGCGTCTGTTTGCGCTCTGTTTCTCGTCTTATGCATGACAAATATGGATAATGACCATATCCCTGTATAGAGCACAAAATCGATAATTCAGAAAATCAGAAACCGAAGGCATACAAAATCAGGATAAAACAATCAGGATAAAACAATCAGGATAAAACATGTACGATCCGCTGTGATCACTGTATTGTTGTCGTTTTTTGGGGATTCCCTGCATATCTATCATTCTACGCATAAAACAAAAACTAATTTGCAATTTCATCTAAAGGAGACAGAATTTACCTGTATCCCTGACCCAAGAGCCTCACTCCACGTGTATTCATCAGTATGTACATCAGCGTACACTTGAAGATTATATAATGATCCACTAAGACTTGTTTTCCTGCTTCCATCCATATTGAAAGTATAACATAATCCAGATGCAGTTATGACAGGTAGGAAAACGTCATCGCAAGTGACTTCATAATCGGTGTCGAACCAACAAATCTGAAGAAATTTGGATAATTCCATGGCTTGATCGTTATAAAAACTTTCATTCAAAGGCTCGAAGAACCCGTTATTTCTGTACCAAGGGTCACTCCAATTTACGTCTGGAAAAAAGTATCCCATTGGTGTGACAGATCCATAATATATATCAGATTGGGTACTTTTATGCACCTTTGATTTATTTCTCCAACACAAGTTACATATTGTAACGGCGGGGAAATCCATTTCGTTGTAAAATTCCACAGTAGCTTGCGTCATGATTGGATAGCTGTAATACTTCTTTAATTCTTCCACCAATGTATACATCAAATAGGAAAAACAAACAATGATGATCATTGTCCAGGTCACACTGAAAAAAAAATATATAAAACAACTTGAATCGGTAAAACTTCAGCCCTTTTCTGAAAGCATCACTGAGGAGGATTTAATATCCGAAACACGAGTCTGGTGCATAATAAATTGGTTTGAAATTTACTTCAAGAAAGTATAGAGTTGAAACACTTGTGTATTTAAAAATACCTCTTTCTAGCTCTGTCGCCTGAAAGAAGTCTTTTTTTTTGGCACTTTATCAATTTGACATTATAGATATTATTTGGCTATTTCGGAAACTTGTCATTTCATTAAAAAATATTATCGAAATTAGAGGAGGTTTACATCTTGGCACCATCTATCCAATGTTGTTTTGAACATAGATTTTATTTGGATATGCTAGTGAATCGACCCTACAGGAAATTTGAAGCGGCACACTCTCTGTAAAGTAAATGCACAAATGCAAATTCAAAAAATAAAACAAGAAAGTGCTACTGAAATGATGAAGGTATATACTATACGCTTTCGTATTATTGTCAATGTATGCTCCTTCGTGTCATAAATCGAATGAATTTGTTTTTGTCTCCGTCTGATTGACTGATATTTTCTTTTCTCGTGAGAAAGTTATGATTATGGTGACAAACGTCTGCTCCTTTCATGCAAAACATATTTCGATATGCAAGTTAATTATGATACATGTAATATGCAAGATATGTTAACATGCAACTTAACTTTGTTGCCATACAAAGATCCAAATTCAAAAAAATTATCATTTCCCAATAACTGGACTTCTAACGTCGGCACCGGTTGCCCATTGGTCTCGTCGGTTTATGTGTAGTCTTTTGTGTTTGATGTTTACATGTCGTGTGTCTCTTTTTCGTCTCGTGCTGTACTCGTCTTTTATGTTTTTGCATCGGGTGTTCTAGTGTTCTGCTGTTGTTGTTGTTGGAGATCTCCTTCCTTCTTCTAGGTCCACATGAGTTAAAGAATATCCTGACGATAATCTCAACAGCACTTATAATAGAGCACAAAATTGAGCATTGACGGACCCCTAGCAAGCTAGAGGTGGGACCAGGTGCCCGGGAGAAGTACATGTAAGCATGTGTCATTCTGCATGCACAATGCAAGATAATTATGTCAACATACCAGAAAATGATGTCGACACACAACTTATTGTTTTATATTTTTTAAGAATTTGTGAACTATTTGATTGTGATTTTTGATTTCGGGTTTTTCATTCACTGGCCAAAATAAACGAAACGTCCAACTGCACTGCTAGAGAATAGCCTTCTGTACAAAAATGTCTAAATACTGTACACTAAACAATCATGTTTTGGGATAAATAATCCTCATCATCGGTGCTTTTAATCTTCCCTTTTCTTTTTAAGTAAAATGATTTAAATGGGAAAAAGTAATGTTAAACTCCGCATAGTTTTTAAAATTTCAAAATTATATACATTTACATGTAATATGGAAAGCGTGAGCTGTTACAAATTTTGTGTGGGTCTATTTAAATGCGTTATAAAATGAAACATATGTCAAAATTTATTTGGGGACGATGCAACGTACATGTATTTTGTACAAATGTAAATTCGAGAATAAAAGGTTTACATGACAAAAAAAACTTTTACAATGAAATCCATGGTAACAAAGTCTCTGGAGTTTCATTGTCTCTTTGTCTCAATTGTGATGGTGTGTTTATTCATAAACATGGGAACCTGACAAAACATTCACAAAAAAAACTTTTTTTCCATCTGTGAATTACACAAAATCCAATAAAAGGAAAAACAAAATCCATGACATCCCGAGCCACTTGAAATTTGTCCTAACAGAGAACTGTTCTTTAATATTGAAGTATATGTGCAACTGCAATCATCTAAATGCAAGTTAATTGCATTTCAAAAAGAAAATTATTGGTGATGCCCAAGGCTAAAATAGATGAAATGTAAATTATTAAATGCTGCAAAGTGCTAGCAGGAAGCCTTAGATAACTATACAAAAAAAGATGTCAAGCAGTCCAATTACATGTTCTGAATGACTGGAAATCCTCATTTTAGATACAACTGATATTCGAATAGATACCTTCGTCTTTTTCAAAACGCACGTTCCAAATCTGAAAGGTATTTCGAGTCGAAGTTCAGTAATTTACAGGAAAAATATGTCTTTGCACCTGCAGATAAAACAGCCATCAACACCATAATTATTTGAAAACGTTATTACATTATTACATATCAACTTTAGTTTCGGAACTTTCGTCCACATATACTTATATCAAAATGAATGAAAGTGTATTTTACATTTTAAATAAACATAACAGTCTTCATTCAACAACTCTATTTCTAAATTGGATCTCCCTACAATATATCGCATCTAGCAACTACTCCGATACAATTTTGTCCAGAAATCTGACGCCAGCACAAAAGGAACACGCTGCAAGATATTGTGTTTACAACTGTTTGAAAGAGGAATGATGTAAATCTCTTTTGATCTATTAAAACCCCAGGTGATGTGATTGACAAAATTTAACTAGGCATTCCCATGCCAATACGATTTGAGAAAACACCTTTAATGAGATTATGCAATCGATCGTTAATTAAGTCGCGAGGAAGCGCGGTGTACACATAAGAGTACTATCTTCATACGACCAATCTTATGTGTACACCGCGCTTCCTCGCGACTAGATTAATGACCGATTGCTTAATCTCATTAAATGGTGTTTTAATCGAGAGGGTAACACTAACATTCGTAGGGTTTCTTTTCCTCAACAGACTACAAATCATGGGCATGTAGTGACCTGTGTAATGTTAGATTTTATAAGGATCTCTTTAAGCAAGTTGTATGGATTCCTATGGATACTAACTGTGCAAATTTATCTTTGTACATAGAAAAGCATTTATCCAAATCCTCAAAATCAAAGAAAATGTGATAATTTGAAATGTTTCAATGATACTTCTAGGTACATGGATAATTTCTGAATATTGACAATCCTGTCACAGCAAACCGTACCAATCTGAGTTCTTCGGTTAATATTTGAGTTAATACCCCAAGAATTCGTTTTCAGATAATAATATAAAGACATGTATGGAAATTCGAAACTGTTACAAAACGAATGAGACCGTCTCATCTTGAATGTATTTGGTGTTGTAGTAAATAATTATGATGTAAAAATTCAAAGGAAATCCAAGCCATTCCTGCCAATACATGCTGAAGTCTTAACTATCCGTGTGTGAGTTATGGCTATCCGTATATGAATCGTGGTTATTCATGCACAAGTTGTTGTGGCTATTCATAGCAATCCGTATCTATCCGTATCTATCCGCACGCGTCATAACAATATCCGTAGCAATACTTAGCAATCCGAAGCTATACGAACTCAATTTGTATAAACCTGTACCAACCATTGACTGTGACTAAGAAAAGACCCTAGTGTCACACAGACAGACAGACAACAGACAGACAGATGGACATGAATACTGAGTGGAAACCTATAGTCCTCTCCGATTTCACATATGGGGGACTTAAAATTAAATGAAAAATAAAAGACTTACATTCGAATTTTCGATCCTGTCAGCTTGCTAAATCCATGAACTGTTGCTTCGGATTTGTAATTTGACCATACTGTCTGAACATCTTTTACCTCTTCCTTTGACATTTACTCTTTCATTGTATTTCCTGGGATGTTTTTACATTAATTTTATAATTTCCGACAATATCATTCTACTTAAATGTACCTCGATGAAACACACAGCTTTTTATAACTGTAATCCTCTTTATAAAATTGCTTTTCTATATCTCTTTTTTTTTCGAACCAATCAGATTTCTATTTTGTATCAAATCGGTCTGCGGCATTTTATAAATAATGAAATATTTAGCCTAAAGATAGATCTATTAGAATGATTTACATTGGAATATATATGTATATGGTACATGTAAATTAGAAGTGCAAAATGAAAAGCGACATGCCATTACATGTACAAAAATGTACTACAGAATCGTTTTATAAGCTGATTTATAGTAAAATTTATATTCTAATGCACTACGTTTGTAACGCGCATTCTGATTGGTTGAGCGATGAAAAAACTGCAAGGGGATTCACGTTTCACTGCAGTTTTTGCTATGACGTCATGCGTTCCTATGGCGACGCCGTTAAAAGCAGACGTTTTCTAGCTCCTTACTGACCAAAGCATTAGAATAGGGTTACCATACCGCCTCGCGGTAAAACAAAATTTCTGACAGGGGATTCGCCGATACCCTGTCAGTTTTTGTAAAACACATGCATGGTAACCCCTAAATACCCCTTAACAGTAGGGCGGCCAAGCCAGATTTGCGCGTGACGGCAACCGTTGCTAAGAACGGCGCATTAATATCGAACGAAGTTCGCGTCGCCGTTACTAAGCATTTTTTCGAAACACATTCACAGCAGAAAAATACTAATAACAGCGATGCAAATTGATGGCATCGGATTTTAAAAGATTAAACAAACTCTTTAAGATTTTATGTCTCTAAATATACCCAAAATGTGATGTTTTATTCTGTAAATTCGTCGAAAATCAGCTGATAAAATGACAGCAGTACTCTTAACGTTCGACTCCCATGCCCCCTTCCTCGCAAACAGGGGGATCGTTTTCAAAAATATTAAAAAGTGGTTCTGTAATTTTTTGATATGTTGTGGAGAATATGTCCAAGTGTTCAATTCTCAAATTTTATGAAAATCGGTGAGGGACCATTTTTTTGTACCTCATTTATGTACCTCGACATGCTGCACAGTTTCGACAATTTCGGAGAAATCGTCAATCGACCGAACGCTTCGACATCAGAAATTCACAAAGCAGAATATAAATTCGAATTTACCATTCTAGAAGGAAGGTTGTTTTAACCTTTTGATGAGAAAACATTTAAATTGTAAAAAATATCACCAGAATTCAACAGACCGAAGATTTTTCCAGCGACCTTCCTAATTTCCTCTGATCAAGTACAAAACTGCCACGCACAAGGGAAAAATGACATTTCCTTGGATATGCCAGACAATACATCCACAATTTGAAATATACTCATTGTATCCGAGAAAAATACATATAAAAATTCCAATTTTGTTCTGTTTAATGCGCAGGAGCTTTCAATAATTGGAAAACAAAAGATACAAATATGTGATCTTTTTTTGCAAGGAAGCCTATATTTACTTTTTTACTCCAGATAGTCACTACGAAAGAAATAACTATTATAATTTGATGTGCCCATGATCCATGACAGTTGAATTTAAATTCCTATATCATGAAGAAGAAATTTAATTGACCAATTCATCCTCTGCAAGAATTCACAAAAAAAAAATATTTATTTCATTATCTCACTATATCTGCCATTGTCCAATAAGATTCACAGTCATTAATCATGTTAATTGTTTTCTGAAATTTTGACAGGTCTTGTCAATGAACTCTTCCATCTTCTGTGAATAATCCATTTGTATGGTATTTTTGCACACTCACAATTCACAAAGAAGAATATGATGGCAATATGCACAATCTTCAAACCAATTCGATGTAGAATATGATATCAATATACTAGTCTATAGTACATATTATTATATAGTGTGTTTATATTCCCACCCTCATTGGCTGAAAACTGTCACGTGACGAGTCATTGTCTCATCATATTGACCTGTGAGAGACGATTTCATTAAATATCATTACCGCGAAAACTCTTGCTTCCGGTTTACCATGAAATATCGAAAACGCGCGAAATTTATATCTGTGACGTCATTGACGTCATTTCGTAAAAAGCAGCAAGGACCCTGAAGCTAAGCTCAAATTCTTGAATTTTGAGCCTATCTACAGATTTTGACTCTGAAATATTCTTCATTTGACTCATTGAATGAATTCCATTACGTTCAGGATAATTCAGCGACAGAAAATGCTGATATTAACACGTCTTGAAACATTTTCAAAGAAAAGTCGATGTCAGCCATTTCGAAAAGGTACCTCTATAAAAACTGATTAAGTCCACTATATAATAAAACAATTGTGGACTTTTCACTCGGTGAATATGGTGTGATATTTTCTGAATCTGAAAATATTGACCTCGGCTGTCGCCTCGGTCAATATTTTCAAATTCAGAAAATATCACACCATATTTACCTCGTAAAAAGTCCATAATTGTATAATAATTCCTTTTAAATGCATGCCTTCCATATAATAAGCCACTTGGTGATTTTCAGACGTACAGCAAGATTTCTTCTAACAAGTTTGACCTGAAAGAGTAATTTTACATTTTCAATTAGTTTTAAGTCATTCATTTATTATTTACTCATTTATTTATTTGTTTTTGACTGTAATTTTCACTAATGCATAGTCATAAACTGAAAAATTCAAAATGATTCATTAATTGTACTTAAATTGTATTAATCCTTTATAACTATTTGATTGTATATGTTATTCATTTAGCAATCATAAGTTTATCACTGGAAAGAATAGTATTGATATTAAAATTCAACACTCAACCAATAGAATTCATGAAAAATTATTTTTAATGACTTGAACTACAAGATAATCAAATTATATTATGATATATTATCTATCTAGAAATTCATAGTTTGAATTACCTATGTTACATTTTGCATTTTATATGTTTATGTCATTGTGTGAATGGAAATGTGAGTACCCCCCCCCCCCCCCCCCCCCCCTTTCAATCTCTTTTCTCTTTTCACTTTATATTCTGAAAAAAAAAATACATTTATAATATCATGTATACTTGTGAATGACAAAGTGTAATTTTTTAAAATTTAAAAAATATGGCTTATGGCCCAATGGGGTGGGGGGGGGGGGGGGGGGTAGGCTTGGTTGGTCAAAATAAAGGCACATAAATGAACTTAATAATTTGATCATTTCAGTGATTGAAAATTATTACATATCTTGGTAGTATTAGTAAAGTGTGTATATGTACGTGTGAGAGAGAGAACGAGAAAGAGAAAATTTTAAAAAGATATTTGTTTACGATTTTGTTTATTTACCTTGAGCTTGAGGAAAAAGTCGATGTTTTCAATGGTTCCTAGATTAATTTCGTCATCGAGGCATCGGCCTAGTATCCATTTCACTATATAAACAAACAGCTGAACTGAAGAAAGTACATGTATACATGTGAAGTACACAAGTCGTACCGTGTTTTTGCGTCATCAAGTTTACATCACACCGACACTGGCACTGTACTGACAGTGACATCGGGCTTCGTGAAGTCGGGTTGGACAAAAACAGCTTGAAACCTTCATTAATCTCTTCTTAATTGCAATTCCAAGGTTAGAAATGGGTTCACGAGATAAAAATCATCCAACAGTTATACTTTTTTATACACAAAATACTTTAAACTCCGAATAAAGTAATTCATTCATGTTTACAGTTTGACACACGTTCAATGTGTATTGGGTGCAAAATCGTGATTCTGCGCATGCCGAAACGAAGCTAACACCAGCTGATTTCAAACGGGAATTATTTCAATATATGAAAAAGTGGTTCTGTAATTTTTTGATATTTGAAAGATGCCGATGTGAATGTCATTTTTTGAAAATATTATAAAAATCTGTGAGGGACCATTTTTTTGTACCTCATTTTTATTTTCCACTTTTTGGGGCATTTTTCCCGGGAAAATTTAGCCAACTTCAATCATCGATTTAGTAATTAAAATGTCAGGTTTGTCTAAAATAAACTAATTGAGGGTAAAATATAAAGCTAAAAGCAAAAGTTTGACGATATTTTATTTGCTGAGATAAAAAATTGTGCTGTCTAGAGCTTTCGGAAAAGGACCAAAATTCGGAGGTGTCCATATTTTCTCCGACGAGAAAGAGTGCGTCATGCATTCGCGGACTCACATTTTCCTTTTTACGCCGCACGTGCAAATCCGGCTTGGCCGCCCTACTGTTAATAATATAAGTTCTTGGAACATAATATACAATATACATTTGCATGCAAGCTCCAAGTACCTTACCACGCCATGTGAAAATGCATGTAGTATTTTGTAGTATTTTCCTAGACATAGGAAAACCCTCGAAACCATTGCTTAAAGTATCTTAGTGAAGGATGTACACAGAGGTAAATCTAGGATGAGATGTATTTTTCTAACAGTATATTTTGCAAATTATTTTTTTTTTTTTTTTTTTTTTTTTTTTTTTTTTTTTTTTTATCAATTTTACCGTTTACATTTCTTCTCTGATCAAATTTACACAAATCAGTTTTCAGAAAAAGACTACATTTCTCTTTCGTAAATTGTAAAGTTTTGATCATATTGATAAACCATTTAGAAACACATGACAAGGGCAATTTGGTTTTTCGCTTTGTATAAATTCTTCAACGTCTTTCACTTCGATGATTCTTCTTTTATTGACTTTATCACATTAGAATGTCTGCAAACCAAGGTCACATATTCCTATTTTAAAACATTTTAATATGATCTTATGATTCCTAATATCAGTTACGTTCCATTCTTTAGATAAGCTTAAATGCATCAAGGATGCAAAGTGCCGAGTTGCAGTACGAATATGTCGACTTACAATATACATGAATTGAACTGTCTTGACAGATGAGAAACATCTCTGGCACGTTTCAGATTGATAGGTGCAAAACACATCCTTTTTCAAACCATTTTCAATCATCATCGTCCTATGACCTGACCTATTGACCTCAAAATAAATAGGGGTCATCCATGACTCATTGGTAGCAAGTTTCATGATAATAGGCGCAATACCGGCGTATAATACCATCCGCAAACTATTTCAATCATCAGAGTCCTATGACCTTGAGCCTTTTACCACAAATTCATAGGGGTCACCCTTGTCTAATTGGAAATGTACCATGATACATGTAATAGGCGCAATAAAGACTCTAACATGGTCCGGAAACCATTTCAATAATCAGAGGCATATGACCATGACATTTTGACCCCAAAATCGATAGGGGTCATCTTTGACTCATAGTGAGTAAGTATATGAAGTTTCATCACACTAGTATCTTTCATACTTGACTACGGTCCGGTAACCATTTTCAATCACCAGAGTCCTGTGACCTTGACCCCAAATCCAATAGGGGTCATCCTTGAATCAAAGTGAATAAGTGTCTGAAGTTTCATTTCAATAACATCTATCATACTTGACGAATAAACCGGAAACAAATTGTTGACGGCCGTCTGCCCGCCCAGACGCCAGCCCGCCCAGACGCCAGCCCGCCCAGACGCCAGCCCGCCCGTCTCACTTTAAATTAAGAGCCGAGTTTTACAACTCGACTAAAAATGTACGAATGACATGAACTTCAAGATAAATTCAGTTCATGCATGACATGATTTCTTGAAATGTCCACCATTATTATTTTGCTTTCTTATTTTAAAATAACTCCCATTTGAGACGGTATCTGACGTAGACTGATTGTGAAGTCATCAAATTCTATTGAAACAGTCTGGGAAATGACGGTGTAAAATCGACGTTACCATACCATCTTCATGACAATGGTTTTACGTCAGATACCGTCTATAATGGGAAATAACTCTGTATTCCGCAAAGACTAAATACGACGTCACTTAAGCGGTGGTCACATCCGGCCTGTTGTGCAAGTACGTGCTGTCTACGTGCAAAAACGTCGACAAAATCTGGAGATCCGTATGTGGTCGATGAGTAGGCAGTACTCATATCTATTTGGGAGCACGTAGACAGGACGTAGCATTTTTAATATAAGCAGAACTTAACTTGTGGTCTACGGATGCATCAAGACGCAAGTTGCAAGTACGTTGGAAGTACGTACAACGCACTTTCCGCGTAAGAAAGTGAAGACCCCGTGCGTAAGCAGTACGTGTAATTGTTACATCCTAACGATAACGCGGAAGACGGACGGGGAAAGTACGTTGTCAGCAAGTTGCATGCACGTTGTCAGTACGTACAGCGCACTTACTACGTGCGAAGCATATGATGCATGCAACTTCTCCATAATCGTACGTGCAACGTGTGTTGAAGCACTCCCTCCGTACTCTCGCCACTTCCTTCCCTACGTCTTCAGAAAAACGTAGTGCACGTAGCCTCCCAAAACCAGCACGTCCAAAAAGCACGCATGGCGGGTTGTGACCTTAATAGTGCATGAATTTAAAATAAAATGATCTTTTTATGTGGTCTTACTTTAAATGCTATTCAGACTGAAATCATATAATGCTCGAAATCTATTCATGTCCGTATGTGTGGGTACTAATCTGTACCAGTGTTGCCTGGTACTATTCCTTCAAAAGCAACACTATGCGAGGTCCGCGAATTTCAAATGGGTAATTATTAAGCGCTTTAATAAATCATGTTTTAAAAAAAGTTAGAGGAAAACGAGATAAGTCCTAAAAGTAAAGGCCACTGATAAAACAATCTACAACTTTGCGTCTGAAAGCATGCTTCTATGAAAAATATTTCTGCAACGACAATGTTTGATTTTTTGTTTCAATGGCAGTTTTTTGATAATTTATATTTCGTACATATATCAATCATGAAGATATATATATCGGAATACTTGAGGACAATTTTGGTTCAGGATTCCCCCAACAAGGCATATACTAAATAAAATCCCATTATTTCGTCACTAAGCCTAATTGCACAATGATTTCTACTTTGTTTACCTGTAATCAAAAGGGTTTCATTCTATTTGAGAAAAATGTTCGGTGATTGATGCAATTTAATCTTGGATGGTGTAATGGATACATCTCTTCACTAAATAGAGCGAAAATATTGGTATCCAACACTTGATTGTTTATAACAATTGGTTAATTTCTACCTTTCCAGTTAATTGCTGGGCCCACTAATCATTATTCTGTCTAAAAAGTTGCGCATGAAGAATTTAATGTTGCAAACTGATCAGAATGAGTTACATTTAATTAGAGCTACGGACCAGATAGTCAGGTTAGATAATAACGATAACAAAAAACTCTTTGGGAAAATATTGATAGAATTCCCATCAAGGAAACTCGAATTTCAGCTGGAAAAAATCCCAAACTTCGCTATAAAAATCAGACAAAACAACTTCAACAAAACACCTAGACACACCGAACGGTCAAACATTTTCAGCAGAAAACCAAAATTATAAGACACTAATGACAATACATGTCTTGCTAGAAGCTATAATCATGATTAAAAAGACTCTGCAACGAAATCATATTAAAGTGACCACATCGCAAAACACAGCATGCATGCATAAGCAATGGATAAAAATTAACTTCAAAAACAAACAACAGGAAAATGAACGATAAGCAAGGATACTATGTTTCAAAAAACAATGGATTAAAAAGCCGACTTTGGACCGTAGTCTGCTTTGCTTAAAGCATATGATGAGTTTACCCATACCTAAATATACATGTATGCACTATTCCACAGTTACACGGTCTGGTAAGACGCACAGCTATCTTATAAACAAATATATTTTACCTATAAGATAAATTTACATGCAAGAAAGTAGTCAAAGTGGAACCAAGGTTACCTCTGTAAATGGAGTCGAGATAAAAATTGTTCCATGACAGCCGGACTCATACAACATGTGTAAAGCAGGGAATGCTTACTCTTCTGGGGTACCTGACCTTACTTCATCATCCGCTTAAGGTAGTGGTCTTCTCTGGTAAATTTCTTTTAGTTTTAGTTTTCGCTCCTTTGTTTCGGTTTTATTAGGTATGATCGACTGACATAATCTATAGCAAAAATGAATCGTAATCAATGTATAACAAGTTTAAAAATATCGAATAAATTAATCTTAGGATTGTTGAAATGGAATGTAAAGTTTCTTATGCATTATCTAAAATAAAGCGAAGTGTATATCAATAATGCATTGAGCGAGCTTTTATATTAGAGGTAAATGCACAAAACATGCAAATGTAATTTAAGTTCTTTTAAAAGATATTCTGTTAGAACTTGATTCTGGTTATATAAATGAAGATTATTTGACAGTGCGTTCGAGCAAATTTACATGAATATTCACTTTGCAATTATCAGTATGCAGCCTGGACTTCTTTCCGAATTTATTATGTCATGTTCTTTCTTTCATCTCACGTGAAATTTATATTTACGAAAGTTACTCTCAAATTATCAGAAACGTTTATTTCTCGATACATTTTAACGTATTTAGAGATATTGATCTAATCAACTTTCACACTGTATTTATGATATGTAGATTATCCTTGTCAGATATAAGACTTAGTTAATTATTTTGTACTGGTTCTGTTTTGTCTACGAATCGCCAATAAATGAAATAACATCATAAAGAATTCGCCCAATTCTAACACTGACATGACACTGGCACCCAGGAACAATCCCATCTGTCCTCCAAGCTTCGCTGAAATATAAAAAGCCCTGTATAAATATAATCTAGATAATAAAAAAAAATCAGTTTTAAAGGAAATTCGGCTAATAAGTTCCAAAATATTCGATCCTACTTTATTCCTGTTTTTCATTGTTTTAACTTTATAATTATAGAAATATGATCAACTGCAATCATCTGTGTATCAAAGACCAATCCGTGAATAAAGTGTTACTTATTTAATCAACTAGACGTTTCCTTTTACCCTATTTTCATGTAATATTAGAAGACTAGAGACATTCATTTTCTCGGATATACATTGTATAGCATTTATTCCTTAACTTCTTTCATTTGTTCAACGGATGGATTTGAATATGAATCTTTTACAATCGAATTTAAGCTTCCATTCTTCTGGTTTATTACATGTTTAAACCATATTGAATATTGAATCATAACAATAAAATTCCAGACTATTCATAAAGAAGATTGATGTATAGTCCTGAAGTGAAAACTAAAGATTCTGCTTTTATTGAATTCAGGGATGTCATCTACAACTTTTATGTGAACAAGATCTTTCAAAATGTGAAAGATAAGAATTGGCATAATTTTTGTAGGAAGCTTTTATAGAGAATGATATATATAATATACAAACCGAAGACGTCACCAAGATTTTCGTAGACTGGCGTTTGAGTAAGCTTGTCGATCAAGAGCTCCTTTAGATATACCCGCAGATAGATGGCATCTATCCTTGAAATGATATTAAAGCATCGAGATAATGAAATTACTGCGATTCTGAAGTTAACAATATCACCATAATGTATCGAAGCTTACTCACATGTTTCTGTCATTAAAGATTTTTGTTCATCTCAATCATCTAAATTTTTTTTGAAGGTGTGTAATGATTTCTTGAACCAAAATAGAAAACAGAAACAAAAAAAAAGACATGGTGAATTTTATTCTAATTTGAAGAAATAAGTACATACTTCATACGATTGCCTCTTATAGATGGCAGATTTTCAAACTTATCAGCCATGAAATCAGATGGGAATGTTGCTGTGGTCAGACTGACAGCATACTGAGTAAACTGACAAGGCTTTTTACAGTCACATCTTTGTGCCAGAGTAGTGTTCCCACGTACCTCTTCTGTAAAATAATGGTTTTTGAATGTAAAGTTTCCAGACAACCCACATTAGCTAGTATTTTCAAAATAAATTCATCGCATTTAATCGAATTAAATTTTTTAAAATAAGTTAGGACAATAATTTTCATTAAGAATACGTACGTGTCATGGAGGTTATCAATATATATTTGTTGTATTATATTCAGTTTCTGGTTGCAATAAATAATAAGTAATAATGATAGTTGTCTCATCAAATCTAATTGCCGGCTCATAATTCTATAGGTCAAGATGTACCATTTCCTTGTGCTAAAAAGTTAGAAAATAAAGTTAATCGTACTACTTACCAAGAGTAGGAAGATAGCATTTTTGATACTGATAGAGTGAACATGTGACCAGATCCTCTGCAATTATAGAAATTTGCGTTGTATTACATGGAAACTCCAATTATTCAGAATTTTGAATATTAGATCAAAATGAAATATCGATTTTAAAGATGATTCTTCAAAATGGCAGTTTCTATATTTTGCTACCTTTGTGTACAAATGTATTGAACACAATGTTGTATTATTGATATGATGTAAGCATACCTTGGGAATCCAATAATTTACAACCACAAATTTCACTGATAATCCGTGCAAAGCAGAGATGTAGGCAGTACTGACGGGTGTAGGAATATCGATGTTTAGATAATGACCATTCAGGAAACTCAGTTTCACAATATTTGTCTCCAAAAGCTTTATATGGCTGCTTCTGATATTGGTACTAGATAAGGCAAAATATGAAAACAAAACTTTGGTAAAGAATTAGTCCGATCTTTTACATTCGAAATTTTTCCTTTCTGTAACGTAATGTATTTGACATCATGTGCATTTGAACATGTACTGAAGATTGATATTTCTTTCAAAAAGTATACGAGATCCCACTTTTTAGAATGATCAGTGACATTCTGGATTGCGACTGAATGACTGTCAACATAACAAATACAAGACATAAATATACCAAATACATGTATGTGCATCAATATGTACATCTAAACAATCACCGGATTTGACAAGTTTTCTTGAAAATTTTGCGTCGGGTGTTGAATGCAAACAGGAGACGCCGACTCTCCCCGGGCACTTGGCCTCACTTCGGAATATTGTTTATTCCGGGGTTCTCAGCTGTTCCAATGGAAATTCTAATGATTTTGCCTTACCTTCTCTACTTTGATACTGAATAACTGATGGGTTCTTCTTCAATGTTTATTTAAATGAATTCTGTTATGTTACTGTCAAACGACAGAAAGTGTGAATGATAGTCATTGCATTGTCTCTTGTATTCTTTACTTGAAATGATTAGTTCCTTAAGAAAATTTTGTATTCTAAAGACATTTGAAGCAAGCTTGAAAAACGGTACATCAGAATCAGAATCTACCTCCTTCTTTGTTATCTCTGCATACACAGAGGATCCTGGTTTAGTCCATACGCCATGATATTTTATATCAGGAAAGGTTCCTGGTTCGTGCACAAGAATCTATAAATGAAACGTGTGCACTTATAAATAATCTTATTGCATTTCCTTATAAATGTACATAGGGAAATGATTTTAAATGAAGTATAAAACAGATCCTAGAAAGTTGATATTGGTCTGAAATTATGAACGTCAATGAAATTGTCTTATGAAAATAATGGAAATCATCAGAATAAGGACACATAAACCGTCTAAGTACAAACATCGCTTGATCAAATACATCATTTGGAAAAATTTCGAATTGTGACAATATATTTGGTCGCACTGACTTTTTTTAATTTGGCGTAACAATGAAAATATCGCCAAATTTTGTGTCTGTCCGCCCAATGAATGTACAGGAAAATCAGCTATTTCAAAACCTTCTAAAACGGTGTCGTCTGCGATTTTTTTTTTTTTTTTTTTTTTTTTGACAAAGCTCATTATTCAATAGATTATAAAGTATACCTGTATCCCTGATCCAATATCCTCACTCCACGTATATTCATCCGTGTGCACATCCAAATATACTTGTAGATTGAAGTCTGATCCACTAAAACTTGTTTTCCAGGCCCCATCTATATTGAAAGTATAACATAATCCAGAGGCAGTTATTACAGGTGTGAAGACCTCCTCGCAAGTAACGTTATAACCAGTGTCGAACCAACACATCTGTAGAAATTTTGATAACTCCATGGCTTGATCGTTCATATAACTTTCATTTAAAGGCTCAAAGAATCCATTACTTCTGTACCAAGGATCACTCCAATTTACTTTGGGAAGAGAATGTCCTATTGGCGTGACGGATCCGTAGTAAATATCAGATTGCGTACTGTTATTTATTTTTGATTTATTTCTCCAACATAAGTTACATATGGTAACGGCGGGAAAATCCATTTCGTTGTAAAATTCAACAGTAACTTGCGTCATTATTGGATAGCTGTAATATTTCTTTAATTCTTGCACCAATATATACACAAGATAGGCAAAACTAGCAAGGATAATCACTGACCATATCACACTGAAATGAACATTATGCAAAAATAATATTATAAATCAATCACAACACTGGAAAACTTCAAAAGTTTAAAACATTTACTATAAGGAAGCACTGCAAGTCAGCGGTAAAACTCATTTTGCCAAGAATAATATGGAAGTTTTCCAATTCTTCATATTTAGGGATATAAACTTATAATCTGCTCAAAGTAACGACAATGAGTAATCATCACCTACTTGCTATATAAACAATTCATGGAAGTTAACATGTGACTACGATACAACGTTTTGGAACCTCGATATTAAACTCAATAGTGAAGAAATTCACAACACTGGTAAATGACAAAATAAGTTTGGCTAAAGATAGCAAACATTTCTTGTTCGCAAATGTTCAACATAATGTATTTCAACTCATCAGATACACTAGAGTTTAATGTAGCGAATTTTTGTTATTGTAACATTTTAACCTTTTATACATCGCTTAACTTCGAATATTTCATGTTTTCTTAATCATTTTCATTAGTATTATTTAGCACTTGTATAACACGTATTTTTACTCCTCCGATATGACCTACTTATTTATGTAACTTTTCTCCTCCTCCGAATTTTTCCCGCTTAAATGTAAATATTTGTATTGTTGCCATGCTACTGGAGGAGGAAATTTTGTCTCATATAAATACCGCGACCTTAATTTTCTTCAGTCTAAATTATTTTTCCAAGCTTTCAGGACGTACAAAATGTGATTTTAAACTTTACCATTTCGGACTTTTATTGTGATTATTTTTGTGACTTTGTGCCGGCATATTTGATATTCATTGTAAATATTCATCATCATCATGTTTTTCCGTTAATAAATTATGAACTTGTTACTTGTGATTTCAACTTGGAATTTATCCAGTGCTACAGTGGTTATTAGTGTGTTCGTCCGTCGTTAGTCAAAGATGTGTCCGTCTGTCAGTGTCATGAACATTATAATACAAATGGTGGCAGCGACTGTGTGATTATCCGGATATATAAACTGAATATGTTACTGTGCGTAACAATGGTGCCCGACCGTTCGTCCGTCCACGCTACTTTAAAAACTTATTTCTGTCTTGAACAACTAATTAGACGTAAGAGGGTAAAGAGTTCTGATATCATAAAAATGCTTACACCTTCTAGAAATTTCAAAGGAATTATTCTGCACTTCTTTTGAAATTAGGAACAGTTTCAGCATCAGAGCTATGTATCGTTTGGAATTCCTATGCCTTTATGTTGCGGTTTCTTATTAAACAGAGTTCGTCGAAGTATGAAATCAGTGACTGAAAGTCTAACGCAGATCGAAATTAATTCGAAACATTGAAAAAGAACAATAAATCACCTTCTTTAAACGTGAGCATTTGATCCCGAAGCTACCAAATCAAAAAGTAACATTCACCTTGTCAAGAATGAAAGTCAAAGACAAAAACAGACCCATCTCCAGCTTTTTGATACAACAATGTATGTACTACTCTTTTCCGAATCAGAAACGGGCCAACTGTGATGTCAAACGCGGACCATTTAGTAAATGAAAGTCAACATCAAACCCGAAATCAGATTATAAAAATCACTATCGAAAGGCTTAAAAATTATTGAAAAAATATTTTTTTAAAATTACAGGAAAAGAAATATCGGACAAACAGACGTAGACAATAACACAGCTCAATAGAAACAATAGTGACAAATATCTCCGGAATCCAGTGGAAGTACGGAATGCACTGTAGGTGGCGCTGGTAAAAACGCGCCCTGCTCATTTGTAAAGTTTAATCATCACATGCAGAAAATGGAAGCAAAGTATCACAGAAGGAAGGACTACAAAGGAATCGCAATGCTTGTTTTACTTTCTCTCTGTATTACATGTATTTAAAAAAAAAACTAGGTGGAATTTCACTCACTGGACCCTGTATACATGTATAAAACAAAGTACCATAATAATTATAAGTGGTGCCGCCTTAAATTAATTGAATGAAGATATAAGATGAACACTACAATTCAATAATGCTATTCTTTTTATCCCAAAGTCTGCCAAACATTATAAAAAACTTCTTGTTAAGCGGAGTGAACCCAGATTTCTTGCTTTATTTGAAAATTGGGTCAACAGCTAATGGCCAGAAAATGGACCGTTTTCCTCATGCGTAATACCAAGTTAACAATTTACGTATTTTTGTGTCAATTAGAGCCAACGTGTTTTATTTGTGATGTCGCTTTACATTTGGAAAGTCTTTTGCTTATACGACATCTCTGCGTCTCGGGAGACTTCTATGTATTCTGATAGCCAGAAAGGTATTGTACATGTGTACACTTAATCCAGGAGCTTACAAAATTACCTATTACATACAGAACGATGTCCGTTTCACATGGGTCTGACTCATTCTATTTGTTTTCATGCATATTTTAAAATTCCGATATATCTTTGAATGTTTATTGGTCCATTTCGTGATTATTTTGTGTTGTGTTTCTTTGTCCCCCTTTTATCGTTTTAAATTGTTTTCTCGCGTCCATTGTTTGTTACAATCCATGTTGAAGGTATGTTCCACTGTGATCACTGCAAGATTATCTCATTTGACATCTTCTCAATATTCTGACGTCTATGCTTCCTCACATCAGAGACACAAATAATTAATCAGAACTTAGATGGACATTAAAGTCTGTTCTGTTTTTTAATAGACTTATCAATGTCTAGTATGTTTGTTATTGTTTTAGCATAATGGTTCATTATCTTTTAAAAAGACCACTAGGAGGTCACGTCAAAATAACCTATCATATAATGAATATTTATAATTAGGTCTTCCGACTTCCGTCGGAAGACCTATTGTTTTCGTAACCGTGGAAAATTGGATCAGCGATTTTTCAAGAACCCTGTAAGCTAGGACAATGAAAGTTCTCCAACGTTACGTTTGGAGTAAAAGCTAGATTGGTCTTTTTTATTTTTGGTCTCTGTTATTTTTTTATGATGTTTTTTAGTAGATTCAAATATTTGACGGGAGCGTCGAATTACTCAAAAGGACCGAAAATTTCATGTTTTGCTATTTGTAAGCTTAAATATCTCATATTTTGCTATCTACAATTTCCATTCTTTTTGAAAGTCGACAGCCATGCAAGATATGAAATGCTAGATGCACACTGTAACGATTTATTACGATGACGTCCTTCACCGTCCTTCATATTTCCAAATTCAGAAGTTCATAGGAGGAAGACACTTTTTTGCTTAGAATAGTAAACAAAAATTAAGCTTATGAAGTTTCCTAAAAATTTCAATATTATTATTTTTTTATCCATATATCTGTCTTATGTAGTCTTTCTGATTTTTCCTATCTCTTACTGTTGAAAAGATATGAGCATCGAAATTTTGAGTTGGGTATTTCGATACACCTTCACGCCAACAGATCGGGCGCACACTAAAATTGGTAGTCCGAGTCCGACTCGAGAAAAGCAGTGTTGAGATTTTCAAATTCCGATTTCACGGCAATGATGAATATGCATTTCATAAATACATTTCGATATACACAATTTGATTTTAAAACAGTTGATTAATTTAGAAGAGATCAGCTACAAACCAGAATTTACACACAAAAAGTGGTAGTTTGATTCCGATTTCTAACCTACAAACCTGTTTCTAAACTTCAATAACTATATTTTGAACATCAAGTTTAATTTCTAATTCTAGCAAACGTTCGAACATAATTTTCGGTTGGTTTATTTACAAATTGATGAACAATTTCTCCAACATTCTTCCCTCTCCTCGTTTTTCGAAAACAGTTCTGTTTGTATTGAACGATGTCGCCATGATAGAAATTCAAAATAAACTTTGAAAAAAGGGAAGGGGGGGGGGGGGTCCAAATTTGAACCTGCACAGCGAGAACCTCATGGTATTTATATATATATATTGAACGTAACTTGTTATTACCATTTCTCTTCTCAAGAAAATTGGTTCTACAGCTACGAGCTCGCCTTTTTTATGGGGGAAGGGGGCAGGAAGAATTTGCAAAAAAAAAAAAATCCCGGCTCTGAAAAATGCTGAAAAAAATATTCCGGCCCAAAGGGCCGGCAATTTTTTTTTCCCGGACCATGCAAAAGTAAGGATACATTGCATGATATGGAAATTTTTGCTGGCCCTTTGTGCCAGACAATTTAAAGTCAAAAAATTAATTAATATAAATACAAACTGTTCACATAGCTGTATCTACCAGAGACCTAATACGCATAGGCACAAAAATCTAGAAAAGGTTCTATTTAAACATCATACAATCTGTCTGAAATTCGCTAATTGCAAAGAGACATCTGAAGGAACGGTTATTAACTCATACTCTGTAACAGCGGGGAGTTTTACTTACACAGACATTCACAACATTTGACAATTTGTTTAAATCCGGCCCGAAGAACCGGCGAAAATTTTTCTCCGACTCTGGTAATGGCTGAAAAAAATGGCCTGCTCAGAAAATTGCTGAAAAAATTTTACCGGCTGGCAATAGAATTCCTAACCCCCCCCCCCCCCCCCCCCAAATCAAATGGTTGCTCACCAACAATTATCGGTTTGAAAATTTAATGTTACTGCTATTTGAAAACTAAAATATATAATATAAATACATGTAATGTGACGTCCTTCATATTTCCAAACCAAAAATTGTATAGGAGGAAGACACTCTTGTTGCAACCGCAACAAGAAACCTTTCTAGTTAATATTCCATTACAAACATGAAAAATTTGGCATATTGGAACCATTGTAGCGTGCAGCGCTTTTAATGTTACCAGGTGTTCGCTAATGGTAAATCACACAAGGATACAAACGTACACCAGCAGCAGTCCAAAGAGGACCGTCATGACAATACAAGCAAATTTCTCCTGGGATACAGTATCTTTCTTAATTTCTGTATTAAAGCTAACCAGAAAAGGACCGCCATGCCATAACAGGCGAAGTATATATTTCATTGAAAAATAGTTCTTTTTTCACCACTTTTCGAAAAGTTTGCATTGACTACGATTTGAATAAATGATCGTGGTCTTCGATACCAAAACTTTAATTGAACAAACAAAGGAAATTTCGAAGGAAAGAAACAGTAATTCTACTTAGAAGATAAAATTAAGCCCGCTATGGACTTAAGCTTGGTGTATCAGATTCACTCGTATAAATCACCAGTCACGTACGTCTTTCTATCAGACACCAACGAAGCTGGTAGATTTCAATAACAACATCAAGTTATTATTTGTCATAATGTATTCAATATCCTACTGTGTTTGCCAGTATGATTACTATGTAAATCTTTACCTATTAACGAAATTTCATCCAGAGTAAACTAGTCACACTGAGCCGACTTGGCTCCCCGACTCGGCCCGACTTGAAATTTAGATAAAAGTCCTAGAGGCCGGCGTTGAGATGTTTCCGATTTGTCATTCCGAACAATGACGACATAGTCCCGCCTTCACGCCGACGGACCACAGCTTTGGATCTTTTTAGTACATGTAATAATAATATTTGTTTTAGTTCTATTTTGGAGTATCGATACGGGGACCATATGAGGACAGCATTTATTTTACTTGTTTGAATGATTTTGAATTTGTTGAACACCATAGCAATTCAGTGGTGTCACCTACAAGGGATCTTTGTAATAGTAGTACTCTGTGACGATTATTCATATAAACAGTAATGTCTCACTCCCATATCGGGGGTTCGCTTCTTTTCATGTAGTAAAGGTTTTTGTATGTTTGCTTTGGTTCCTGTTTTATCCTGATTTAGCATGCCTTCGGTTTCTGATTTTCTGAATTATCGATTTTGTGCTGTATACAGGGATATGATCCATATTTGTCATGTTTCTATAACGTGATATACTATTCTCATTGTCTCCGTCTTGTTGTTCCCTTTTTTGCGTCTCATACGTGTGTGATCCGCTGTGAGTACTCTAACGGCGTCATGTTGGGGATCTCCTTGTTTTCACATGTTTGATTTGAATACTCATCTCTGGAATGTGTTTTAACACGTGCCTCGTGCATAAAAAATTGGTTTGAAATTTTCTTCGGAAAGGTATAAAGTTGGAACACTTCCGTATTATCACTATTAACTAATCTTTAAATTACATAATGAACTTTATCCTATATTTGAAATATAAAATACGTCAGAATGAAATACTTACATTCGAATTTTTGAGCCCGTCAACTTGACTAGACCATGAACTGTAGCTTCAGATTTGAAATTGGACCACACCGTTTGCACATTTCGTATGTCTTCCTTTGGTTTATCATCTTTGAAAATGTTATCATTAGTAAAAACACGATCTCCGTTTGTTTTCTTCTCGTTTGTTATTTCCGTCAACATCATTCCACTTTGGTGTCTTTCAATGGTACAAACAAATTTTTCACAGCTGCAAAAATGGGTCCATTATCTTAGTTGATTGGTTTTCCGTAACATGATTATTGTGTTACTGAAACCGATCGTAATTCCATTTTGTATCATAGTTATCAAGATTTCATTTGAAATGAAACATATTACCTAAAGATAGATCTATTGGAAACTGATCTTCGATTGAATCAAATAATCCCAAATTATGTTGATTTTAGTCTCATTTGGGACTGAAAATCAATGACACGTTTACAGTATGTTCTCGGTTAATTAATTAGAGTGAACCTTGATTTCAATTTACATATGTACAGAAAGTACACCAATCATAAATGAAAAATGAAAAGCAAACGTCATTACGAAATTACAAATATTATTTGTTTTTATAAACTCGGACTGATTGGTAATAAATCGATATAATTATTCTTCATATTTCAAACACATTTCTTAATTCTTACAACATCATGTACATATTGGTACCTTCGTCTTTTTTCTAGAAGTACATCGTAGTATCATCCATTTTGTTGTTGAAACATTCAAAGCCTTTTTTTCTCGAGATTCCATTAACTCTATTATTATTTTCGAAATGATTGTCCTTTTTATCCAATTCACCTTTTACCCAGTTGTAATTGAGTAAACAGCTCATAGCAATTATTCCTTTCTATTCAAACCGATTTTCATTATTCGATCTGTTTCAAATTAACAAGCGAAGTGGGGTTTTTTTTCCAATAGATAACCTTGATGAGGTAACTCTGAATATCAGTTAGCTAAAACCATTAAAACACAGTTATCTAAAACAAATTTTATCCTGAAGTTGTTTTAGACATTATTAACACTAAGTTATTATGCTTTAACGAACAATTGTATGTATAAAGATCACTTTATAAGAATGACTTTTTTCAAACAAAATTCATAAAGGAAATACGAATTCAGCAATTCAAATTCTTTTAAATTTATTCATTTTCTTTTTCGTTAAAGATGTTTGCATGTAGTATGATAAAAAGAAAGAGCTTCGAAGTGTCCAAGAGAAATCAACAAGGAGATCTGGTACTACTTTACAAAAAAATAATTTTAAGGCCGTAGAGATAGTGTGCTTTTCTATTTACTTTTTAGATAAGAAAATTCGAAGAAAAGGGGATTGACCAAAAAAAAAAAACAAATTTTCTATCGGAGTTATCAAGTTACATGTAGGAGGGTTTCTAAACAAATTAAATTATTGAATGATTTGTTTTAATCAAATGTTCCCAATTCTGAACTTGACTCTTAATACTGCTTTTTAATTTCGGATCCGTATTTCACAATGAAAATATATTTTAGATGAAACCATAAGGGATATGATCTATAGACTGGCGGATATTTACATAAGCGATTGCAGATGGCAATTTGTGAAAAAAAAAAGTGTGAATAAAAATGTTCATGATTGCGTAAATTTGATTGTGTTCGAAATAGAGCATATCTTAGATATTTAATGTACACAAGACTCATGATGTTATTACAATCTCATACGCATGCGTCCTATTTCAGTTCCGCTTTTCTTCACTTTGAAATATAATTCTAATGCACTCCGTTTGTAACGCGCATTTTGATTGGTCGAGCGATTAAAAAACTGCAAGGGGATTCACGTTTCACTGCAGTTTTTGCTATGACGTCATGCGTTGCTATGGCGACGTCGCTAAAAGCAGACGTTTTCTAGCTTCTTACGGACCAAGCATTAGAATAGGGTTACCATACTGATGTTTTACAAAAACTGACAGGGTATCGGCGAATCCCCTGTCAGAAATATCCGTTTTGCCGCTCGGCTGACGCCTCGCGGTAAAACTCAATTTCTGACGGGGGATTCGCCGATACCCTGTCAGTTTTTGTAAAACACACGCATGGTAACCCCTAAATATTAACCTCTGCCCTCATCGCCTATCGTTTGTCTGCAAGATTCTTGCAGACTGAAACTACGGCTTAATAATTTGTAAATAAATTATTGTAGGTATATACCATCAGGTTTGACTACATACATGAGGTATACAATGTCTAATTTATTTGTTTCAATGCAACACGATGAAAGATAGGATATGCCTTCTCCATTCGTTCGTTGCGAGCTGAATGAGAAGTCTCCAGTAAAAATAAAATAAAATCAAGCTTTTATAATAAATCGAAACCTATCGTCTTTAGACGTCAGTCTTGTGAATTTTGCTACATCGAGATAAGAATCGTTTCCCTCACTTCCTATGTGCTCGCCCCTAAACACTCAAAGGAGTAATCTGTGTGCAACCGCCTTGAATCTTTTGTACTATTTACGTCAGAAATGCGAATGACGTAGATGTGACGGCACGCTGCAATCTCTAATGCAGATTTACGTTCCTTGACTGACAAGAAGTATATAAATCTCTATGTGAAAGGGAGTGGACATGCAGTACTTGCGAGACTCTTGGGCGTTCGGATTAGCCTCTACCTTTTTCTTCGAATAAACACCAAAGAAGTACCTATCAGTTATTCAGTCTCAAAGTCGAGAAAGCAATGCTACATCATGAGAATTCCCCTTGGAACGGTCGTGAATAAAGACTCGGACGTCAGACGGCGCCCTTTTAAAAATAGTTCCCCGTTGATCTATTAGTTTTGTTATAATGACAAATACGGACGATGACCATGTCCCAATACACAGTACAAAATCGATAATTCAGGAAATAACAAACCAAAGGCATACGAAATCAGGATAAAACAGGAACCAAAGCAAACAAACTAAAACCTCCACCACATGAAAAGAAGCGAACTCCAAATTAGGAGTGAGACCAGGTGCCCAGGAAGAGTCGGCGTCTCCTGCTTGCATGCAACACCCATCGCTTCAATTCGGCAGAAATATCACATCCGGTTACTTCCATTTCGGAAGATATAAGAATAGTCTGTGGTTGGATGGTTCAAATAGTCTAAGACAGAATATCATCCACCATTCTGGACAATGGGACATTATAGTGTATAACGAGTTCCCCATATCGAACACTGGACAACTATGACAACTGACAAATATGGTACTCACAACATTACTCAAACAAGTTGGAGAATTTTGAATGTTGAAATAGTGCTTTCTTTCTTTAACATCGATTTGAAGTAACACCTTCCACCATTGGCGTCCGAGTCTTTTTATGCCGTTGCAAATAAAGAGCGAGTGGATCCGAATGATTCTTGGGCTTTATCATTGGCGTAGGAAAATAGCGATGACGGCAATGTTATGTAGCAAGCCTGTGCTGCTAATGAAATTGTGTAATATGTCGGGTTTATTAGACCTTTCGAAATACATTCTAATAAAACATTTTAACCAAAAAACAGAAGCTGATCAAATTTGACATGGACTGTTTATGTTTTAATTTTCTGGTACTATGTGTTTCGCTTTTGTCTTTATTCTTTCGTGTGTGTGTGTTTTCATAACTTGACTGTTCAAGATGTTGCTGACTTCCTGTGCTTGTTGCAACAGTAGCCTTCTTTTTGTCCATAATTGGCCGTTGTACGATATCCGCGCCAAAGTGTAATTCATCATGCACTCTTGTTCAAAAAGTATGTCATATCTGCTCATTAATTTGCAATACCGTTATGTAGGATTTTCCTAATCATTTGCAATATAATTATGATTTATGTCATATATGTTTACTCATTGAATATTACAACAAAATAACATATATTTCATCTTCTCCATGACAGACCCTGTCCAAACCTCTTTAGGGAAGACAGGGCCCCGACCACCTGTACTGTCTAAATGTCAAGATTTCGTGCGCACAACCCTCCCTTTTATACGGATACACAGAGGTCTCCATAGACGCACAATTGTTGTATAAACATTAAACTTCTCACTGTAAGGTGACATCACAAATAAGACAGTTAAACGCAGCGGCCTCTTATAACACAAACTCTATGTAAATGGATCTAAAAAAATTCTACGGCATGCATAAAACAGTCTGTGCTCTGCTGGCTGAAGCGAGCTCAAGATCAATCACCCGAGAAGTCTGACAAACTTTCAGATAGGACAGAGAATCATGACCCAGTCATCTCTGACGAGATTTAAACAATGCCCATCACGCAGTCCCGTCGTCACGGTTGGCCAGTGTGCAACGTTGGGAATGACACTGATATAAAACTGTAGTCCAGTACCATGCCCAGTGTTCGTTTGATGACGTTGGGATCATCTCCTCTGTTAAGCAGGCGACCGACTATTTTTTACATTTGTGGTTGAAGTTTGATCTATCTTTGTCCCAACAGGGGATGCCTACTCCTCCAGGGCACCTGGTCTCACCTCTAGCTTGCTAGGGGTCCGTCGATGCTCAAGTTGGTGCTCTATTGTGAGTGCTTTGGGATTATCGTCAGGATCTTCTTTAACTCATTTATCTCACACTTATGTCCTTTGCCGTGTGGAACTCGTAAAAAAGTTCCCCGCGAGGGGTTTGACAGTAAGTGTTTTGAATATTTTCCCTGACACGGTCGCCATAGCACTTTCTATATAGGCGAAACCACAGACAGTGCATGCATTCTATATATTGTTTTCATTTCCCTACATGATCATCGACGGCGGGTGCTGCTAGCCAACAGGGGATGATTACTCCTCCCGGGCATCTGGTCCAACCTCTAGCTTGCTAGGGGTCCGTCGATGCTCAAGTTGGTGCTCTATTCTGAGTGTTGTTGAGATTATCGTCAGGATCTGCTTAAACTCATTTCTGACTTTGTTTACAACATGTGTTAAACGTCTTCAAATTCAATAGCATTATTTAAGACCTGGTAAATGTACAGCATGGACCAGACATGCACGTTTCGGGTACTAAACCCTCGTCAGTGATCCTCAGTCTAAACAATGTAAAATGGCCAAAAAGTTTGAAAATTATCATATCAAAAAATTTACCAAAGACATAGCAGAATGGGTGGGATATGATGCTTTAGGACCCACGTTTTTGAAATTTCAAGAAATTTTGTCACAGAAACTTTCAAATGCGTTAAAGAGACAGACGATCAACCGAAGTTGATCGAACTTGGCTACATGTGCCCTCGGGGACTCTTGTTCCACCAGCAGTGACACTCACCTAGTAGTTTAAATGTTAAACGTCTTCAAATTCAATAGCATCATTTAAGACCTGATAAATTTACAGCATGGACCAGACATGCACGTTTCGGGTACTAAACCCTCGTCAGTGATCCTCAGTCTAAAAAATTTAAAATGGCCAAAAAGTTTGAAAATTATTATATCCAAAAATGTACCAAAGACATAGCTGAATGGGTGGGATATGATGCTACAGGGCCCACATTTTAGAAATTTCAAGAAATTTTGTCACAGAAAATTTCAAATGCGTTAAAGAGACAGACGATCAACCGAAGTTGATCGAACTTGGCTACATGTGCCCTGTGTAAGTCACCGTAAAATGACGGTAATGAAATTGCCAATGATAAATACTCTGATGCTGGAGTCGTGCCAAATTTTGAAAGAAGATCAGAATAGTTTTTGTTATATTTCCAAAAAGATTTTACAAGTTTATGATATCTAAATCCTTGACTGATCAGTTTCATTGTAATTTGTTTATTGTTAATAGCATGAAAGTCCGAAACATTGGAGCAAGCTCTAGCGTATCTGATGAGATGAGAGATGTAAATGCCGTACGATGGCAATCTTGAAACATCGCCATCAAGCCAAGGAAAATTAACTATGTTGAAGCCAAAGTCTTCTCTTTTGTCGTATATCTTTGTCTGAATTTCTCCGTTATTGATTTTGATATCAAGATCCAAAAATGATGTAGCTTTATCATCCGTGTTTGCTTTATTCAATGTTAACTCTGGTGGATAAATTTGATTTTTGTAATTTTCGAAAAATAGGTTATCAATATTCAATATATCAACAAGATAACTAGAGGTACCGTTGAAACATTTCAAGTTGTCAAATTTCTTGAGTTTTTTTTTTCAAAATGCAGAAAATTTTCAAGTCTCCGACATCACATGAAGATTATTTCTCGAAAAACATGATATAAAATCTTATTTCTTATATCTCAGAATGAAAAAAAAACACTTCGCAAGATGCTTAATTGTCAGCGCATAAAGTGTCTCAGGACTTTATTTCAGTTCTTTTCTTTCGATGTTTTGCCAATATGTGAATAAGAATCATCACAAATTCACCAAGTTCCAGAACTGACATGACACTGGCACCCAAGAATAGCCCCATTTGTCCACCAATCTTCGCTGAAATATAATTCACCGATTTTGAGAAGTGTTATCGTTAAAATTATATACAAATGATTGAGTAAATAAATGTATTACCTCATGATTCACAGAAGATGACTTCGGGTACATATCTTTCTATTAATTTGTTTTGTGCATTACATTATTCATTGCAATCTCTACTGTACTGGATTTCTTTGCTGATCAACTTTGTGAATATGTTCTCTTTTGTTTTTGTTTTTTCTTCTGAAAAACGGAAAATTTTTCTGTTGCGTGTGCTCTAGAATGATCAATACGGCGAATTCTTAATGCGAATATTTTCCTCAATTAATTATTTCTATAGTCTTTCAAACCTGTTCGCATTAAAGAATATTACTGAAAACAATTTGCCAAATAAGAAAGACGTGTTTCCGTTCAGTATCTCTAGAATGGATTGAAATATTCGATTAATATTTTGCTTAAAATACATAAAATGAAAATCTATGTCAAGTTCGTATTTGGTTCCGATTGAAAAGTTTTTAACAGAGTTATGCCCCTTGGACTTGGAAAATCTAGCTTAAGTTCATATATGGATCCGATCAAAAAAAAAAGTGACAGAGTTATGCCCCTTGGACTAAGAAAAATGCCAAAATTTTAGTGTTTCAGTTGAATATCTCTAGAATAGATGCATTTATTTAAATGAAATTTTGAAAACAGATACATTAAATGAAAATCTAGGTCAAGTATGAGTTTTGGTCCGATCAAAAACATTTGTCTCAGTTGTGTCCCGTTCAATATCTCTGGAATTGATTCACATATTGAAATGATAATTTGAAAACGGTTGCATCAAATGAAAATGTAGGCCAAATTCAAAATTGAGTCCAGTGAGAGAATAATGCCTGGTCACAGAGTTATGCCTCTTGAACTAAGAAAAAATATAAGAATGTATGGGTTTCCGTTCATTATCTCTGTAATGTGTAATGGATTCACCTTTTGAATTAAGATTTAGTTTAAAGATACATCATGAGAAAATTCAGATCAACTTCTTACACAGGTCCCCAAAAAATTAACAAAGTTATGCCCCTTGAAAAGTCCCGAAAATTAAAGGTTTCCATTCATTATTTCTGCCATGGATGCATATAATGAAATAAAATTAAGTATACAGATATCTAGGTCAATAACATGATAGATTCATTTATCCAAATATAAAAACTGTTGCTTTCATAATCAAAGAAAGAGTAGGGGGACATTAAAAATTTGAACATGACTCTTAACTTGTTGCCATAAATCAGACCAAAACGCCGTCAAATCAGATTACCTGAAGCATATTTGACCTCTCCACTCGCCCGCTATAAAAAATTTAAGAAATTAACAGGATATGTAAGTGATCTCATTACTGCAGTAGAACAAATGACGAACACCAGACAAAATAACTTCGATAAACAACTTTCGGGGACAAAGATACACAGAATCAGGCTATGAGACCGTATAATAAAAAAGGGACCGTATAATAATGTTTTTCTAACTCATCGGTCAAACGAAATGTACACATACGTATGAATTGCATCCGTTTTATATGTCAAACGCACATTTATAATATCAAATGACATGGACCTTGCTATTTTCAGTTGCAATGGAAGATTCAACAAATCTCTCATTTTAGTTGAACAATGACGAAATGGACAATAACCATATCCCAATACACAGTAAAAACAAGAGCCCCAGGGGGCACAACGCTCACCTGATACCCATGCACGCTCTAATTGACATACTGACATTGAATACTGATAGTGCCATTACCAGGATTTTAGCCCACAACCTTTCTAACAAGATTTTTGCCGGATGCAGACAAGTTTTTTTTTCAGACAACCTTTAAAAGTACAAACAAGAGAAAATAGTCACATTTCAAAACAACAACTTTTTTACTGATTTGAAAAGATGGATTATGCGATCCAAAGTCATATGCCCAGCTAGTATAGTTTGATTATGCAACATCAAAAATAAAATCATTTTGTAAAATTCCACATTAATGTGCAACAGAAACAGAATAAAACAATGAAATGATTTCATAAATTAAGTTTATTTAAAATCGAACACCAAACCTTTCATTATTAATACATGTAGCTAGTATGCCAGAAAATGATAAAGCCTGTGTTTGTGAAACACGAATGCCCCGCGGTGGCATCTTTGTTGGTATAAACAACATTTTCTGTTAAGTATGTGAGAGGTCAGGGTCAGAGTAATGTTGGTATCAATGGAAAGATCTTGTCACAAAGAATACACATGTACAATATGAAAGCCCTATCACTAACCATTCAAAAGTTATGCCCAATGTTAAAGTTTTTGAAAAGTAGGTCAAAGGTCAAGGTCACGAGGTCAAAAATTTTGGTATCAATGGAAAGGTATTGTCACAAGGAATACACATGTGAAATATGAAAGCTCTATCACCTTCCATTCAAAAGTTATGCCCAATGTAAAGTTTTTCGGACAAACAGACAGACGGACAGGCCAAAAACTATATGCCCCCGTATCTTTGATTCCGGAAGCATAAAAAACAAAGACTTTTCGGTTTTGCCTTTATTCATATTAAATTATACAGAATTCTATGAATGAGAGCTTTTGAATAGTACTGATTTCATCTTAATACATGTAACGTACAGTCAAAATCGTGTTAATCCAATTAACACAGACAAGTTGTTTGCTTCAAGTGAGTTGTGCAGAAATTGAGCCAATTTATTTTCCAAACAGCAGGGTACGGTGTATCAAACCTCATGACCCAGTGAAGCCACTTGGACAAATTATTTTCGGTAAATATGCTGAAATGCGGCGCTTGGAAATGTATTTTTAGCATATTGAATCAATAGTCGTGATAAATTTAACTTCGAACTTGATCTTGTCTTTTATGCAATCTACAGATAGGTTTGAAAATATGCAAAATTCGGAACATTTTCGATGAGGACGCAGAGTTCCTGTAAAAAAAGTGAAATTTGCGAAAAAAGGACATGCATGACCCCCCCCCCCCCCTTTTTCTTTACATTTTTATGCGTGCCAAAGATTCGCAATCAAAAAAGACCAATTTTACAGACTTCCAGGCATTTCAAGTCAGTCAAAATTTTTAGTGTGCACCTTTTTATTTCCTGTAGTTACCCCTACTAAAGGGGCAAGGAGGTATTGAACCAATCAAATCTGTAACACAAGATATATGGCGACTATG
This sequence comes from Pinctada fucata, assembly GCA_028142955.1. Classification (NCBI taxonomy): domain Eukaryota; kingdom Metazoa; phylum Mollusca; class Bivalvia; order Pterioida; family Pteriidae; genus Pinctada; species Pinctada fucata. The sequence goes on along the minus strand of AP027102.1, from coordinate 88,622,829 downwards.
TTTACCATAGATACAGAAATAAGACAGAGAAAATAATCATTAAATAGGGAAATTGTTCTGAAATATGCATTGTATGAAAAAAAAGCAATCCAAGGAATGCTTGTGTCGCCTGCGTAGCGGATTTTTTTTTTATTGAAATTAGGTCAAATATCAAGGGCAAGGTCACTAGGTTAAAAATTATGGAATGTTTAGAAAGGTCTTTTCATAAGGAATACAAATGTGAAATATCAAAGCCCTATCACTTACCACTCAAAAGATATAGCAAATCATAGATTTGTTGAAAAGTAGGTCAAATATATAGGGCAAGTGCACGAGGTAAAACATAGGTAATCACAGATTACGAAGCTCACCTCGTGACAGCAAAATTCAATTCAAACATATTTCTTAGTACATGTATATTGGCTTTTAAAGGCAAAACCACTCAAGCAGAAAAAGTAGGTCAAGGTCATTTTATGAAAGTTTGATCAAAGATACATCCAATATGCAAGTTTGGTACATGTAGCAGTTATACTTTGCTCAATATTGGCTTTATAGAGCAAAATCACTCAAGCGGAAAAAGTAGGTCATGGTCATTTTATGAAAGATTGATCAAAGATACATCCAATATGCAAGTTTGGTACATGTATCACTTATACTTTGCTCAATATTGGCTTTTAAAGGCAAAATCACTCAAGCGGAAAAAGTAGGTCAAGGTCATTTTATGAAAGTTTGATCAAAGATACATCCGATATGCAAGTTTGGTACATGTAGCACTTATACTCTGCTCAATATTGGCTTTTAAAAGCGAAATCACTCAAATGGAAAAAGTAGGTCAGATGCTGCATCCGATGCATGGGTCCATCTCAGCATCCAAAGATGAATTACTTGTGCAAGTTTGGTTACTGTAGCATCAGTACTTTGTCAGATACTGAGCTACCCCAAACTTCTTAACCAAGTCACTCAAGCGGAAAATGTAGGTCAGATGCTGCATCCGATGCATGGGTTTACCTCAGCATCCAAAAATAAATCACTTGTGCAAGTTTGGTTACTGTAGCATCAGTACTTTGTCAGATACTGAGCTACCCCAAACTTCTTAACCAAGTCACTCAAGCGGAAAATGTAGGTCAGATGCTGCATACGATGCATGGGTTCACCTCAGCATCCAAAGATGAATCACTTGTGCCAGTTTGGTTACTGTAGCATTAGTACTTTATCAGATACTGAGCTACCCCAAACTTCTTAACCGGATGCGGACACGGACGTGGGGTTATAGCATAAGCTTCGTCGAGGTGAGCTAATTATAGCATAAGCTCACTCAACTTCGTCAAGGTGAGCTAAAAATGATGGTATGTGAAGAAAGGTCTTGTCACATGGAATGAACATGTGAAATATCAAAGCCTATCACTCAGCAATCAAAAGAAATAGCCAATCTAAGATTTTTTGAAAAGTAGGTCAAATATCTAGGTCTTGGTCATGAGGTCAAAAGTTATGATATGTGTAGAAAGGCCTTGTCACAAGAAGGAATACACATATGAAATATCAAAGCTCTATCACTTACCAATCAAAAGATATAGCAAATCTTAATTTTTTTGAAAAGTAGGTCAAATATCTAGGTCAAGGTCATGAGGTCAAAATTATGGTATGTGTAGAAAGGTATCGTCAAAAGGAATACACAAGAGAAATATCAAAGCCCTATCACTTGCCAATCAATAGATATAGCCAATCTTGGCTTTTTTTTAAAAGTAGGTCAAATATCTAGGTCAAGGTCACGAGGTCAAAATATATGGTTTGCGTAGAAAGGTCTTGTCACAAAGATTACACATGTGAAATATCAAAGCCCTATCACTTGCCAATCAAGAGATATAGCCAATATTAGATTTTTAGAAAAGTAGGTCAAATATCTAGGTCAAGGTCACAAGGTCAAAACTTACGATATGTGTATAAAGGTCTTGTCACAAGGAATACACATGTGAAATATCAAAGCCCTATCACTCACCAATCAAGAGATATAGCCAATATTAGATTTTTAGAAAAGTAGGTCAAATATCTAGGTCAAGGTCACAAGGTCAAAAATTACGATATGTGTATAAAGGTCTTGTCACAAGGAATACACATGTGAAATATCAAAGCCCTATCACTCACCAATCAAAAGTTATGGGGTGTGACACCCAAGTGTGACAGACAGACGGACAGACGGATGGACGGACAGACGAACAACGGACAAAGTGATCCCTAAGTGTCGCTGTGCTTAGCAGGCGACACAAAAAGTCAACATCTTAAAAATAAATTCAGAGTATATTTGATAGCGTATGTGGCCAAGTTAATTTGAAGTATGAAAATAAGTACACAAAGCCAAACTAGCTATAGCTTGTCTTATTTAAAAAATCATTAAAAATCTAAAAGTTGATATTTTGACAAAATTCTTTCACAGTTTCATTTCTAGCGATAAATATAAAAATAAAAAGAGAAAAAAACTGAAAAAGGGAAAAAAATTGTTGGGGTCCCGCCGGGGTTTGAAGCTACTCCCCATGGGTCCATTTGGCATGGAAAACATACATTATACCTATGTACAATCTTATAAAATATTCCTTAAAAATCCAAAAGTGGATATCTTGACAAAATTCTTTCCCTTGTAAGGTACCATGCATGAGTACCTCATACCTACAAATTGTCATGACAATCTGAAGAGTGGTTATAGAAAAGAAGCAGAAAATGTATGAAAATCACCCCCCCCCCCCCTTCCTTTTTACATATGAAAAAAATTCATAAAAAATCAAAAAAATAAAATTTAAGCATAAAATACATATCAAAGCATTAAGTAAGTTAAATATGATAAATATGTAGTAAATGAGTGTGTAAAATCATACACTTATTGAGTTATTTAAAGAAATAGTGCAAAAATGTGCATTTCTGACAAAGTCCGAAAAGACGTCAAAAACGCGTCAAAAATTTGACTTCGAAGTGGAACCAAAAATAACAACACTTCTTAAGACATCTCTCTAGATCATCCTGATGCTTTCGGTTTGTCGATACATGCTTCGGTTCTGAAGAAGAAGTTTGTCAAAGGAGGGTACCCCCCGTGACCTACTTTTGGCTGTGGTGGCGCCACCTTTTGACAGATCCGGACGAAAAACAACAACACTTGTAGGGAACCATGAGTACTTCATACCTACCAAGTTTCATCAAAATCCCTTCAGCCGTTCTGGAGAAGAAGTTTAAAATGTGAAAAGTTTACGACGACGGACGACGACGGACGACGACGACGACGACGACGACGGACGACGGACGACGGACGACGGACGCAACACTATGACAATAGCTCACTTGAGCCTATGGCTCAGGTGAGCTAAAAATCGATCATTCCTGAAATCACAAACCGAAGGCATACGAAATCAAGATAAAACAGGAACCAAAGCAAACAAACAGAAACATCCATCACATGAAAAGAAGCGAACTCCCATTTAGGAGTGAGAACTCCCAATTAGGAATAAACTCAGCAATCCTTATTACCCTCTCTTCCTCCCCCTACACTGCGTAAAGGAAGATAAACGTATAAATCGGTATGCCATGGCACCAGGTCAGAATATCATTTATGACTTTGGACAAGGGGAAGTAATAGTTTAAGTGTCTTCATGAGATAGTGGAATGTAGATATGAGGATTCATAAATAGTAATTTACCCAAACATAGAGGGGACAAACACAACAAGAAAGACACAAAAGACATATCAAAAACATAATCAATGTGAAACTGATGACGCCTTCGGATGGTAATCTGCCAAGTAAGTATCAACCACAAATGTAGTATACATCCAGATAAAACCCCCAGACTACGTCCCATTTGAAAGGGAGCAGAGGTGTCTCTGACGTATCTAAGGTATGAATACAGATAGACGATGTATGTCAGTCCATGTTGCCTACTCTTCTGTTGCAACTATATCAAGGCGCTCAAGTATCTCACTCCCTATTCTTGTTTATATTCATTGCCATAATTTTACGTAAAATTATCATTGATAAAGTTTGGAAGGTGTCAAAGGAATAATTGTTTTCATGTAGGAATACAAACCGAAAACGTCTCCGATGTTAACGTAGACTGGATATTGCACCAGATTTTCTGCTGTCAACTCCTTTAGATAGACCCGTAGAAAAATGGCATCGATGCTAGCAAAGAAAAGTTTATCCAATCTATATTCTTTAAAATGCATATGTTGATAAGAGGGTCAGTCATAAAGTAACGATAATTACTAAGCCAAAAAATATTTATGATAAATAGACATTAAGCTTATCTACAATTCTTCAAAATACAGTCACTTCTGTTCTATGACCGTATTCCGCCGTTTTGGGAGATCCGAAATTCTCGTTACTAGGCAACCAAACGTGATGCGATGAAGATCTACCGTCACGGCATCTTTAAGATCATTTAACTGATCAAATCGCACTCCTCGAAGTTCTATTTTGAGTAATAAGTCATAGTCACATGAGTTCAAATCAGGAGAATATTGAGGGTACTGCAATATTTCCTAGTTATAACGGTCAATAACTCTCGCGACGGGGGTAGATGTATGTGGCGTGAATAAGCACAACTCTTGCCTATAGTAGCGAGGGTCGCTTCTTTTGTATGGTTGGACGCTATTTTGCATTTCATTACCAGTATGTCCAACAGGAACAAAATCTGTCTATAACACTCTATTATCATAGGCTGCAATCGCAAGCCGTTTCAAATTTCCTTGTTTTCTTGGAATTTTGCCAGTCTGGGCAAGTCTGGGTGTGCCATTCTGAGGATTGTGATTTCAGTTTGGGTTCATAGCTGCACAGCGACGTCTCATCTATTGCTACGATACGATTAGAAACTCATCAGCTTCATTTTCATATTTTTTAAGATGTGCTTTTATTGTTTCCACCCTTTTACTCATTTAGTCGGGAAATATGGCACCCATCTAGCGGATACCCTTCGAATTTTCAAATGTATTGTCAAAATTGAAACAGATCCATGGCTTATACCGACTCTATCTGCTACATGTAGCTCATCACAGGTATATATCCTGTTTTCGTCCAAAAGTTCATTATTTTGTCAATATGAAAACGGTTAGTTTATGCTTTCCACTTCGTTTTTCATCAGGAGTGTTCAATTTTCCAGTCGAAAAACGCTTAATCCATCTATAAACTGTATTAAGTGAAACAGCAGATCCACCACATGCTTCACTCAAATTTTCATGGATTTCCTTTCTCGTTTACCCTCTTAAATAATCAATTTTATATAAGTTCACTGTTCTTCTGGCGTAGCGCGGCCATGACAATATACCAACGTCGTGATGACGTCATGTCGTGATGACATCATAGCGTGAATTCGATTTTCTGTTTTGTGCATAAATTCGTTACTTCATTATGAATATTCATGCACATTTTTAGAAGGATGTTCAGTAATTAATTTGTTATACTGTCATTATCATTACTTTTTGACTGACCCTCGTATTTTAAAACTCAGATTATATTAAATAGTTTTAGAAATACATGCATATAATCGAAAAGTTAAATGAATGTATTGTCTTCAATTAATTGTAATGAAATATGTTACTTTACCGCTGCCCTCTGATTGAGTTGAGCCCTGCTAGTTTATCAGCTGCGAAATCAGATGGAAATTTGGCCGTTGTCATGGTGACGTCATAGAGTGTGAAATGACAAGGTTGATGACAGCTACAATTTTTGGTAATTGAACTGTTGCCTTGAACGTTTTCTGTAAGGTTAAATGAATCTTATTAGTACAACCGAGTTTTTGATAGTTACATCTTTTATTATGTATTGTCTGTATTGTTTCTATGGTGGGATTGCTTTGTTAGTTAGTTTTTTGTATGTAATTTTTGATGTAAGTGATCGTCTTGTTTGTGGTTGTTTGTTGATGCAATTGTTTCTTGGTGAAATTATTAATGTTCTTTTGTTTACTCATTTAGGCGTGCGCTCTCTATTATTATGCAGTGTGGTCTTGATAGAGATATCTTCTGTACCGTTAGTGTAGACTGACATGCACGATTACTATACATGTGAAGTTTCGGTCTATTTCCACTCTCATTCGCTGAAAACAGTCACGTAATGAGTCATTATAACATCATATTGATCCGTGAGGGGCATATTCATTAACATCACTACTGCGAAAACTTTTGCCTCCGGTTTACAGTGAAATATCGAGAACGCGCGAAATTTATATCTGTGACGTTATTAACGTCATTTCATTATAGCGTCAAGTACGCTAAAGCTGAGCTATAAAACCCTTCAATTTTGAACTAATCTTAGAATTTGGATTTTGACACTGAAATCATCTTCATCAGACTCAAATAATGATTGCTATTACTTTCAGAGTGATTTAACAACAGACTATGCTTATATTAAGTCTCGATATATTTTTCAAAGAAAAGTGCAAACCAGCCATTTTCGAAAATGTCATTTTTAGGATACTTCCTTTCAGGAAGTCTCCTTATGTTATCGTAACATTTGAGACATTGCCGATTGGCAACATATCCATACACCTCCAAATATAGTGCTTTTTCTAATTTAGGAATTGCTGTCTGACACATGCAAGATCAAGATTATCCTCCGTCTTGAAAAAAGTTTCAATTGCATATAAAGTAAATGCATCACAAAAATCAACTTTTCATTTCTTGCTTTCACTGCTCGCTGGTGGCGTAGTAATATAGTACTTCTTTTAACTTATACAATGTAAGAGTTGTCTTCCCTATGTACATGATGTATAAACCGATGAGAAACGAAAGTAGAAACGAAGCATGATCTTGTTGAAAGAAATAGGAAATTCTGGTAATTTAAACGATAATTTTTGGAAATCATTAGTGATGATAAAGTTAAAGTTACGCTGGAACTACATGTAACCGCTCTTTTATCAGACATATTGTAGATTGTAAGTAATTTTTAACATGCATGCATGGTCTTAACGTCTTTCTAGTTTCTATTTTAAACATGCATGCATGGTCTTAACGTCTTTCTAGTTTCCAAATGGGCTAATTTCTGGTCCATGCTGTAAATTTATCAGGTTTGAAATGATGCTATTGAATTTAAAGACGTTTATATTTGAACTACTTGGTGAGTGTCACTGCTGGTGGACCAAGAGTCCCCGAGGGCACTTGTAGCCAAGTTCGATCAACTTCGGTTGATCGTCGGTGTCTTCAACGCATTTGAAATTTTCTGTTACAAAATATCTTAAAATTTCTAAAACGTGGTTCCTGTAGCATCATATCCCACCCATTCTGCTACGTCTTTTGGTACATTTTTGGACATAATAATTCTCATACTTTTTGGCCATATTACATTGTTTAGACTGAGGATCACTGACGAGGGTTTAGTACCCGAAACGTGCATGTCTGGTCCATGCTGTAAATTTATCAGGTTTGAAATGATGCTATTGAATTTAAAGACGTTTAACATTTGAACTACTTGGTGAGTGTCACTGCTGGTGGACCAAGAGTCCCCGAGGGCACATGTAGCCAAGTTCGATTAACTTCGGTTGATCGTCGGTGTCTTCAACGCATTTGAAATTTTCTGTTACAAAATTTCTTAAAATTTCTAAAACGTGGGTCCTGTAGCATCATATCCCACCCATTCTGCTACGTCTTTTGGTACATTTTTGGACATAATAATTCTCATACTTTTTGGCCATATTACATTGTTTAGACTGAGGATCACTGACGAGGGTTTAGTACCCGAAACGTGCATGTCTGGTCCATGCTGTAAATTTATCAGGTTTGAAATGATGCTATTGAATTTAAAGACGTTTAACATTTGAACTACTTGGTGAGTGTCACTGCTGGTGGACCAAGAGTCCTCGAGGGCACATGTAGCCAAGTTCGATTAACTTCGGTTGATCGTCGGTGTCTTCAACGCATTTGAAATTTTCTGTTACAAAATTTCTTAAAATTTCTAAAACGTGGGTCCTGTAGCATCATATCCCACCCATTCTGCTACGTCTTTTGGTACATTTTTGGACATAATAATTCTCATACTTTTTGGCCATATTACATTGTTTAGACTGAGGATCACTGACGAGGGTTTAGTACCCGAAACGTGCATGTCTGGTCCATGCTGTAAATTTATCAGGTTTGAAATGATGCTATTGAATTTAAAGACGTTTAACATTTGAACTACTTGGTGAGTGTCACTGCTGGTGGACCAAGAGTACCCGAGGGCACATGTAGCCAAGTTCGATCAACTTCGGTTGATCGTCGGTGTCTTCAACGTATTTGAAATTTTCTGTTACAAAATATCTTAAAATTTCTAAAACGTGGGTCCTGTAGCATCATATCCCACCCATTCTGCTACGTCTTTTGGTACATTTTTGGACATAATAATTCTCATACTTTTTGGCCATATTACATTGTTTAGACTGAGGATCACTGACGAGGGTTTAGTACCCGAAACGTGCATGTCTGGTCCATGCTGTAAATTTATCAGGTTTGAAATGATGCTATTGAATTTAAAGACGTTTAACATTTAAGACACTGCTCCGGGTTCAAGTCGTCAGAATAAAATGTTATTTAAAGTATACCACTTATAGTGAATATAAACAGTTTATAAATTATACTGTTTATAGAACACGATGAGCTCATAGAAATGAAACTTATTAGCTTCACATGCATATGCATCCTATGTATAAAAAATCATCATCAAATCATCATTACATAAACAATAAAATTACTCAACATTCATCTGCTGACTATAAATTTTGAATAGAAGTATCGTTCAGGACCTTCAGTCCTTTAATCAAAATATGGATTTAATAATATGTAAATGGTGAAATTTTCACTCTGTGATTTTCTTCATTTGGAATTTTGACCTCAACTGTGGCCTCGGTCAACATTTTCAAATTAGCAAATATTACACCGTATTCACCTCGTTAAAAGTCCATAATTGTATAGTGTTCTGCATTTTAAAAAATAAATCTTGAAATCAACAAATTGTATTTTGCTAGCGAATCTTTAAAGAAAGTTTTTCCAAGATAAGGTTGAGTTAATCTAATTTTTTTTAAAAATCTTGTTTATTTTGTATGAATGATTGAGAATATCATGACACTTAGAAAGATGTACGAAAGTGACATCCAACATCATAATATTATGAACTATCTGAAGTTATGTCTATTACATATGTAATTGCAATCACGAAATGCAGTATACAGATAAAAAGACCGGCTGTGCTCTTTGAAATAGATACCGTACATGTAAGAGCACAGATAGGAAAAGAAAATGGCGAGATAGCACAATTAAATTTAAGAGATACCACTGTTAATAATGTTGACAATCCTCAATACTCACGTAGTGTAGGGAAATAGCATGTTTGGTACAAATAATTGGAGCATATCTCCATTTCATCTGAAATATCGTATTCAAGAATAAATCCATACATTATTATAACCTGAATCAAATCATTGATTTTTCAATAACTGATGTTCCTTTAAAGAGAATAATTTCCTTTCTTGGAGACCTCTGAGTTATTGGAAAAGTGAGAGGGTTGTGCGCACGTAATCCGGATAACTTCACAGTCTGCTACTTGCGTGACAGATTGCCGTCCGAAGTCGGCACTGATCGCCCATTGTTCTAACTGGTTTATGTGTGGTCCTTTGTGTTTGATGTTTCTGTGTTGTGCGTTGGTGTTCCTAGTCCCTTTTGCGTCTCTTCCTGTGTGTCTGCGCTGTGTTTTTGCATTGGGTGTTTTGGGGTTTTGCTACGGGTGCTGGAACTTTGTGTTGTTGGAGATCCCCTTCTTCAATTTAATTTGTGTTTTGTTACTGGTATACAATGCACAACAACGTGTCTGATGCATAATAAATTGGTTTGAAATGTTCTTCAAAAAGGTAAAGAGTGGGAACACTCTCGTATTATTATCAATTGAATGCGCAACTAAAGACTATTTTTGATTATCATCATGCTTATTTCATCAGTTCACCAATATCAATTCGTTCGAAAAAAGAATACAAACCATTTGCTTGGCATATTATTGTCATATGAATGAGATAAAGAAGATCCTGACGACAATCTCAACAGCACTCACAACAGAGCACCAAATTGAACATCGACGGACCACTAGCAAGCTAGAGGTTGGACCAGGTGCCCGGGAGGAGTAAGCATCCCTTGTGTGGCTAGCCGCACCCGCCGTCGATGACCACGCATGAAAATTGAAATAATATCTGAAGAAATATTCACTGTCCGAGGTTATATAGAAAGTTATATGGCGACCATGTCAGGGAAAGAGCCTTTAAAACACTTCCTGTCAAATACATACATGATTATTCGTTATCCGAAACATTCATGTTTGAGAAAAGTGTGATGAAAGTTGAGTCATAAAGGCTGATTTCTTGCCAAAAGAATCCGTCTATCTGTATCATCTGAACTAATTCTTAGTGCAATGTGGAGCTAGTAGCATTTAAAAAAGAATTTTTAAATGTAGTTTAAGTTCTTTAAGAAGATAACAAAATTCCGGTATGAAAATTTTCGAGATTGCCAACTTGAGAAGATTCGACTCATTACGACTGCCACAATAATGACGGCGATCTTGTTAGAAATTGAGGTATAGAGTAGGAATGCTGGCCCACAGACCTGATTAACGAGTCTGCGTTTTGTTTATTGCTTCATTGTTCTGAAAATCGTAAAAACAAAGAAAATATCGTACAAACAAGACAATCGTACGGCTGATTAGAATAAATCTTTTAGGAAATAACATAACATGCTTTTGGAAATTATTCAAACTTACCAAGAGAATCTACAAGTTTACATTGACATATTACGCTGGTAATCTGATTAAAGCAGAGATGTAAGCAGTATGTACGTGTGTAGGAATATCGATGTTCATTTGATTCAGACCATCCAGGGAACGATGTTTTGCAATATTTGTCTCCGAAGGCCTTGTATGGACTTTCCAGATATGAATACTTCAAATAGATAAATGCATTGTTTTAAAGAGGGGAAAATTATGAAGCTTTGGAAGGTTTTTCATATTATCTGATAGCTATTTTATTCGGATATATGTAACAATAATATCAGTTTTCTTTGGATTTATTATGAAGTTTCACTTTTCGATCATTTGTCATGTATTTTCTCTATTAATACTGATTTTTATATACTCCGTAACTCGTACCTTTCTTTTCGTGATCTCAGCGTATACTGACGAGCCAGGTTTGCTCCATGTACCGTGACGTCTGACCGGGGGGAAAGTCCCTGCTTCATGCACTAAAATCTTATTCAAAAATAAAGGATCACGACTTTTGTCATTTGATAATAAATAATGTCCGCCGCGCAGTTCACTTCGGAATCTGGATAATGCTATTATGAAAACTTTACTATGTAAACATTTTAATGACATTGTTACCGTTCACTAGATCTCGCTTATTCGTAAATTTCGTCATAAGTTATACGATAGCCAGTAAACGCAATCAAATTAGACAAAATTTGACAAAAGAAGTTTCAGATACTTACTTTTCCTGTAACGTCATGACGATGTCCATAGTCTCAATGATAAAGTCGGTAACGACAATTTTGAAACATTTGAAAAAACATTGACGTAACATTTAAAACATTCAAACTAAAATATTTACATAACTAGTAGATTCCCCATATTGAACGCCCTTTAGGCAACTAGAATTATATTCCAATAACATGGGTTGCTATTGTGACGTCACGTTCAAGTTTTGCATGTAGACAGAATTTACCAAAGTTAAGATACATTTGACGCTGGTACAGGGAAAATGTGCGATGTTCATGGAAATAGAAATGACCAATAATTAGAATAAATGTAAATATAAGTAATGACTGTCTTACTTTTGTTGTTCATGGGTGTATAATTCTGGTTGGACACAGGCAAATTTTCCAAGAATAGCTTCGCGATTCTCGGAATTTGCACGTGAACAACCAGAATTATACACCCATGAACACCAAAAGTAAAACAGTCATTCCTTAAATGTATGATCCGATTCCATAAGACCTCGACCATATAACATATACCATTATTGACGACTGAGATTTTATTTAACTATGTTACTGAACCTACCCTACATGAAATTTGGATCTGCACACTCTTTGGTATGTAGATACACAAAATTCAAAACGTATACAATTTTTATATACCTGTATCCCTGATCCAAAGTCTGTACTCCACGTGTAGTAATCAGTACTCACGTCTACATACACCTGAAGGTTAAAGTCTGATCCACTAAAACTAGTTTTGAAGGTTCCTTTGCCATTGAAAATAAAGCATACTCCGGCAGGTGTGAATATAGGCTCGAACACTTCCTCGCAGGTTATATTATATCCAGTATCGAACCAGCATAATCGTAACAATTTTGCAAGATCCATAGCTTGGTCTTTCATCAAAGTCATATTCATAGGATCAAAGTATCCATTATCTCTGTACCAAGGATCACTCCAGTTGACAGCCGGAAGAGAGTGTCCGATTGGGGTCATAGAACCATAATAAGTATCAGCCTGAGTACTATTCTCTATCTTAGATTTATTTCTCCAGCATAAATTACATATCGTAACGGCAGGGAAATCCATTTGGTCGTAAAACTCTACATTTACTTTTGTCATTATTGGGTAACTGTAATACTTCTTTAATTCGGTAACCAATGTAAATAGCAGGTATGAAAAACTTCCAAGAATAAGTAATGACCAAAGCACACTGAAATAGGAATATATAATTTATTTAGTTCTGTAATGAATTCAAACAGATAAATTCAAGAAATCACTACCAAGTATTTATAGAAAATTTTGGACCAAAGTATACCTAGGGGAATAGTTATAGGACAGATCTTCAACGATAATCCTAATTCAGAATATTTCACGGATGGATCATGGAATGTTAATATTCTTTCACAGATTTCAAAACACCGAAAAAGAAAGAAAGAAAAGTTATCTCCAACAAGACTCGGTTGCAGCACCCAGAGCAAAACAACAATGAAATAAAGAAGATCCTGACGACAATCTCAACAGCACTCACAATAGAACAACAACTGGAGCATCGACGGACCCCCTAGCAAGCTAGAGGTGAGAAACATAGAGTAGACGATCACTTCATTAGATACGACATAGCATTTTCCAATGAGACCAAAGAAATGACGTTCTACATGTTTATGACTGACAGTGTAGTGTGCCTGCAGCAACTATCCTATGCACAACTTTTTCATACTGATTGTCTGTCGAGGTATATGTTTCAGATATGTATTGTTACGCAACGAATGCAATGAATAAATTCATTCATTTAGCTTGCTTTTCCATTTATGTATTGTCATGTCTCCTAACTTACCTATATCCACCATATGATTGCAAAACTATCACGAATGAAATTTTTATATTCATTTAAGAGTATCTCTCGGTGAGCAGAAAATTGTCAAATGCCGTACGTGAGACACGAAATATTGAAATGGCAGATGTTGAATTGGTGGGTGTCGCATGCAAGCAGGAGATGTCACTCTTCCTGGGCACCAGATCTCACTCTTTCGCAGGGAGTTCACTTCTCTTCATATGGAAGATTTTTTTTATTTCTGTTCCTTTGCTTTAGTTCTGGTTTTATGCTGGTTTTGCATGCCCTTGGTTGGATAATTTTTCGATTAACGATTTTGAACGTCTTGATAGGAATATGTTTTTTTTCATATTTTTCATTCAGAGAATCCATGATAATCCAGTCAAATACCAACATTTTATCTCCACAATAATTTCAAATTATGATATTGGTTTTTGTTTGTTTGCTTTGGTTCCCGTTTTATCCTGATTTTGTATGCCTTCGGTTTCTGATTTTCTGGGTTATCGATTTTGTGCTGTAAACAGGGATATGTTCATTATCCATATTTGTCATTCAAATTATGTTTATAGATAATTATAAGCGTAATGATTCACAGATACGTGGAATTAATGTTAATTGTATAATCTGAATGGAAAGGGAAAGACAAAAAAGGACCAAAATACCATACAGCAAATAAACAGTAACAGGACCAAACGCTCAAGCAACAACATTCTCCCAACATCTTTAGAGAAGACAGGGCCCCGACCACCTGTCCTCTCTGAATGTCAGTCGGACTCCTTGGGTGATTACATACATGAGCTCGCTACAGCCGGCAGAGCACGGACTGTATTACGCACGCCCTCTTTTTATATCCATTTACATATTCATCTGTGTTGCTGGGGCCCCTACGTTTTGTGGTCTTGTTTGTGTGAGGTTTGTGTGAGGTTTTGTTTGTATGAGGTTGGTCTTGTTGTGTGAGGTTGGTCTTGTTTGTGTGAGGTTTGTGTGAGGTTAAAAGCAAAGAAAATTTGATGAGCTGAAATGTTTCAATAATACTTCTAGGTATCTGGATGATATTCTAACCATTGACAATCCTGCTTTTGAATTATATAAGAATGAAATTTATCCACAAGAATTAACCCTTAACAAGGCAAACCTTTCAAATACAGAAACACCCTTTTTGGACCTTAATATCAAAATTGTAAACGGAAAGATTCATACAAGTGTATATGACAAAAGGGATGATTTTGGATTTAACATAGTAAATTTCCCTTGGCTTGACGGTGATGTTCCAAGATTACCTTCATACGGCATTTACATATCACAGCTCATCCGGTACGCTAGAGCATGTACTGATATTTTGGATTTTCACAATAGAAATTTACAAATTACCAAAAAAATTTTAGGTCAAGGTTTCCGCTTTCATAAACTAGTTAAGACTTTCTGGAAATTTTACAAAAATTACAGTCAACTTCTTTTAAAATTCGGATCTATACATGCAACAGAGTACATTACTATGGGTATTACACAACCTGTCTTTTATGGTGATATGATAAACAAAATAAAAAGGATCAAAGGTAGGCAGCATAACCATCGAAAATGCGTCAGAATCATCAAACGCCTTTTATACCGTGGATATGATCCTAATGTCACCAGACGGACACTAGGCTTGGTACTTGACCAATCTACAGTCTTGTACAAGCGCATCCTTGAGACTTGCACTCTGACTGACTGTGACGACGGGACTCCATGACGGGCCATGTCCAAACCTCTTTATAGAAGACAGGGCCCCGACCACCTGTCCTCTCTGAATGTCAGTCGGACTCCTCGGGTGATTACATACATGAGCTCGCTACAGCCGGCAGAGCACGGACTGTATTACGCATGCCCTCTTTTTATATCCATTTACATATTCATCTTTCATCTGTGTCTCTGGGGCCTCTGCGTTTTGCGGTCTTGTTTGTGTGATGTCATCTTACAGTGAGGAGGTTGTTTTACACCACAATTGTACGTTCTTCGAGACCTCTGGGTAATTGGATAAGTGAGAGGGTTGTGCGCACGTAATTCAGGATAACCACACCATTTGTAACTTGCGTGACAGATGGCCGTCCAAAGTCGGCACCGGTTACCCATTGGTCTCGTCGGTTTATGTGTAGTCTTTTGTGTTTGATGTTTGCATGTCGTGTGTCTCTTTTCCGTCTCGTACTGTACTCGTCTTTTGTGTTTTTGCATCGGGTGTTTTGGTGTTTTACTGTTGATGCTGCAACGGGGTCTTGTTGGAGATCTCCTCCCTTCTTGTTATCTAACAGTTGTGAGGTTGTTTTACACCACAATTGTACGTTCTTCGAGACCTCTGAGTAATTGGAGAAGTGAGAAGGTTGTGCACACGTTATCCAGGATAACCCCACCATTTGCTACTTGCATGGCAAATGGCCGTTTAAAGTCGGCACCGTTTACCAATTGGTCTCATCGGTTTATGTGTAATCTTTTGTGTTTGATGTTTACATGTCGTATGTCTCTTTTCCATGTCATAGTATGCTCGTCTTTTGTGTTTTGGCATCGGGTGTTTTGGTATTTTGCTGTTGGTGCTGCAGGGTCTTGTAAGAGATACCCTCCCTTCTTCTAGTTAAGTAGGATATCAGCAAAAACCTCTTACATTCGGATCTTTGCACCTTTCAGCTTACTGAATCCATGCACTGTTGCCTCAGATATAAAGTCTGACCACAACTCTCGCACAATGTGGACTCCTCCTACTGTTTCCCTTCTAGTACAACTTTCATCTGATCTGAAAAGCTCCTTTTCACTCATTATCTTGTTGTCTTTTATCACCGACAGCATCTTTCGTTTCTATATTCCAGTAACAAGCGTAAATCACTTAAAAAGATGACAATATCATTGAAGAATTCAAAACAACAATATGGTTCACTTTTCGTTTCCTATTTCTATTTACTTATATACTCTATATTTTACGGCATACTCTAAGCAGAGTTAATTCGGCAATATTTTTCCTTAAGTTGTTGTTTATGTTTGTTCTCCTGTTTTAACCACACAGTTGTCTTGTTGAATGCATTTTATTCATTCCTTATTGCTTACTCAAAAAATAATTACAAATCGTTTGTAAACCACTAATTCTTGGATACCCATCCCTTATGAAGACGTTTAACATTGATTTGTTGTAGATGTGTGTTGCCTAGAGTGATATGGAATTGTTGTACATGTGTGCAGCCTAGAGTTGTATGGACTTGTTGTAGATGTGTGTTACCTAGAGTGATATGGAATTGTTGTACATGTGTGCTGCCTAGAGTTGTATGGACTTTTTGTAGATGTGGGCTGTTTTGAATCATCTAAGCGTGTCGTATTTGGAGTTTTTATATAAAGCTTTGTCGAATACATTCGTCCTTGTTGTAATTGTAAGTCGTATAATGCAAGAGCTTACCTGATTGCCATAACCTACTAACATTGCATTATGATAGTGTCAGTGCCATAATTTGAACCCACATTCCTGTGTCTATATAAAAAAATTACAATTTAAGATTTTGGCATGAAATATTTATCACAGCGTTAGGTGCTTCTGTTCTGACGAAGAAGTTTGCTAAAGGAGGGTAACCTGCTGTGACCTACTTTTGCTTGTGGTGGCGCCACCTGTTGACAGAAAAAGACAAAAAATAACAACACTTGCAGAGGACTAGTTTCATTAAAATCCCTTCAGTGGTTCACGAAAATAAAATTTTCAACTATAATCAATAAAAAAAGGTGAATCACTTAAATATGACAAATATGCAGACATTGAGGACATACTGATAAAACCACATCATTTAAGAGTTATTCAAAGAAACATTTAGAAAATGAGCAAGGCAAAAAAAGACGTCAAAACGCGTCAAAAGAATTAAAGAAGATCCTGACCATAATTTCAACAGTACTCACAAAAGAGCACCAAATTGAGCACCGACGGACACCTAGCAAGCTGGAGATTGGACAAGGTGCCCGGGAGGAGTAAGTGTCCCCACACGGCAAAGGGCTTGTTAATCTTGACATCCTTTTAGATCATCCAGATGCTTTCAGTTTGTCGATATGTGCTTCGGTTCTGAAGGAGTCTGTCAAAGGGCCTGGGGTGTCCTCTCTGATCTACTTTTGCATGTGGTGGCGACACCTATTGACAGATCATTCATACAAAGTGTCACCAATATTCCTTTGGTGGTTCTTGAGAAGATGTTTAAAATGTAAAAAGTTTACGACGGAAAGACTCGGACGCAACACTATGACAATAGCTCACTTGAGCAACGATTGCCCATTGATCGTTAAGTTAGTTTATGTGTAGTCTTTTATGTTCAATTTTTTTTTTTTTTTTTTTTTTTTTTTTTGGTCGTATGTCTCTTTTACGTCACTTGCTGTGCTTGTCGACTCTGTGTTTTCGCATAAGGTGTCTCGTTGCTCTTTGATACGGGTGCTGCAACTGAACTGAGTCTAATTTGAGTAGTTTGAGAACCCTAACTTTTTGTCTTCGTATTCATGAAGACTTGTTGTAGATCTTTCTTTCTTCTTCTTTTTTTCTTTTTTCTTTTTTTTTTCTTTTTTTTTTCGCTTCATTATTTTATTACAAAAAAAATTATCATTGATGTTAATTTTACATTTAACTTTCTTTAAAATATCAAACATTTAACTTGCCTTTTCAAATTGCTTCTACTTCGAAAAATTATATCCTTTTCTTTTTTCCTGTTGTAAAACTCTAGGAATATATCGAATGCATGTTGAAAAAATATCCTGGCATTGATAAGGACGGTAAATTAACACCAGTTTGAACTGTCCAGATGTAATACACAAAACGTCGAATCCAAATAAATGAATCAATGCCAGCAAATAATGATCAATTAGCGTTAAGTATTCCTTTTCAACTGTCAATTGATTTTCGTCATTTTGATGGAGTTTTTAACGTTTTTATATTGAACAGAATTAGAATGTTCTCAAAACAACTTTTTACATCATACAATGCCAACCATTATAGGTATAACGTTAAATTACGTTCGCTAATTACACTAAGCGCTCAAATTCAAGTGCACTAATGTAAAATTCCATCAAAAATAAATATTAATTACATTATTAATATGAATCATTGCGCAATTAGAAATTGTTTTAATGTGTCTCTTAGTTAACTGGTTAATATAGATTATTTCAAAGCCAGTAAGATAGAGGTCACATGGATTCTATTGTCAATGGTGTCATTATGTATGAGGTTTTTGTTTGTTTGCTTTTGTTCCTGTTTTATCCTGATTTTGTATGCGTTCCGTTTCTGATTTTCTGAGTTATCGATTTTGTGCTGTATATAGGGATATGGTCATTATCCATATTTGTCATGTAAAAAGATTTGCAACGTTTGCCCTCACCATGATGTCTAAAAATGGTAATCAGAAAACAAGACACCATTTACTTCACTTAAGATTTAACAAAACTAGTGACTGACCTCACCTTATTTTGGTAAATTTCATGGACTGTGGATGTGTATCCTGTAAACTAAGAAGATATTTTGAAATGGCTATCAAGAAATTAAAAAACGAAATGTCCAACTTTGCGGGAACTCTTTTGCAATGACCACAGCGAAACTTAATATGCTAATGCAGCTATGCCATACTCTTCGGTGTATGAAAGGTCACTTAAACATGCAACTTAGGACAAAGCCATGCATACTGCTTATAATGTGTGGTCACAATGGTAGCATTTGAAGCCACTTTTCGAAAACTTTTATTCCACATATTATTTCCGACAAGTCGATTTCTTACTTTTATCATTTAGAATGAATTTGCGGAGGATCAGCTCAATCTATGATTTGTCTTCTTTATTGAATTGAACAAATACAACGATGCTGGCTTGCAAATAGCGAGGGATGGCGATTTCTCAACCCTCGTGTAAAAATTTTGCTTGTCCATGACTCGGCCAGCCTCGTCATGGACTTTCAAAATTTCTACATTCGGGTTGAGAAATTGCCATCCCTCGCTCATGGTGGTGTAAGATTATATTATTCTCCCTCTGTGGACTGGGGTATCCATGGAAACGCTGGGAAAAGATATCCTTGTCTTACCCCTATGGGGTAAGATAACATTTTCACGTGCCTTTTGACTGTAACGTCAATTGTGACGTCATACATGAGTGATGCCTTTGTAAATAAAATTATGAACAGAATACATAAAATCTCCTTTTTGATCGCTTTTAGACAGGGAATCCAACCCTCGTGTCCAGGATTTGCTTTTGTCCACGACTCGGCAAGCCTCGTCGTGGTACATGTACAAGCAAATCCTGGACACTCGGGTTGGATTCCCTTGACCCTGATCACATCTGGGGATAGATTCTATTATTCTGTTAGCCTAAGATGGACTCTATGCAATTGTTGATGAGTTTAGGGTAGAAATAATTTCTCTGTCTTTGTCCTTGCATGCAATATTGTTTTCAAACTTTGTAAAATATTTGATTATCCTGGAACTTTTTAAAGCTTCATTACTTGCGAAAGTCTGAGGATGACATGTCCTTTCATTATTATACGGAGAAAAAAGTACCCATTTTTTCGTATATTTTCTATAAAACAAAGGAGGGGATCTCCAACAGCACCAGGTTGCAGCACCCACAGCAACACCCAAAAACACCCAATGCAAAAACACAGAGCAGACACGCACAGAAAGATACACAAAAGGGACAAGGAACACCAACGCACAACACAGAAACGTTTAACAAAAAGGACCACACATAAACAACAAGACCAATGGGCAACCGGTGCCAACTTAGGACGGCCATCTGCCACGAAAATAGCAGATGTTGTGATTATCCTGGATTACGTGCGCACAACCCTCCCTCTTTTCCGATTACCCAGAGGTCTCGAAGAACGTACAACTGTGTGTAAAATAACCTCATCACTGTGAGATGACCACACACAAACAAGACCGCAAAACACAGGGCCCAAGCAACACAGATGAATGTGTAAATGGATATAAAAAGAGGGCATACGTAATACAATCCGTGCTCTGCTGGCTGCAGCGAGCTCATGCATATTATCACCCGAGGAGTCCGACTGATATTCAGAGAGGACATATGGTCGGGGCCCTGTCCTATAAAATCTATTGAATTCTAGGTGTCCCTGAAACACTTCGTTTTGAAATCAGAGGTAAACTGTATGTTCTTCCAGTTTTCGATTTTGTCAAGTTTCTGATAAACTGACGTACATGTGACGTCATAATGAATGGTTGAAATCAACGGGATTATGCCTATTTGACCTCCTCTAGTTCCAATATTTCTTGTTTACTTTGTTCGAGTAAGACTTTTAGATTCGTCCATGTACCGTCTCAGGTATCCTTACAACGTGGTATGGATCGTCGGTATCGCTCATGACCTTCTTATGACTTCTGGTGTATTTTAAACTTGATTTTCCTGATTTTTGCGGCATTCTACTGATTTCTACGCTATATGTTTCTGACTCTTTTGATGGATTTTACTGTCAGGAAGTCTCTCTATTTTTTTATAGACACTTTCCTATCGGCAGCAACTAGCCAGTACATAGAATTACAGCCTTTTCTGTTTCAAGGTAAAAACTCTCTACTTCGACAAGCATCAATGCATTCAATGTCAAAGTAATAAAACGAAAGTGTCTTTGTCCTTATTGAATGAAATTAACTAATTCGAGGAGTTTGACTTTTCATCTGTATATTCTGTAGCCTGTCAAAATATGGAAACTTACTTGTTTTGTACAGTATGCATTGATTAAAGATAGCTCATTGAGAAATCTTTACAATTTAATTAAAACAATATCATGTCCGATCTTGAAAATGATTTGTGTTCATTTGTTTATGTTCATGATATTCTATCCTAGGGATTTCTATTTCTGTGCCTTCTTCTTATGACAGATATCAACATCACTCCAAGTTCTCCTATTTCCAGTATGGACATGATACTGGCACCAAGAAATAGACCCATTTGTCCTCCTATTTTCGCTGAAACAATACAACGAAAATATCGTAAATAACGTTTGATTGTCATATTTTCTTTTTATTTACCTTATTCTGTAAAGTTATGCCATTCAATCTTAATTAGATTTATAATATTTCTTTTTTTAATCTTTCAAGTAAAATAATTGATCAAAAGTCAAAAGCGTTTTTGTTATACTATTTATTAAAAATCTACTATAACCTATGGTTGCATGCAAGCAGGAGATGCTTACTCTTCCTGGGCACCTGGTCTCACTCTCATATCGGGAGTTCGCTTCTTTTCATATGGTGGAGGTTTTTGTTTTTGTTTGCTTTGGTTCCTGTTTTATCCTGATTTTGTATGCCTTCGGTTTCTGATTTTCTGAATTATCGATTTTGTACTGTAGACAGGGATATGGTCATTATCCATATTTGTCATTCTAATGGAGCAGAGGAACGAATCATAATACAAGTGTCATAAAAAGTATACAAAATATACCAAATACATCTCCAAGGTTTTCATAAACAGCTACTTGCGTCAGTTTCTCAATCATAAGTTCCTTGAAGAAAACACGAAGATAAATGCCGTTGGACCTGTAAATAATATTTCATAAAATTTCGTTTGTAGTCGTATACGAGGGTTGTCCATAAAGTTCGTGGACAAGTCTTGAATTCAGGAAAATTAGCGTCAAAGATATTAATTTTTAGTATATTTATTATCATATACTATTTGCGAATTACGAAATGTAAATTATTATCATATTTTGATTTTACTATTACAACTATGACTTCGTCATTGGACATAGGATGGTGACCCGGAGCACAGAAAATTTTTACCGAAATATGTTGTTTATCATTTTACTCATTTCATTTACATTTTGTAAAATTCTGCGGATAAAACGATGATTTTTACATTGTCATGTTGACAATAGTGATGACATCACACATGCAAAATTTGAACGTTCAAAGTTTCAAGATGACAGAGAAAACCGGATTTGAAGGAAAAAGGATGTGATCGTCATTGGTTAAAAAAATGACGTTTTCTCGAGAGGCGGAGCAGAGAGAAGTGATAAGATTTTGCATAGACTTCAGAAAAACACCGACAGAGACTCATAGATTCCTTAAACAGTCGGAAAAAATGATAAAACTTGTTGTTCGCAAGTCTTCAAGTGGCAAAGAGGATTTTTGGCAAAGAGGACGTTAGGGACAGTTTGCAGGACGGTATGCGCTTGAGAGGATTTTCTACAAAAGAAAGAAGTGCTTTTAATAAAGGAAAAGCATGACGTGATTCATAGTTATCGGCGACTAACAATTCAGGAAATTGCAGTTAATTTTAGAATTAAAAACAAATCGTGCATAAGAAATTATCCCATGATCCTACAACAAACAAAGTAGGGGATCTCCAGCAACACCAGGCTGCAGCACCCACAGCAAAACCCCAAAACACCCAATGCAAAAACACAAATCAGACAAGCACAGAAAGAGACGCGCAAGGGACAAGGAACGTCAACGCACAACACAGAAACATCAAACACAAAGGACTACACATAAACCAACGAGACCAATGGGCAACCGGTGCCGACTTAGGACGGCCATCTGCCACGGAAATAGCAGAAGGTATGGTTTTCCTGGATTACGTGCGCACAACCCTCCCATTTTCCGATTACCCAGAGGTCTCGAAGAACGTACAAGTGTGGTGTAAAACAACAAGTCATGCCTGTGCTGGGTGGGTTCCGAAACTTTATTTAGAAATCTAAATTTAGCGAGGAGAGTGGAACTTTCAAAAAAGTTTGTAACGGATAACGTCAAGGATTCTCATGCTAATGCTCCGGGTATGAGGAAATGTCCTTTTATATTGTAGAGAAATATAACTATTTGTGCTTTGTGATGAAATTTGGCATATTATTGATATGAAACTTGAATTTGATAAAAAGGATACTTGCATTTATTTTACCATTGCTTGCTAGCTTTTATCAAGGCAGTCCATGAACTTTGCGAACAACCCTCGTATTTTTTCCGTTATGTATACTCTCATACAACTCGCGGACAACTTGTCTGACTTACAGAAATTGAAAGAAGAGGGATTCCGGGTGGTCCTAATTATATGGATTGTAGGATTGGCAGGGAAGTTGTCCGCGAGATGTTGCGTTTGACTTCTTATACAGCAAAAACTTTTTAATAACATATAATACTGGAAAATGCATAAAATAAGGAAATAGAAAAATCCGTATTATATATAATTCTCTTTATCCTTTGGCGACAATTGGTAAGCTAAATAATTTAATGTTGAAGTTGACAGGTGACTTTTCAATTATCAAAGACAGGCAGCTCCGTGGTCTTCTCAAGAAAGGACCTAAGTATAGAATCCCATCCAAGATAGATTTTATTAAATGTCGCGAAGTGCTAAATGAAGCTTTAAATAACTATACCAAACGATGGTGTAAATCGGAATGAGTCGAATCGCATGCTCTGAATGACTGGAAAAACCTCATTTTAGATACTACAGATATTCGAATAGATAACTACCACAAAAATCCTCATCTTTTTGAAAATCCAAGTTCTAAGTCTGAAAGATATTTCAAATCCAAGTTACGTAATTTACATGAAAAATATGTCTTCGCACCTGCACACCATAATTATTTGAAAACGCTACTACATATCAACTTTCCTCTACTACAACTTATATCGAAAGGAATGAAAGTGTTCCCAATATTTTGAACATACATAACAGTGAAATTTCTGCTTTTAACATCCCTATTCTAAATTGGATCTCCCTACAATATACTGTATACCAAAACTTCACAAGTCTCCTTACAAGTTTCGATACATTGCTAATTCTAGGAACTGCTCAACTACAATTTTGTCTAGAAATCTGGCGTTAGCACTCACGGCTATAAATGAACACGTGGTAAAATACTGTGAAACTGTCATGAACAGGAATGGTGTAAACTTCTTTTAGTCTATTAAAAGTTCAGGGAATGTGATTGACAAAATGAAATCAAGAAATTTTGAAGCAAATGCGATATCTTCATACGACTTTTCTAATATGTACACCACGCTTCCTCACGACAAACTCGATAAACTAGTTAAGACTTTCTGGAAATTTTACAAAAATTACAGTCAACTTCTTTTAAAATTCGGATCTATACATGCAACAGAGTACATTACTATGGGTATTACACAACCTGTCTTTTATGGTGATATGATAAACAAAATAAAAAGGATCAAAGGTAGGCAGCATAACCATCGAAAATGCGCCAGAATCATCAAACGCCTTTTATACCGTGGATATGATCCTAATGTCACCAGACGGACACTAGGCTTGGTACTTGACCAATCTACAGTCTTGTACAAGCGCATCCTTGAGACTTGCACTCTGACTGACTGCGACGACGGGACTCCATGACGGGCCATGTCCAAACCTCTTTATAGAAGACAGGGCCCCGACCACCTGTCCTCTCTGAATGTCAGTCGGACTCCTCGGGTGATTACATACATGAGCTCGCTACAGCCGGCAGAGCACGGACTGTATTACGCATGCCCTCTTTTTATATCCATTTACATATTCATCTTTCATCTGTGTCTCTGAGGCCTCTGCGTTTTGCGGTCTTGTTTGTGTGATGTCATCTTACAGTGAGGAGGTTGTTTTACACCACAATTGTACGTTCTTCGAGACCTCTGGTTAATTGGATAAGTGAGAGGGTTGTGCGCACGTAATTCAGGATAACCACACCATTTGTAACTTGCGTGACAGATGGCCGTCCAAAGTCGGCACCGGTTACCCATTGGTCTCGTCGGTTTATGTGTAGTCTTTTGTGTTTGATGTTTGCATGTCGTGTGTCTCTTTTCCGTCTCGTGCTGTACTCGTCTTTTGTGTTTTTGCATCGGGTGTTTTGGTGTTTTACTGTTGATGCTGCAACGGGGTCTTGTTGGAGATCTCCTCCCTTCTTGTTATCTAACAGTTGTGAGGTTGTTTTACACCACAATTGTACGTTCTTCGAGACCTCTGAGTAATTGGAGAAGTGAGAAGGTTGTGCACACGTTATCCAGGATAACCCCACCATTTGCTACTTGCATGGCAAATGGCCGTTTAAAGTCGGCACCGTTTACCAATTGGTCTCATCGGTTTATGTGTAATCTTTTGTGTTTGATGTTTACATGTCGTATGTCTCTTTTCCATGTCATAGTATGCTCGTCTTTTGTGTTTTGGCATCGGGTGTTTTGGTATTTTGCTGTTGGTGCTGCAGGGTCTTGTAAGAGATACCCTCCCTTCTTCTAGTTAAGTAGGATATCAGCAAAAACCTCTTACATTCGGATCTTTGCACCTTTCAGCTTACTGAATCCATGCACTGTTGCCTCAGATATAAAGTCTGACCACAACTCTCGCACAATGTGGACTTCTCCTTCTGTTTCCCTTCTAGTACAACTTTCATCTGATCTGAAAAGCTCCTTTTCACTCATTATCTTGTTGTCTTTTATCACCGACAGCATCTTTCGTTTCTATATTCCAGTAACAAGCGTAAATCACTTAAAAAGATGACAATATCATTGAAGAATTCAAAACAACAATATGGTTCACTTTTCGTTTCCTATTTCTATTTACTTATATACTCTATATTTTACGGCATACTCTAAGCAGAGTTAATTCGGCAATATTTTTCCTTAAGTTGTTGTTTATGTTTGTTCTCCTGTTTTAACCACACAGTTGTCTTGTTGAATGCATTTTATTCATTCCTTATTGCTTACTCAAAAAATAATTACAAATCGTTTGTAAACCACTAATTCTTGGATACCCATCCCTTATGAAGACGTTTAACATTGATTTGTTGTAGATGTGTGTTGCCTAGAGTGATATGGAATTGTTGTACATGTGTGCAGCCTAGAGTTGTATGGACTTGTTGTAGATGTGTGTTACCTAGAGTGATATGGAATTGTTGTACATGTGTGCTGCCTAGAGTTGTATGGACTTTTTGTAGATGTGGGCTGTTTTGAATCATCTAAGCGTGTCGTATTTGGAGTTTTTATATAAAGCTTTGTCGAATACATTCGTCCTTGTTGTAATTGTAAGTCGTATAATGCAAGAGCTTACCTGATTGCCATAACCTACTAACATTGCATTATGATAGTGTCAGTGCCATAATTTGAACCCACATTCCTGTGTCTATATAAAAAAATTACAATTTAAGATTTTGGCATGAAATATTTATCACAGCGTTAGGTGCTTCTGTTCTGACGAAGAAGTTTGCTAAAGGAGGGTAACCTGCTGTGACCTACTTTTGCTTGTGGTGGCGCCACCTGTTGACAGAAAAAGACAAAAAATAACAACACTTGCAGAGGACTAGTTTCATTAAAATCCCTTCAGTGGTTCACGAAAATAAAATTTTCAACTATAATCAATAAAAAAAGGTGAATCACTTAAATATGACAAATATGCAGACATTGAGGACATACTGATAAAACCACATCATTTAAGAGTTATTCAAAGAAACATTTAGAAAATGAGCAAGGCAAAAAAAGACGTCAAAACGCGTCAAAAGAATTAAAGAAGATCCTGACCATAATTTCAACAGTACTCACAAAAGAGCACCAAATTGAGCACCGACGGACACCTAGCAAGCTGGAGATTGGACAAGGTGCCCGGGAGGAGTAAGTGTCCCCTGTTGACTCCACACGGCAAAGGGCTTGTTAATCTTGACATCCTTTTAGATCATCCAGATGCTTTCAGTTTGTCGATATGTGCTTCGGTTCTGAAGGAGTCTGTCAAAGGGCCTGGGGTGTCCTCTCTGATCTACTTTTGCATGTGGTGGCGACACCTATTGACAGATCATTCATACAAAGTGTCACCAATATTCCTTTGGTGGTTCTTGAGAAGATGTTTAAAATGTAAAAAGTTTACGACGGAAAGACTCGGACGCAACACTATGACAATAGCTCACTTGAGCAACGATTGCCCATTGATCGTTAAGTTAGTTTATGTGTAGTCTTTTATGTTCAATTTTTTTTTTTTTTTTTTTTTGGTCGTATGTCTCTTTTACGTCACTTGCTGTGCTTGTCGACTCTGTGTTTTCGCATAAGGTGTCTCGTTGCTCTTTGATACGGGTGCTGCAACTGAACTGAGTCTAATTTGAGTAGTTTGAGAACCCTAACTTTTTGTCTTCGTATTCATGAAGACTTGTTGTAGATCTTTCTTTCTTCTTCTTTTTTTCTTTTTTCTTTTTTTTTTCTTTTTTTTTTCGCTTCATTATTTTATTACAAAAAAAATTATCATTGATGTTAATTTTACATTTAACTTTCTTTAAAATATCAAACATTTAACTTGCCTTTTCAAATTGCTTCTACTTCGAAAAATTATATCCTTTTCTTTTTTCCTGTTGTAAAACTCTAGGAATATATCGAATGCATGTTGAAAAAATATCCTGGCATTGATAAGGACGGTAAATTAACACCAGTTTGAACTGTCCAGATGTAATACACAAAACGTCGAATCCAAATAAATGAATCAATGCCAGCAAATAATGATCAATTAGCGTTAAGTATTCCTTTTCAACTGTCAATTGATTTTCGTCATTTTGATGGAGTTTTTAACGTTTTTATATTGAACAGAATTAGAATGTTCTCAAAACAACTTTTTACATCATACAATGCCAACCATTATAGGTATAACGTTAAATTACGTTCGCTAATTACACTAAGCGCTCAAATTCAAGTGCACTAATGTAAAATTCCATCAAAAATAAATATTAATTACATTATTAATATGAATCATTGCGCAATTAGAAATTGTTTTAATGTGTCTCTTAGTTAACTGGTTAATATAGATTATTTCAAAGCCAGTAAGATAGAGGTCACATGGATTCTATTGTCAATGGTGTCATTATGTATGAGGTTTTTGTTTGTTTGCTTTTGTTCCTGTTTTATCCTGATTTTGTATGCGTTCCGTTTCTGATTTTCTGAGTTATCGATTTTGTGCTGTATATAGGGATATGGTCATTATCCATATTTGTCATGTAAAAAGATTTGCAACGTTTGCCCTCACCATGATGTCTAAAAATGGTAATCAGAAAACAAGACACCATTTACTTCACTTAAGATTTAACAAAACTAGTGACTGACCTCACCTTATTTTGGTAAATTTCATGGACTGTGGATGTGTATCCTGTAAACTAAGAAGATATTTTGAAATGGCTATCAAGAAATTAAAAAACGAAATGTCCAACTTTGCGGGAACTCTTTTACAATGACCACAGCGAAACTTAATATGCTAATGCAGCTATGCCATACTCTTCGGTGTATGAAAGGTCACTTAAACATGCAACTTAGGACAAAGCCATGCATACTGCTTATAATGTGTGGTCACAATGGTAGCATTTGAAGCCACTTTTCGAAAACTTTTATTCCACATATTATTTCCGACAAGTCGATTTCTTACTTTTATCATTTAGAATGAATTTGCGGAGGATCAGCTCAATCTATGATTTGTCTTCTTTATTGAATTGAACAAATACAACGATGCTGGCTTGCAAATAGCGAGGGATGGCGATTTCTCAACCCTCGTGTAAAAATTTTGCTTGTCCATGACTCGGCCAGCCTCGTCATGGACTTTCAAAATTTCTACATTCGGGTTGAGAAATTGCCATCCCTCGCTCATGGTGGTGTAAGATTATATTATTCTCCCTCTGTGGACTGGGGTATCCATGGAAACGCTGGGAAAAGATATCCTTGTCTTACCCCTATGGGGTAAGATAACATTTTCACGTGCCTTTTGACTGTAACGTCAATTGTGACGTCATACATGAGTGATGCCTTTGTAAATAAAATTATGAACAGAATACATAAAATCTCCTTTTTGATCGCTTTTAGACAGGGAATCCAACCCTCGTGTCCAGGATTTGCTTTTGTCCACGACTCGGCAAGCCTCGTCGTGGTACATGTACAAGCAAATCCTGGACACTCGGGTTGGATTCCCTTGACCCTGATCACATCTGGGGATAGATTCTATTATTCTGTTAGCCTAAGATGGACTCTATGCAATTGTTGATGAGTTTAGGGTAGAAATAATTTCTCTGTCTTTGTCCTTGCATGCAATATTGTTTTCAAACTTTGTAAAATATTTGATTATCCTGGAACTTTTTAAAGCTTCATTACTTGCGAAAGTCTGAGGATGACATGTCCTTTCATTATTATACGGAGAAAAAAGTACCCATTTTTTCGTATATTTTCTATAAAACAAAGGAGGGGATCTCCAACAGCACCAGGTTGCAGCACCCACAGCAACACCCAAAAACACCCAATGCAAAAACACAGAGCAGACACGCACAGAAAGATACACAAAAGGGACAAGGAACACCAACGCACAACACAGAAACGTTTAACAAAAAGGACCACACATAAACAACAAGACCAATGGGCAACCGGTGCCAACTTAGGACGGCCATCTGCCACGAAAATAGCAGATGTTGTGATTATCCTGGATTACGTGCGCACAACCCTCCCTCTTTTCCGATTACCCAGAGGTCTCGAAGAACGTACAACTGTGTGTAAAATAACCTCATCACTGTGAGATGACCACACACAAACAAGACCGCAAAACACAGGGCCCAAGCAACACAGATGAATGTGTAAATGGATATAAAAAGAGGGCATACGTAATACAATCCGTGCTCTGCTGGCTGCAGCGAGCTCATGCATATTATCACCCGAGGAGTCCGACTGATATTCAGAGAGGACATATGGTCGGGGCCCTGTCCTATAAAATCTATTGAATTCTAGGTGTCCCTGAAACACTTCGTTTTGAAATCAGAGGTAAACTGTATGTTCTTCCAGTTTTCGATTTTGTCAAGTTTCTGATAAACTGACGTACATGTGACGTCATAATGAATGGTTGAAATCAACGGGATTATGCCTATTTGACCTCCTCTAGTTCCAATATTTCTTGTTTACTTTGTTCGAGTAAGACTTTTAGATTCGTCCATGTACCGTCTCAGGTATCCTTACAACGTGGTATGGATCGTCGGTATCGCTCATGACCTTCTTATGACTTCTGGTGTATTTTAAACTTGATTTTCCTGATTTTTGCGGCATTCTACTGATTTCTACGCTATATGTTTCTGACTCTTTTGATGGATTTTACTGTCAGGAAGTCTCTCTATTTTTTTATAGACACTTTCCTATCGGCAGCAACTAGCCAGTACATAGAATTACAGCCTTTTCTGTTTCAAGGTAAAAACTCTCTACTTCGACAAGCATCAATGCATTCAATGTCAAAGTAATAAAACGAAAGTGTCTTTGTCCTTATTGAATGAAATTAACTAATTCGAGGAGTTTGACTTTTCATCTGTATATTCTGTAGCCTGTCAAAATATGGAAACTTACTTGTTTTGTACAGTATGCATTGATTAAAGATAGCTCATTGAGAAATCTTTACAATTTAATTAAAACAATATCATGTCCGATCTTGAAAATGATTTGTGTTCATTTGTTTATGTTCATGATATTCTATCCTAGGGATTTCTATTTCTGTGCCTTCTTCTTATGACAGATATCAACATCACTCCAAGTTCTCCTATTTCCAGTATGGACATGATACTGGCACCAAGAAATAGACCCATTTGTCCTCCTATTTTCGCTGAAACAATACAACGAAAATATCGTAAATAACGTTTGATTGTCATATTTTCTTTTTATTTACCTTATTCTGTAAAGTTATGCCATTCAATCTTAATTAGATTTATAATATTTATTTTTTTAATCTTTCAAGTAAAATAATTGATCAAAAGTCAAAAGCGTTTTTGTTATACTATTTATTAAAAATCTACTATAACCTATGGTTGCATGCAAGCAGGAGATGCTTACTCTTCCTGGGCACCTGGTCTCACTCTCATATCGGGAGTTCGCTTCTTTTCATATGGTGGAGGTTTTTGTTTTTGTTTGCTTTGGTTCCTGTTTTATCCTGATTTTGTATGCCTTCGGTTTCTGATTTTCTGAATTATCGATTTTGTACTGTAGACAGGGATATGGTCATTATCCATATTTGTCATTCTAATGGAGCAGAGGAACGAATCATAATACAAGTGTCATAAAAAGTATACAAAATATACCAAATACATCTCCAAGGTTTTCATAAACAGCTACTTGCGTCAGTTTCTCAATCATAAGTTCCTTGAAGAAAACACGAAGATAAATGCCGTTGGACCTGTAAATAATATTTCATAAAATTTCGTTTGTAGTCGTATACGAGGGTTGTCCATAAAGTTCGTGGACAAGTCTTGAATTCAGGAAAATTAGCGTCAAAGATATTAATTTTTAGTATATTTATTATCATATACTATTTGCGAATTACGAAATGTAAATTATTATCATATTTTGATTTTACTATTACAACTATGACTTCGTCATTGGACATAGGATGGTGACCCGGAGCACAGAAAATTTTTACCGAAATATGTTGTTTATCATTTTACTCTTTTCATTTACATTTTGTAAAATTCTGCGGATAAAACGATGATTTTTACATTGTCATGTTGACAATAGTGATGACATCACACATGCAAAATTTGAACGTTCAAAGTTTCAAGATGACAGAGAAAACCGGATTTGAAGGAAAAAGGATGTGATCGTCATTGGTTAAAAAAATGACGTTTTCTCGAGAGGCGGAGCAGAGAGAAGTGATAAGATTTTGCATAGACTTCAGAAAAACACCGACAGAGACTCATAGATTCCTTAAACAGTCGGAAAAAATGATAAAACTTGTTGTTCGCAAGTCTTCAAGTGGCAAAGAGGATTTTTGGCAAAGAGGACGTTAGGGACAGTTTGCAGGACGGTATGCGCTTGAGAGGATTTTCTACAAAAGAAAGAAGTGCTTTTAATAAAGGAAAAGCATGACGTGATTCATAGTTATCGGCGACTAACAATTCAGGAAATTGCAGTTAATTTTAGAATTAAAAACAAATCGTGCATAAGAAATTATCCCATGATCCTACAACAAACAAAGTAGGGGATCTCCAGCAACACCAGGCTGCAGCACCCACAGCAAAACCCCAAAACACCCAATGCAAAAACACAAATCAGACAAGCACAGAAAGAGACGCGCAAGGGACAAGGAACGTCAACGCACAACACAGAAACATCAAACACAAAGGACTACACATAAACCAACGAGACCAATGGGCAACCGGTGCCGACTTAGGACGGCCATCTGCCACGGAAATAGCAGAAGGTATGATTATCCTGGATTACGTGCGCACAACCCTCCCATTTTCCGATTACCCAGAGGTCTCGAAGAACGTACAAGTGTGGTGTAAAACAACAAGTCATGCCTGTGCTGGGTGGGTTCCGAAACTTTATTTAGAAATCTAAATTTAGCGAGGAGAGTGGAACTTTCAAAAAAGTTTGTAACGGATAACGTCAAGGATTCTCATGCTAATGCTCCGGGTATGAGGAAATGTCCTTTTATATTGTAGAGAAATATAACTATTTGTGCTTTGTGATGAAATTTGGCATATTATTGATATGAAACTTGAATTTGATAAAAAGGATACTTGCATTTATTTTACCATTGCTTGCTAGCTTTTATCAAGGCAGTCCATGAACTTTGCGAACAACCCTCGTATTTTTTCCGTTATGTATACTCTCATACAACTCGCGGACAACTTGTCTGACTTACAGAAATTGAAAGAAGAGGGATTCCGGGTGGTCCTAATTATATGGATTGTAGGATTGGCAGGGAAGTTGTCCGCGAGATGTTGCGTTTGACTTCTTATACAGCAAAAACTTTTTAATAACATATAATACTGGAAAATGCATAAAATAAGGAAATAGAAAAATCCGTATTATATATAATTCTCTTTATCCTTTGGCGACAATTGGTAAGCTAAATAATTTAATGTTGAAGTTGACAGGTGACTTTTCAATTATCAAAGACAGGCAGCTCCGTGGTCTTCTCAAGAAAGGACCTAAGTATAGAATCCCATCCAAGATAGATTTTATTAAATGTCGCGAAGTGCTAAATGAAGCTTTAAATAACTATACCAAACGATGGTGTAAATCGGAATGAGTCGAATCGCATGCTCTGAATGACTGGAAAAACCTCATTTTAGATACTACAGATATTCGAATAGATAACTACCACAAAAATCCTCATCTTTTTGAAAATCCAAGTTCTAAGTCTGAAAGATATTTCAAATCCAAGTTACGTAATTTACATGAAAAATATGTCTTCGCACCTGCACACCATAATTATTTGAAAACGCTACTACATATCAACTTTCCTCTACTACAACTTATATCGAAAGGAATGAAAGTGTTCCCAATATTTTGAACATACATAACAGTGAAATTTCTGCTTTTAACATCCCTATTCTAAATTGGATCTCCCTACAATATACTGTATACCAAAACTTCACAAGTCTCCTTACAAGTTTCGATACATTGCTAATTCTAGGAACTGCTCAACTACAATTTTGTCTAGAAATCTGGCGTTAGCACTCACGGCTATAAATGAACACGTGGTAAAATACTGTGAAACTGTCATGAACAGGAATGGTGTAAACTTCTTTTAGTCTATTAAAAATTCAGGGAATGTGATTGACAAAATGAAATCAAGAAATTTTGAAGCAAATGCGATATCTTCATACGACTTTTCTAATATGTACACCACGCTTCCTCACGACAAACTCATTAAATGGTGTTTTGATCGAGAGGGTAAAATTTATATTTGTACATCTGAATCGAAGGGTTTCTTTTCCGCCACAGATTACAAATCATACAAATCATGGACATGTGGTGACCTGTGTATTGCCTTGTCCTTCCTTTTGGACAATATATATGTAAGATTTGGTGAGAAACTCTACAAGCAGGTTGTAGGGATTCCTATGGGTACTAATTGTGCGCCTCTTGTTGCAGATTTATTTTTATACACGTATGAAAATCTTCAAAAAGAAAGAAAAAATGATGATGTGAAATGTTTCATTGGTACTTCTAGGTACCTGGATGATATTCTTTCTATCGACAATCCTGTTTTTGAAAAGTATAAAAATGTTATTTATCTACAAGAATTAACACTTAACAAGGCAAACGTTACAAATACAGAAACACCAATTTTGGACCTAAATATCAAAATCGTAAACGGAAAGATTCATACAAGTGTATATGACAAAAGGGATGAGTTTGTAATCAACATAGTAAATTTCCCCTGGCTTGACGGTGATGTTCCAAGATTACCGTCATACGGTATTTACATATCACAGCTCATCCGGTACTCTAGAGCATGTACTGATATTTTGGATTTTCACATTAGAAATTTTCAAATTACAAAAATAAGTTTCAGGTCAAGGTTTCCGCTTTCATAAACTCTTTAAGACTGTCTGGAAAGTTTACAAAAATTACAGTCAACTTCTTTTTAAATTCGGATATATACACGCAACAGAGTACATTACTTTGGGTATTACACAACCTGTCTTTTATGATGATATGATAAACAAAATTAGAAGGATCGAAGGTAGGCAGCATAACCATCGAAAATGCGTCAGAGTCATCAAACGCCTTTTATACCATGTGTATGATCCTAATGTCACCAGATGGACAATAGGCTTGGTACTTGACCAATCTACAGTCTTGTACCAGCACATCCTTGAGACTTGCACTCTGACTGACTGTGACGACGGGACTCCATGACGGACCCTGTCCAAACCTCTTTAGAGAAGACAGGGCCCCGATCACCTGTCCTCTCTGAATGTCAGTCGGACTCCTCGAGTGATTACATACATGAGCTCGCTACAGCCGGCAGAGCACGGACTGTATTACGCACGTCCTCTTTTTATATACATTTACATATTCATCTGTGTTGATGGGGCCTCTACGATTTGCGGTCTTGTTTGTGTTATGTCATCTTACAGTGAGGAGTTTGTTTTGCACCACAATTGTACGTTCTTCGAGATCTCTGGGTAACTGGAGAAGTAAGAGGGTTGTGCGCATGTAATCCGTATAACCTCACTATTTGCTACTTGCGTGGCAAGTGGCCGTCCAAAGTCGGCACCGGTTACCCATTGGTCTTGTCGGCTTATGTGTAGTCTTTTGTGTTTGATGTTTACATGTCGTATGTCTCTTTTTCGTCTCAAACTGTACTCGTCTTCTGTGTTTTTGCATCGGGTGTTTTGGTGTTGGTGCTGCAACGGGGTCTTGTTGGAGATCCCCTCTCTTCTTCTGCATCAATAACAACAAGAATATCAAGGACCTTGTGTGAAACAAAATGGATCTAGCATTTAGTTGAGCGATTACACATACGTAGATATAACATATTTATGCATGACAACAGGATGGTTAGTTTTTCCCTTCGATCCTTAATGATGGACATCTATGAATGCGAAAAAAGTTACCTCATTCGAGCTGCTGCATATCCACCATCGATACTTGTTACTTTTTCCAAGAATGAGGAAGGGAATTTCGCAGTTGTCAAGAATGTGTCATAATGAGAGAAATGACAGGGCTGTTTACAATCACATTTCTTTGTTAGTGATTCTGTGCCGCGGACGTACTCTGTCAAAAGTCCATATGGAACCATTAAGATGGTTAGACTTGCTTTAAAATAACATGCATGTATTCAAATAACCTTCAGCATACTGTCATTTTCTCTCTTCCGGGCTTGATAATATATAAATAAATTCATGTTAAAGGAAATTTCGCATTTATACAATAGACGGACTGTCTTACAATGTGTATTTACATCCATATTTCTTGCGTGGAAGAAACAATCGACTGAAATTGATCGAACTTGGCTACATGGCCCTCGGGGACTCCTTTCTACCAGTAGTGCCACTCACCAAATGTTAAACTTCTTCCAATTCATTCGCATCATTTGCAGTATGGACCAGACATACACGCTTCGGGGACTTAACCCTTGTTTGACAGTGATCCTTAATCCAAGCAATATAATATGGCCAAAAAATGTGAAAGTTATTAGGTTAAAACTATATCCCGATTATCCTGTTTTGTCTTTCTGTACATTTTTGACATGAAAAGTTCACTTTTTGGCAACATTATATTGTTTCTCATAATCGTCCTAGAAAAGACAAATAATCTACTTACTGAAAGTTGGATAGTAACATCTCTGGTATTGGTATAGTGAACACGCAGGGAGATGGGCTATGAATAAAAGAAGTTACAACTGAATTATTACATTGAATAAAAAATTGCACGCAGGGAGATGGGCTATGAATAAAAGAAGTTACAACTGAATTATTACATTTAGTAAGAAATTGCAAGTATTTGCATTCAATTCCTTACTGACTATTACAAAGATGGTAGTGTTCAACTCGTTACATTCTTGAGGAAAATTTCTTCCAATTTCGATGTACCTACACATGTTTCGGTCAAACACAAACAAATTCATTTTAATAGCGCCATCTAGTTAGATTCTTTTATGTACATTTAATTTGCAAAGGATGCACGTCATCAAATTTATTGTAGGATCACTTTAGTAGCATATTTACGAGTACAAAAAATGTACATAAAATCGATTAGGGTATCACAGCCCATAAAATTTAATTGGTAAGTGATAGGGCTTTGATATTCCTTGTGACAAGACCTTTCTACACATACAATAATCAGTGAAAGCATCACTGATGAGAATTTAATATTCGAAACATGTGTCTGGTGCATGTAAATTGGTTTGGAATTTTCTTCAAGAAGGTAGAGAGTTGGAACCCTTCGACATTATTAATATTAACACTTATTTCACGTTGCAGTGTGAAGCAGTTAAAATTGTTCCCCGTGACTTGATGTTTGTTAAGTGTATTAATTACTTCTTTCCAGCTCTGTCAGATGAAAGAATCTTTGTTTTTGGCCTTTTATCAATGTGAAATCATATATATTTTTTGCTATTTCGGAAACTCGCCATTTCACCGATAAATATCATCGAAATTAAAGGAGTTTAACATCTTAGCACCATCCCTCCAATGCTATTTTGAACATAGATTTTATTTGGATATGCTTCTGAATCGAACCTACAGGAAATTTGGAGCCACGCACTTTCTGTAATGTAAAAATCTAACTTCAAAAAATTAAAGAGGGCGCTACTGAAATATTTTTGGTGGCTCCGCTGAAAGCATCACTGATGAGAATTTAATATTCGAAACACGTGTCTGGTGCATGTAAATTGGTTTGGAATTTTCTTCAAGAAGATAGAGTTGGAACCCTTCGACATTATTGACATAGTAACTTAGACCTAGATATTTTACCTACCTTTTCTAAAGATTAAGATTGGATATATCTTTTGATTGGTAAGTGATAGGGATTTGATATTTTACATGTTTATTCCTTGTTACTAGACCTTTCAAAACGTACCACAATTCTTAAAATCGTGATCTTCACCTAGATATTTGACCCACTTAAAAAAAAGATTGCCTTTGCACATGTGTACTCCTTGTGACAAGACCATTCTACACATACAATAATTTTTGAAATAATAACCTTGATCTAGATATTTGACCTACTTTTTCTAAAAATTAAGATTGCCTTTATCTTTTGATTGGTAAGTGATAGGGTTTGATATTTCACATGTTCATTTCTTGTGACTAGACCTATGAAAACCTTGCTCAAAATTTATTATTTTTGACTAAGTGACCTTGACCTAGACATTTGACCTTCATTTCAAAGAATTAAAGACTGGCTAAATGTTTTGATTTGTGAGTGATACGTCTTTAATATTTCACATATGTATTTCTTATTATGAGACCTATCTGTTGTTACCGAAATTTCTACGTAGTGACCTTGACCTGGATGATTGACCCTCTTTCTGAAAATTTGAGATTCACCTTTTTTAATCGTAAGAGGTATGATATTTCACATGTGAATTTCATTTGACATGACATTCCTACTGATACCAATAATTTTAACCAAGTGACCTTGACCTACATATTTGATCCACTTTTGAAAAATAATCCGCTTCGCAGGCGACACAAGCATTCTTTGGATTGCTATTTTTTCCAAAAAAAGATTAAGAAATCGGTGAGCGCGTTAAAGATATATGATTAGTCTTAAGAGAGCTACTATCAGATTCTGTAGCCGAGAAGTATGTACATGATGTGTATTCTAAGATCTCAAATAGGTGACGAGATTTTCGTATTGATCTTTCAATGATGCTACTTTTTTATTTCGACTTAAGTACCACCTGTTAGAATTAGATGTCGTTTTAGCACGCATATCTTCTATATCGAATCTAACATTTCTAGGTGGAACCAATGTTTGTAACACTTGTTAGTATTGGATTAACTTCTCTTTTATTTATTTATCTTTTTCCTGTTTACATAAACAGCATTTTTTGCATGTATACCTGTAAGTAATAATGTACTTACTTATGTTCAAGTCACTACGTACATGACATCTGCATAACTCCTGTGCAATATCAGTATAACATAGATGTAGACAATACTTTTTGGTATAAGAAAAATGCTTGCTAGGATCTGACCAGTTAGAAAAGGCCTCTTCACAATATTCATCTGGAAATGCCATAAATGGTCGCTGAAGGAACAAGAGCTGCAAGAATATGCATGATTGTTTATATACTTACAACACGAAAGGAGCCATGGTCAATACCCGTCGTAGTGACAAGCTGTAGCAGTTTTATTTCATCATAAACATTAAAGAAGTACCTATCACTTATTCAGTCTCAAAGTCGAGAAGACACGGCAAAATCATTAGAATTTTCATAGGAACGGTTGCAAACCTCGGAATAAATAACATTGAGACCAGGTGCCCGAGGAGAAACAGCGTCTCCTGATTGCATGCAACAGCCGTCGTAACAACTTGTCAAATTCGGTGATTTCTTAATGTACATATTGATGTACACATTAGGTAGCATTTCTTGTTCGGTGATGATGACAACCATTTAATCACAATCCAGAATGGCACTGATTATTCTAGAAAGGGGGATCTGATATGCCTTTATTATATACCCGTATCGACCGAAAATGAAACGTCTTCAAATTCATTAGAAGAACTTCCTCAAATATCAGTTCAATTTTACCTTCAGATACCTAGATGACGTGTTGTTCATCAATAATTCGAACTTTGAGGATCATCTACATGAAATCTATCCTCATGAACTAGAAATCAAGGAAACAACAGAGAGTGACAGATCCGCTTCGTACTTGGATATACTACTATCTTTCAACGCAAACGGCCATTTGAACACCTCACTGTATGCCAAGCGTGACGATTTCAACTTCCACATAAGTAACATCCCTTTCATGAGTAGCAACACTTCGTCTTCTCCTGCTTATCATGTTTTGTTTCTCAACTGATACGGTACGCCAGGGCATGTTCCAAATATGAAGATTTCATCATAAGAGCCAGATGGCTTGCAAGTAAGCTACTTGTTCAGGGTTATGTTACACAACGGCTGAAATCATCATTGAGGAAGTTCTTTTGTCGCTACGGGATGTAATAAAAGCATATGAGATCCACCTTTCCAGAATGATCAGTGACATCCTACATTGTGATTGAATGGCTGTCAGCATCACCAAAAATGACATACTTAACTGATATGTACATCAAAATGTACATCGAGACAATCACAGAATTTGACAGGTTTCCATGGTGCTGTTGCGACGTGTGTGTTGCATGCAATCAGGAGACGCTGACTCTCCCTGGACACCTGGTCTCACTTCAGAAATTTGTTCATTCCGAGGTTCGCAACTGTTCCTGTGGAAAATCCAATGATTTTGCCTTGCCTTCTCGACTATGACACTGAATAACTGATGGGTACTTCTGTAATGTTTATCAAAGATAATTTCAGCCGTTGTGAATATAAACCTGAACAAGTAGCTTACTTGAAGACTTCAAGTTTTTAGTCATTCGGTCTACATGCGGTCTACGAATGAATTCAGCAAGAAATACTCAGGCACGTAGAAATTCATTGCACGCAGAGATTGTCGCTCCTTTAATGGAAAAGTAAAGAATTTTTTGCGTACTACGATTTTCAACAGCATAGATGAAGATATAATTTTCTGTTTTTTACCTTCATAAGGATTTATTACTAAACACATACTGTTCTATTGTCAATCAGGGGACAGTGGCTAAATTTAGGTGGACCGAACATGCTTGAATATTTAGCTTTATATATGTTACAAAGTACGATGTAAAGTAAAAGTTGGCGGCTGATTTGAACCTAATTTCTATTATGTATTTTTTTTTTCGCGGACAGGATAATGGAACTTTATTGACTTTTCATTCGTCTTTTTGAATTAAAACATGAAGAGGGTGCCCAAAATTTGCCTAAGTTGGAATGATTTCTTATTAGGCTTACAAGATCGCAAATTTACTAGGAATTCCCCTTTTCAGTATATCCCACCTCTTTCTTCCTTATCTCAGCGTATGCAGATGTCCCTGGTTGTATTCGTACTCCTTCATTTATTATATCTGGAAAAGTGCCTGGTTCGTGGACTAAAACCTGAAATAAACATCAAAGAAGTACCTAACCGTTATTCAGTCTCAAAGTCGAGAGGGCAAAGCAAAATCGTGAGAATTCCCATCGAAACGGTTGCGAACCCCGGAATGAACAACATTCCGAAGTGAGACCAGGTGCCTGGGGAAGGTCAGCGTCTCCTAATTGCATATGAAAACATATTCAAGAAGAAAATGTATTTGTACATTTTTTCATTGCGTCGCTATGTTTTCCTATTTGCTGCCTTGGTGTTTGGTATTAGTTTTAGCTCACCAAAAAGGCAGTGTAAAAGTGAGAAATTTTCAAAACGCATGAAGTACTTGTTGCATTTGCGACCTTTGTGCGGCTTATAAAAAACACATCACTGATAAGAATTTAATATTCGAAACACGTTTCTGGTGCATGAAAATTGGTTTGAAATTTTCTTCAGGAGGGTATAGGGTTGGAACACTTCCGTATTATTACTAGAATAGCAAAAATACGGAAATCAAGAATTTAAGTCCCAATAGGTGATTTTCACATTACCGCAGTTCACTTGTATTTTACACATCCTAAGACTCGACATCACAACATTTGACGTAACTTTTAACTGTGACGTCGTCTCTGATTTATGACGTCACAATTAGAAATAACATCAAAAGTAGTGATGTCGGGTCTTGGAGTGTCTAAAATGCAAGTAAAACGGTAATATGAAGAAGGTCTATTCGTCAACAAGCTAGATAGCCTTGCGATTTTATCAAAATTATTTGGTAGTACATCGGTAGTTGGGTTATTGTAACTTTGGTATAAGTTATGTGGATATTAAAATTGGTACATATAGACAGTGTCTTTCAAGATAGGTTTTTCATGTTCATTCGTGTAAGAGGTTTCATGTGGAAAGCTGTTGGTGAAGTAACGGTAAATTTGTGTAAAAACGGTCCATCTAAACAATTTTGTCGGTAAAATCTGTTGTATTTACGAACTTATAAATTAAAGCGTAACCTATTCAATGATACCAATATTACATAATGTTGGACAAGATAGAATTGGAACCCTTCGACATTATCTGATAGCTGCTACTTAATTTTTGAAATTCAAGTAAATAAAGATTTTCAGAAATATGTAAATTAGAGTATTTCCGTTAAAATACAATATGGTTATAATGTCTTGATAATATGAATATCAAGAAGATTGTTCAATGATTCGTATAAACATGTAGCTTTTGCTTTGCAAACAACAAAAAGGTCATTTTTGATAAAAGAAACAATTTGATACACTGATTTGGAAAGAGCAATAGATTTATACCTGAATTCCATCACCTAGTGCAGAACTCCAAGTATGCTCATCGGTGTTGATGTCTACATAAAGATGTAAGTTATAGTTAGATCCACCGAATGTTGTTTTCCTCTTTCCATTCCCATTAAAGGTGTAACAAATGCCTTCATGAGTGATCATAGGAACAAAGATCTTCTTGCAGTCGAGTGAAAAATCGTTGTCAAAACCACAATGGAAGAAAAATTTAGATACATCCATTGCTTGGTTTAGAACATTCTCTCTCATATTTGTCTCGTTGAAAAACCCTTTTTCTTCATACCACGGATCAGACCAATTTGGTCTTCTACCATGAAAACTGTAATCATCCAAGGAACTCAAGTAATCCCTATATTGAGTGGAATTTCCTATTTTAGTCCCATTTCTCCAACACAGATTACATATAGTAACTGCAGGGAACTGAACGATTGTTGGATAGGTAACAACAACTTGAGTCCGTACGGGGTAACTGTAATACTTCTCCAACTCTAAAACCAAGGTGTAGACAAGGTAGGAGAAGCTCACCAGTATAATAAAACTCCAGATGCCACTGAAACGGTTGTTAAAACAAATCAAATCAGAGGAGATATAATTATTCCTACTACAATGAGTTAAAGAGGATTCTGACGATAATCTCAATAGCACTCACAATAGAGCACCAACGTGAGCATCGACGGACCCCAAGCAAGCTATAGGTGGGGTCAGATGCATGGGAGGAGTAAGCATCCCCTGTTGCCTAGCCGCATGTTCATGCATGAAAATGAAAGTAATAATATACAATTCATGCAATGTCTGAAGTAATGTCCAAATAGAAAGTGCTATGACGACTTCATCAGGGGAAAATATTCAAAACACCTACTGCCCTCGCGGGGATTTTATTTACGAGCTCCACACGGCAAAGGGCATATGTGTGACACAAATGAGTTAAAGAAGATCCTGACAATAATCTCAACAGCTCTCACAATAAAGCACCGAATAGAGCATCGACGAACCACTAGCACTTGATGCACTTAAAGCACTATGAAATCATGATGAAAAAATTAGTTCAGATAAGTAAATGAATAAACTTTTCAGATGTCATGGTTGTAACACCAGTAGAACACACAAATCGGTCATTATATTTCAAAATACCCCAAACAAATAAGATGATGCCCTGTCTTTACACTCGATTTTCCGATCAAAGCAAGGTATAATTTAAGGTAATTAATGTAACATAAAATCTGTAATGAAATTTCGAATGATCTGTTTGCCAACGACTGACTTCGACACCGTAAACAGTTTCAGGACGATACAATGACTCATAAAGACTATTACATACGAATGTCCTCATGTATTTTAGATATTTTTTTTTTCATTTTTGTGCGTGAGCATCGACGGCGGGTGCGGTTAGCCAAACAGGGAATGCTTAATTCCCCCGAACACCTGGTCCCACCTCTAGCTTGCTGAGGGTTCGTCGATGCTCAATTTCGTGGTCTATTATAAGTGCTATTGAGATTATCGTTGTCAGGATCTTCTGTAACTCATTTCTGTATCTACAGCTGTAATATATTAAACAAATACATGTAACAAACATATAACCCAATATATCCATCGATTATGATTTTGAGTATTGCTATAAGCAATTAATATACATGTATATAATATTGTGATTAATATGTACTTTATTTATTGATTTTTTGTGCAAATTAATGAAAAGTTTTGTATCCTAACTTGGAGTTTTGTGTTCGATTATCGCAAACTTCTTTTCTTGGTTTCCTTGACACAAAAGATATATTTTTGATTACTTCCAATTAAATAGAATTGGAGCAGCCTTGATG
This sequence comes from Pinctada fucata, assembly GCA_028142955.1. Lineage (NCBI taxonomy): Eukaryota > Metazoa > Mollusca > Bivalvia > Pterioida > Pteriidae > Pinctada > Pinctada fucata. Next base: position 88,579,095 of record AP027102.1, on the reverse strand, counting down.
AGACAACATATATCAACATGGCTTTTGTTAAGCTTCGTTGACAGGAACTTGCACGTAAACACCATGTCTGGACCTCATCATATAATTGCTGGCATCGACATTTCAAACGGAGAAATTCCTACGAGGAAGTATGACAAAAGAGATATTTTTGGATTCACCATTGTAAATCAGTAATGCTCCTTTACTTCTCAAACGGTATTTACCTATATAAACAGGGTATGTGCTAATGTTTTGAATGTTCACAAATACATTACTAAAATGAGTGACCGGTTGGAGTTGTAATTCTAATGTTTTGTAAATGTTTACTTACATTTTCACTTTTTGTCCTGTCAACTTGCTGAATCCATGAACGGTTGCTCCGGAAACAAAGTCATTCCACAATGTTTGGAAGTCGTTTTTCCTCTCATCATTTGCATTTCCTTTCAAATTATCTAGTTGCATTTTTCATCTGAAAAGAAATAACGCTCTAACATAGATTCGTTGGGTCTTTTTTCATCACTTTTAATACAAAACACAATACTTTTACAAACAAAAATTGTGTCTGCATTCTCACGTAAAATACTTAGATTATTTAATTGACTGTCAACCTATAAAGTCCCAAGATTATATTCATAAATCTTAGATGACCACTACACCAAACAAGACATCTTTACCTGCTATGTATATATATCGTAAATCGAGACAATCACTGAATTGACAAGTTTTCACGGAACTGTGCGATGGGTGTCGCATGCAAACAGAAGACGCTGGCTCTCCCCGGGCACCTGGTCTCACTTAGGAATTTGGTTTATTTTTGGGTTCGCAACTGTTCCAATAGAAATTTTCTCTCACCTTCTCCACTTTTAGACTGAATAACTAATTAAGGATTCCGATTTCCGTCGGAATCCTTTCTGTTATTGTATTGTCTTTTCTTTATTCTTATTATTCTTATTATTATTATTATTATTATTATTCTTACCCCCAAGCCAATCCAGTGACGTTACATCAAAGTACCGCATCATATGATAAAATGGAAAGTATCATGTAAAAGAGCAAATAAAGATCTGAATTTAATATTTTTTTCTTGTCGAAAAGTTCACATATGCCCCCGCTTGAGGTCATCAGCGGTCAAATCTTTAAACTCTTATAACTCCTTTACTAACCGTACGATTTGAACAAAATTTGTTTTATATTGTTCTTTGAGAAATATGCAAACTTTTATACGCTTACATGCTCCATAAAATATTTACAGTTTTCAAGCTATTTCAAGTTGAAAATGGAACCTTAAATTGGCAAGGTGCCAATTTCTACAATTTTTGAGACTTTGAGTTGAAACTTGGATGTTAGGTCACTTATAGATAGTCATTTAATGTTGACCTTCTTTTCAAGGTCAAATTTTTATTCTCAAGGTCACATGAAACTTTTGCTTATAGAACAAAGACTATTTGACCTTCAGAGTTCAAACTTCATACATATAATTGTTAAGCCAAGCTCTTTCACCTTGAACTTGATCCAAGGTCAAATTCTTATTCTCAAGGTCACAACAGCATTTTTGCCTATAAAACAAAGACTGTTTGACCTTGAGAGTGCAAACTGGGTACAAATATTCCTTGCAGTAAGTCCTGTCACATTGACCTTGACCAAAGGTCATTCGTTCGATTTCAAGGTCATAACAGTCTTTTGTTGATAAAATATTGAGCTTTATTCAATTTCATATATATTTTGAAGAAAATGATATTCTATACTCATCTTTTTTCCTTGACCTTGGTTCAAGGTGAAAATTTCATTCTCAATGTCATAACAACATTTACTTGTTAAATACACAGTGTTTGTCATACACTACTTCTACTTCACAAACGAGGTCCTTCTTATATGAACTTTACATGATCTAAGAAAGATAAATCTTTTATTTCTATTTCTCTTCGTACCATGACTTGTCTGTACTTTCATGCTGTTGTCATTTTCTAATTAAATGTTTTTAAAATGTCTTAAAATTGAATAGCATCATTTAAATTAACTGGTAAATTTGCAGCATGGACCAGACAGACAGACTGACAGTGTAAGATAGACAGTGTTAGATAGACTGACAACGATAGAAGAACGAACAGACATACGAACAGATAGAGAGAGTACTAGACAGAAACGCAGACGATCGGCGAAAAAAAAAAGTCCAGACTGGGCATCGAACCCGGTACCCTTGGGCCAGCAGTCCAACGCCCTATCCACATAGCCATTGGAGTTCCTGAATGTTAGTGGTTTTTATTTTTGATATACAGACGGAGAAATACAAATGGCTGATTCAGCATTACAAGAATTATCGATCGTTCATGCAACAAGTCAGTCCTATTCATAGCTTTTTATTCAGAAGAAAAACACATTTCATATTGCGCATATTTATTTCAATGTCATTGACTTCAACGTGTATATATGGCCACCTTAGGCCTCTTTTTTTTCATTCGTCAATCTTTGAAACAACTGTACAAGACCTTTGACGGAGCAATATGGCCCCCTTGGGCTTCTTGGGGTTTTTTTTATTTTGTTTGTATGTCTTGTTTTTTTTAATTCGTCAATCTTTGAAACAACTGTACAAGACCTTTGACGGAGCAATGTGGCCCCCTTGGGCCTCTTGTTTGTTTTGTTTTGGTTTTTTTTTTTATTTTCATTTGTTTTGCTTTTTTGTTTGTTTGCTTGTTTTTTTCTTTTTTGATTCGACAATCTTTGAAACAACTGTACAAGACTTTTGACTGAGCAATATAGCTCCCTTGGGCCTCTTGTTTTTTTTTTTTTTCATTTGTTTTGTTTGTTTGTTTGTTTGTCTTTTTCTTATTAAATTCCTTAATATTTGAAACAACTGTACAAGACCTTTGACGGAGCAATGTGGCCCCCTTGGGCATTTTTTTTTTTCTCGTTTGTTTGTCTGTTTCTTTTAGAATTCGTCAATCTTTGAAATAACTGTACAAGATCTTTGACGGTTTGTTTATCCAATGACATTGGCTAGTCCTTCGAAAGGGGGAGGTTGATAAGTTTTTGCCCCCCCCCTTCCGACTTACATGTTACATACGTGTACATACCTGTTTTCACCTACCCTGTCTAGATCCGCCCTTGCAAAAGAAGCAAACACGATTTATTGATTCATAATTTTATTCTCTACATACATGGTCAATGAGAGTCAAATAAAAAAAATACATTTTATGAAATTCTGTGTTGTTTACTCCTGAATACAAACCTGTAAATAGAATCGATCGATAAAGATTTATCATTCGGAACATGCTCGACATGTTGAGTCATATCATAGTCGCAAGATTTCATCCTTCTAAAGACTTTTGATGCAAAGCTTTGTCAGTTCTGCAATAGCTCAGCGGTAGAGCGTCAGACTTCGAATCGGAGGGTCTGGGGTTCGATACCGGCCTTGGCCATTTTTTCCCCTCAATTTTTTTCATTCGTAAGCAAACATAAAGTACAGTGCTTCAACATTGTTTTCATTTCAAAACTTATACGAGTATGTATTAGTTCAAAATGTTTTCTAACAGAATCAAGAAATATCGAATACATGTACCAGTTTGAAAACACTTGCTATATTGTCATGATTCATTGGAAAATCCCTCACATAATTAATATGCATGACCCAGGATGTGTTACAAATTTCATTGGTCAATTCAATCATGTGACCTGACATTACATGTACAAGATACGATGGGGCCTACCTTGGTGAAGGTACCTGGTTCGAGTCCAGCTGCGGCCAGTCATTTTCGCATTTTTTCTATTTTCATTTCTGTTCTTAACAAGATGAAAATGAGAGGAATCCGTCTGCTATGTCCACAGGAACCTCCATCCTTCCATTTATTAAGGATTCCGATTTCCGTCGGAATCCTTTCTGTTATTGTATTGTCTTTTCTTTATTCTTATTAAGGATTCCGACTTCCGTCGGAATCCTTTCTGTTATTGTATTGTCTTTTCTTTATTCTTATTATTCTTATTATTATTATTATTCTTACCCACAAACCGTTCCGGTCACTTTACAAAAAAGTATAGCATCATATGAAAAAACGGAAAGTACCATGTGAAAGAGCATATGAAGATCTAAATTTAAAATTTTTTTCTTGTCGAAAAGTTCACATATGCCCCTGCTAGAGGTCATCAAAGGTAAAATCTTTAAAACCTTATAACTCCTAAACTAACCGTGCGATTTTAACGAAATTTGTTTTATATTGTTCTTTGGGAAATTTGCAAACTTTTATACGCTTACATGCTCGATAAAATATTTACGGTTTTCGCGCTATTCTGAGTTGAAAATGGAACTTTAAATTGGCACAGTGCCAATTTCTACAGTTTTTGAGATTTTGAGTTGAAACTTGGATGGTAGGTTACTTATAGGTAGTCATTGATGATGACCTAGTTTCAAGGTCAAATTATGATTCTCAAGGTCACAACAAACTTTTGCCTATAGAACAAAGACTATTTAACCTTGACAGTTCAAACTTCACAAATACAATCATTGATCCAAGCCATTTCACCTTGACCTTGACCCAAGGTCAAATTCTCCTTCTCAAGGTCACAACAAAATTTTTCCAATAGAACAAAGACCATTTGACATTGAGAGTTAAAACTTGACGTAAATATTCCTTGCATCAAGTCCTTTCACCTTGACCTTGACCCAAGGTCATTTGTTCGATTTCAAGGTCACAACAGACTTTTGTTGATAAAATATTGAGCTTTGAATAGATAAAAAGAAATCTTGATGAGAATTAACTAGAATGCTTATCTTTCATCCATGACCTTGGTTCAAGGTCAAATAAACTTTTTCAAGGTCATAACAAACATTTACTCTTGTAGGATTGATAGGATTTTGTTCTTAAATATTTATTCTTCACAGAAGTAGTACTTCTTACTTGAACTTTACATAGTAAGATAGATAACTCTTTTATGCTTGTTCTCTGTTTCCTTTTTTATCTTAGTAGCATTACTTGTCTGTACTTTCATGCTGTTGTCATTCTCTATTTATAGAAATTTTCTCATTGCTAATTCATTGTGCAATTCTTTTTGGGATAGTAATTTAAAAGGATTCAAAATGGATAGAATAGATATAGGAGTTTAAAGTCTTCCTAAACTTGAAAGGTATTTATCGTCTTTTTCTTCTTTTTTGTCGATAAATAGATAAGAGTCGCAAGTTAGACTTAAGCTCTTTTGACTCATTTGCTGAAGTGAATAAGGTACTAAAGCAACTATTTTTTTTCATCATCTTCATTCGGATTTTAACACTTCAGTTCCGAGGGAGGTCTAATAAAGGAGGAATCCGTCTGTTGCTTGCAACAGTAGCCATCTAGTTATTCTTATTATTATTATTATTATTATTATTCTTACCCCCAAGCCAATCCAGTGACGTTACATCAAAGTACCGCATCATATGATAAAATGGAAAGTATCATGTAAAAGAGCAAATAAAGATCTTAATTTAATATTTTTTTCTTGTCGAAAAGTTCACATATGCCCCCGCTTGAGGTCATCAGCGGTCAAATCTTTAAACTCTTATAACTCCTTTACTAACCGTACGATTTGAACAAAATTTGTTTTATATTGTTCTTTGAGAAATTTGCAAACTTTTATATGCTTACATGCTCCATAAAATATTTACAGTTTTCAAGCTATTTCAAGTTGAAAATGGAACCTTAAATTGGCAAGGTGCCAATTTCTACAATTTTTGAGACTTTGAGTTGAAACTTGGATGTTAGGTCACTTATAGATAGTCATTTAATGTTGACCCTCTTTTCAAGGTCAAATTTTTATTCTCAAGGTCACATGAAACTTTTGCTTATAGAACAAAGACTATTTGACCTTCAGAGTTCAAACTTCATACATATAATTGTTAAGCCAAGCTCTTTCACCTTGAACTTGATCCAAGGTCAAATTCTCATTCTCAAGGTCACAACAGCATTTTTGCCTATAAAACAAAGACTGTTTGACCTTGAGAGTGCAAACTGGGTACAAATATTCCTTGCAGTAAGTCCTGTCACATTGACCTTGACCAAAGGTCATTCGTTCGATTTCAAGGTCATAACAGTCTTTTGTTGATAAAATATTGAGCTTTATTCAATTTCATATATATTTTGAAGAAAATGATATTCTATACTCATCTTTTTTCCTTGACCTTGGTTCAAGGTGAAAATTTCATTCTCAATGTCATAACAACATTTACTTGTTAAATACACAGTGTTTGTCATACACTACTTCTACTTCACAAACGAGGTCCTTCTTATATGAACTTTACATGATCTAAGAAAGATAAATCTTTTATTTCTATTTCTCTTCGTACCATGACTTGTCTGTACTTTCATGCTGTTGTCATTTTCTAATTAAATGTTTTTAAAATGTCTTAAAATTGAATAGCATCATTTAAATTAACTGGTAAATTTGCAGCATGGACCAGACAGACAGACTGACAGTGTAAGATAGACAGTGTTAGATAGACTGACAACGAAAGAAGAACGAACAGACATACGAACAGATAGAGAGAGTACTAGACAGAAACGCAGACGATCGGCGAAAAAAAAAAGTCCAGACTGGGCATCGAACCCGGTACCCTTGGGCCAGCAGTCCAACGCCCTATCCACATAGCCATTGGAGTTCCTGAATGTTAGTGGTTTTTATTTTTGATATACAGACGGAGAAATACAAATGGCTGATTCAGCATTACAAGAATTATCGATCGTTCATGCAACAAGTCAGTCCTATTCATAGCTTTTTATTCAGAAGAAAAACACATTTCATATTGCGCATATTTATTTCAATGTCATTGACTTCAACGTGTTTATATGGCCACCTTAGGCCTCTTTTTTTTCATTCGTCAATCTTTGAAACAACTGTACAAGACCTTTGACGGAGCAATATGGCCCCCTTGGGCTTCTTGGGGTTTTTATTATTTTGTTTGTATGTCTTGTTTTTTTTTAATTCGTCAATCTTTGAAACAACTGTACAAGACCTTTGACGGAGCAATGTGGCCCCCTTGGGCCTCTTGTTTGTTTTGTTTTGGTTTTTTTTTTATTTTCATTTGTTTTGCTTGTTTGTTTGTTTGCTTGTTTTTTTCTTTTTTGATTCGACAATCTTTGAAACAACTGTACAAGACTTTTGACTGAGCAATATAGCTCCCTTGGGCCTCTTGTTTTTTTTTGTTTTTTTTTTATTTGTTTTGTTTGTTTGTTTGTTTGTCTTTTTCTTATTAAATTCCTTAATATTTGAAACAACTGTACAAGACCTTTGACGGAGCAATGTGGCCCCCTTGGGCATTTTTTTTTTCTCGTTTGTTTGTCTGTTTCTTTTTGAATTCGTCAATCTTTGAAATAACTGTACAAGATCTTTGACGGTTTGTTTATCCAATGACATTGGCTAGTCCTTCGAAAGGGGGAGGTTGATAAGTTTTTGCCCCCCCCCCCCTTCCGACTTACATGTTACATACGTGTACATACCTGTTTTCACCTACCCTGTCTAGATCCGCCCTTGCAAAAGAAGCAAACACGATTTATTGATTCATAATTTTATTCTCTACATACATGGTCAATGAGAGTCAAATAAAAAAAATACATTTTATGAAATTCTGTGTTGTTTACTCCTGAATACAAACCTGTAAATAGAATCGATCGATAAAGATTTATCATTCGGAACATGCTCGACATGTTGAGTCATATTATAGTCGCAAGATTTCATCCTTCTAAAGACTTTTGATGCAAAGCTTTGTCAGTTCTGCAATAGCTCAGCGGTAGAGCGTCAGACTTCGAATCGGAGGGTCCGGGGTTCGATACCGGCCTTGGCCATTTTTTTCCCCTCAATTTTTTTCATTCGTAAGCAAACATAAAGTACAGTGCTTCAACATTGTTTTCATTTCAAAATTTATACGAGTATGTATTAGTTCAAAATGTTTTCTAACAGAATCAAGAAATATCGAATACATGTACCAGTTTGAAAACACTTGCTATATTGTCATGATTCATTGGAAAATCCCTCACATAATTAATATGCATGACCCAGGATGTGTTACAAATTTCATTGGTCAATTCAATCATGTGACCTGACATTACATGTACAAGATACGATGGGGCCTACCTTGGTGAAGGCACCTGGTTCGAGTCCAGCTGCGGCCAGTCATTTTCGCATTTTTTCTATTTTCATTTCTGTTCTTAACAAGATGAAAATGAGAGGAATCCGTCTGCTATGTCCACAGGAACCTCCATCCTTCCATTTATTAAGGATTCCGATTTCCGTCGGAATCCTTTCTGTTATTGTATTGTCTTTTCTTTATTCTTATTAAGGATTCCGACTTCCGTCGGAATCCTTTCTGTTATTGTATTGTCTTTTCTTTATTCTTATTATTCTTATTATTATTATTCTTACCCCCAAGCCAACCCAGAGACTTTACAACAAAGGACCGCATCATATGATAAAATGGAAAGTATCATGTGAAAGAGCAAATAAAGATCTTCATTCAAAATTTTTTTCTTGTCGAAAAGTTCACATATGCCCCCGCTAGAGGTCATCAAAGGTCAAATCTTTAAAACCTTATAACTCCAAAACTAACCGTGTGATTTGAATGAAATTTGTTTTATATTGTTCTTTGGGAAATTTGCAAACTTTTATACGCTTACATGCTCGATAAAATATTTACGGTTTTCGCGCTATTTTGAGTTGAAAATGGAATTTTAAATTGGCACAAAGCCAATTTCTACAGTTTTTGAGATTTTGAGTTGAAACTTGCATGGTAGGTTACTTATAGGTAGTCATTGATGATGACCTAGTTTCAAGGTCAAATTATGATTCTCAAGGTCACAACAAACTTTTGTCTATAGAACAAAGACTATTTGACCTTGACAGTTCAAACTTCATAAATACAATCATTGATCCAAGCCCTATCACCTTGACCTTGACCCAAGGTCAAATTCTCATTCTCAAGGTCACAACAAAAATTTTCCCATAGAACAAAGACCATTTGACCTTGAGAGTTCAAACTTTGCGCAAATGTTCCTTGCATCAAGTCCTTTCACCTTGACCTTGACCCAAGGTTATTTGTTCGATTTCAAGGTCACAACAGACTTTTGTTGATGAAATATTGAGCTTTGAATAGATGAAAAGGAATCTTGATGAGAATAAAATAAAATGCTTATCTTTCATCCATGACCTTGGTTCAAGGTCAAATAAACTTTTTCAAGGTCATAACAAACATTTTCTCTTGTAGGATTGAGAGAATTCTGTTCTTAAATATTTATTCTTCACACAAGTAGTACTTCTTATTTGAACTTTACATAGTAAGATAGATAACTCTTTTATTCTTGTTCTATGTTTCCTTTTTTATCTTAGTAGCATTACTTGTCTGTACTTTCATGCTGTTGTCATTCTCTATTTATAGAAATTTTCTCATTGCTAATTCATTGTGCAATTCTTTTTGGGATAGTAATTTCAAAGGAATCAAAATGGATAGAATAGATCTAGGAGTTTAAAGCCTTCCTAAACTTGAAAGGTATTTATCATCTTTTTCTTCTATTTTGTCGATAAATAAATAACAGTCCCAAATTAGACATAAGCTCCTTTACCTCATTTGCTGAAGTGAATTGGGTACAAAAGCAACTATTCTTTTTTCTATCTTCTTTATTCGGATTTTAACACTTCAGTTCCGAGGAAGGTCTAATAAAGGAGGAATCCGTCTGTTGCTTGCAACAGTAGCCATCTAGTTATTCTTATTATTATTATTATTATTATTATTATTCTTACCCCCAAGCCAATCCAGTGACGTTACATCAAAGTACCGCATCATATGATAAAATGGAAAGTATCATGTAAAAGAGCAAATAAAGATCTTAATTTAATATTTTTTTCTTGTCGAAAAGTTCACATATGCCCCCGCTTGAGGTCATCAGCGGTCAAATCTTTAAACTCTTATAACTCCTTTACTAACCGTACGATTTGAACAAAATTTGTTTTATATTGTTCTTTGAGAAATTTGCAAACTTTTATACGCTTACATGCTCCATAAAATATTTACAGTTTTCAAGCTATTTCAAGTTGAAAATGGAACCTTAAATTGGCAAGGTGCCAATTTCTACAATTTTTGAGACTTTGAGTTGAAACTTGGATGTTAGGTCACTTATAGATAGTCATTTAATGTTGACCCTCTTTTCAAGGTCAAATTTTTATTCTCAAGGTCACATGAAACTTTTGCTTATAGAACAAAGACTATTTGACCTTCAGAGTTCAAACTTCATACATATAATTGTTAAGCCAAGCTCTTTCACCTTGAACTTGATCCAAGGTCAAATTCTCATTCTCATGGTCACAACAGCATTTTTGCCTATAAAACAAAGACTGTTTGACCTTGAGAGTGCAAACTGGGTACAAATATTCCTTGCAGTAAGTCCTGTCACATTGACCTTGACCAAAGGTCATTCGTTCGATTTCAAGGTCATAACAGTCTTTTGTTGATAAAATATTGAGCTTTATTCAATTTCATATATATTTTGAAGAAAATGATATTCTATACTCATCTTTTTTCCTTGACCTTGGTTCAAGGTGAAAATTTCATTCTCAATGTCATAACAACATTTACTTGTTAAATACACAGTGTTTGTCATACACTACTTCTACTTCACAAACGAGGTCCTTCTTATATGAACTTTACATGATCTAAGAAAGATAAATCTTTTATTTCTATTTCTCTTCGTACCATGACTTGTCTGTACTTTCATGCTGTTGTCATTTTCTAATTAAATGTTTTTAAAATGTCTTAAAATTGAAAAGCATCATTTAAATTAACTGGTAAATTTGCAGCATGGACCAGACAGACAGACTGACAGTGTAAGATAGACAGTGTTAGATAGACTGACAACGATAGAAGAACGAACAGACATACGAACAGATAGAGAGAGTACTAGACAGAAACGCAGACGATCGGCGAAAAAAAAAAGTCCAGACTGGGCATCGAACCCGGTACCCTTGGGCCAGCAGTCCAACGCCCTATCCACATAGCCATTGGAGTTCCTGAATGTTAGTGGTTTTTATTTTTGATATACAGACGGAGAAATACAAATGGCTGATTCAGCATTACAAGAATTATCGATCGTTCATGCAACAAGTCAGTCCTATTCATAGCTTTTTATTCAGAAGAAAAACACATTTCATATTGCGCATATTTATTTCAATGTCATTGACTTCAACGTGTATATATGGCCACCTTAGGCCTCTTTTTTTTCATTCGTCAATCTTTGAAACAACTGTACAAGACCTTTGACGGAGCAATATGGCCCCCTTGGGCTTCTTGGGTTTTTTTTTATTTTGTTTGTATGTCTTGTTTTTTTTTAATTCGTCAATCTTTGAAACAACTGTACAAGACTTTTGACGGAGCAATGTGGCCCCCTTGGGCCTCTTGTTTGTTTTGTTTTGGTTTTTTTTTTTATTTTCATTTGTTTTGCTTGTTTGTTTGTTTGCATGTTTTTTTCTTTTTTGATTCGACAATCTTTGAAACAACTGTACAAGACTTTTGACTGAGCAATATAGCTCCCTTGGGCCTCTTGTTTTTTTTTTTTTTTTTTTTCATTTGTTTTGTTTGTTTGTTTGTTTGTCTTTTTCTTATTAAATTCCTTAATATTTGAAACAACTGTACAAGACCTTTGACGGAGCAATGTGGCCCCCTTGGGCATTTTTTTTTCTCGTTTGTTTGTCTGTTTCTTTTTGAATTCGTCAATCTTTGAAATAACTGTACAAGATCTTTGACGGTTTGTTTATCCAATGACATTGGCTAGTCCTTCGAAAGGGGGAGGTTGATAAGTTTTTGCCCCCCCCCCCTTCCGACTTACATGTTACATACGTGTACATACCTGTTTTCACCTACCCTGTCTAGATCCGCCCTTGCAAAAGAAGCAAACACGATTTATTGATTCATAATTTTATTCTCTACATACATGGTCAATGAGAGTCAAATAAAAAAAATACATTTTATGAAATTCTGTGTTGTTTACTCCTGAATACAAACCTGTAAATAGAATCGATCGATAAAGATTTATCATTCGGAACATGCTCGACATGTTGAGTCATATCATAGTCGCAAGATTTCATCCTTCTAAAGACTTTTGATGCAAAGCTTTGTCAGTTCTGCAATAGCTCAGCGGTAGAGCGTCAGACTTCGAATCGGAGGGTCCGGGGTTCGATACCGGCCTTGGCCATTTTTTTCCCCTCAATTTTTTTCATTCGTAAGCAAACATAAAGTACAGTGCTTCAACATTGTTTTCATTTCAAAATTTATACGAGTATGTATTAGTTCAAAATGTTTTCTAACAGAATCAAGAAATATCGAATACATGTACCAGTTTGAAAACACTTGCTATATTGTCATGATTCATTGGAAAATCCCTCACATAATTAATATGCATGACCCAGGATGTGTTACAAATTTCATTGGTCAATTCAATCATGTGACCTGACATTACATGTACAAGATACGATGGGGCCTACCTTGGTGAAGGCACCTGGTTCGAGTCCAGCTGCGGCCAGTCATTTTCGCATTTTTTCTATTTTCATTTCTGTTCTTAACAAGATGAAAATGAGAGGAATCCGTCTGCTATGTCCACAGGAACCTCCATCCTTCCATTTATTAAGGATTCCGATTTCCGTCGGAATCCTTTCTGTTATTGTATTGTCTTTTCTTTATTCTTATTATTCTTATTATTATTATTATTATTATTATTCTTACCCCCAAGCCAATCCAGTGACGTTACATCAAAGTACCGCATCATATGATAAAATGGAAAGTATCATGTAAAAGAGCAAATAAAGATCTTAATTTAATATTTTTTTTCTTGTCGAAAAGTTCACATATGCCCCCGCTTGAGGTCATCAGCGGTCAAATCTTTAAACTCTTATAACTCCTTTAATAACCGTACGATTTGAACAAAATTTGTTTTATATTGTTCTTTGAGAAATTTGCAAACTTTTATACGCTTACATGCTCCATAAAATATTTACAGTTTTCAAGCTATTTCAAGTTGAAAATGGAACCTTAAATTGGCAAGGTGCCAATTTCTACAATTTTTGAGACTTTGAGTTGAAACTTGGATGTTAGGTCACTTATAGATAGTCATTTAATGTTGACCCTCTTTTCAAGGTCAAATTTTTATTCTCAAGGTCACATGAAACTTTTGCTTATAGAACAAAGACTATTTGACCTTCAGAGTTCAAACTTCATACATATAATTGTTAAGCCAAGCTCTTTCACCTTGAACTTGATCCAAGGTCAAATTCTCATTCTCAAGGTCACAACAGCATTTTTGCCTATAAAACAAAGACTGTTTGACCTTGAGAGTGCAAACTGGGTACAAATATTCCTTGCAGTAAGTCCTGTCACATTGACCTTGACCAAAGGTCATTCGTTCGATTTCAAGGTCATAACAGTCTTTTGTTGATAAAATATTGAGCTTTATTCAATTTCATATATATTTTGAAGAAAATGATATTCTATACTCATCTTTTTTCCTTGACCTTGGTTCAAGGTGAAAATTTCATTCTCAATGTCATAACAACATTTACTTGTTAAATACACAGTGTTTGTCATACACTACTTCTACTTCACAAACGAGGTCCTTCTTATATGAACTTTACATGATCTAAGAAAGATAAATCTTTTATTTCTATTTCTCTTCGTACCATGACTTGTCTGTACTTTCATGCTGTTGTCATTTTCTAATTAAATGTTTTTAAAATGTCTTAAAATTGAATAGCATCATTTAAATTAACTGGTAAATTTGCAGCATGGACCAGACAGACAGACTGACAGTGTAAGATAGACAGTGTTAGATAGACTGACAACGATAGAAGAACGAACAGACATACGAACAGATAGAGAGAGTACTAGACAGAAACGCAGACGATCGGCGAAAAAAAAAAGTCCAGACTGGGCATCGAACCCGGTACCCTTGGGCCAGCAGTCCAACGCCCTATCCACATAGCCATTGGAGTTCCTGAATGTTAGTGGTTTTTATTTTTGATATACAGACGGAGAAATACAAATGGCTGATTCAGCATTACAAGAATTATCGATCGTTCATGCAACAAGTCAGTCCTATTCATAGCTTTTTATTCAGAAGAAAAACACATTTCATATTGCGCATATTTATTTCAATGTCATTGACTTCAACGTGTATATATGGCCACCTTAGGCCTCTTTTTTTTCATTCGTCAATCTTTGAAACAACTGTACAAGACCTTTGACGGAGCAATATGGCCCCCTTGGGCTTCTTGGGGTTTTTTTTATTTTGTTTGTATGTCTTGTTTTTTTTTAATTCGTCAATCTTTGAAACAACTGTACAAGACCTTTGACGGAGCAATGTGGCCCCCTTGGGCCTCTTGTTTGTTTTGTTTTGGTTTTTTTTTTATTTTCATTTGTTTTGCTTGTTTGTTTGTTTGCTTGTTTTTTTCTTTTTTGATTCGACAATCTTTGAAACAACTGTACAAGACTTTTGACTGAGCAATATAGCTCCCTTGGGCCTCTTGTTTTTTTTTGTTTTTTTTTTTCATTTGTTTTGTTTGTTTGTTTGTTTGTCTTTTTCTTATTAAATTCCTTAATATTTGAAACAACTGTACAAGACCTTTGACGGAGCAATGTGGCCCCCTTGGGCATTTTTTTTTTCTCGTTTGTTTGTCTGTTTCTTTTTGAATTCGTCAATCTTTGAAATAACTGTACAAGATCTTTGACGGTTTGTTTATCCAATGACATTGGCTAGTCCTTCGAAAGGGGGAGGTTGATAAGTTTTTGCCCCCCCCCCCCCCCTTCCGACTTACATGTTACATACGTGTACATACCTGTTTTCACCTACCCTGTCTAGATCCGCCCTTGCAAAAGAAGCAAACACGATTTATTGATTCATAATTTTATTCTCTACATTCATGGTCAATGAGAGTCAAATAAAAAAAATACATTTTATGAAATTCTGTGTTGTTTACTCCTGAATACAAACCTGTAAATAGAATCGATCGATAAAGATTTATCATTCGGAACATGCTCGACATGTTGAGTCATATCATAGTCGCAAGATTTCATCCTTCTAAAGACTTTTGATGCAAAGCTTTGTCAGTTCTGCAATAGCTCAGCGGTAGAGCGTCAGACTTCGAATCGGAGGGTCCGGGATTCGATACCGGCCTTGGCCATTTTTTTCCCCTCAATTTTTTTCATTCGTAAGCAAACATAAAGTACAGTGCTTCAACATTGTTTTCATTTCAAAATTTATACGAGTATGTATTAGTTCAAAATGTTTTCTAACAGAATCAAGAAATATCGAATACATGTACCAGTTTGAAAACACTTGCTATATTGTCATGATTCATTGGAAAATCCCTCACATAATTAATATGCATGACCCAGGATGTGTTACAAATTTCATTGGTCAATTCAATCATGTGACCTGACATTACATGTACAAGATACGATGGGGCCTACCTTGGTGAAGGTACCTGGTTCGAGTCCAGCTGCGGCCAGTCGCATTTTTTCTATTTTCATTTCTGTTCTTAACAAGATGAAAATGAGAGGAATCCGTCTGCTATGTCCACAGGAACCTCCATCCTTCCATTTATTAAGGATTCCGATTTCCGTCGGAATCCTTTCTGTTATTGTATTGTCTTTTCTTTATTAAGGATTCCGACTATTCCGTCGGAATCCTTTCTGTTATTGCAATGTCTTTTCTTTATTCTTATTATTATTCTTATTATTATTTTTATTCTTACCCCCTCATCATTTCCAGACACTTTATTCAAAGGTCTTTTAACATAGAGCAAAAGGAATGGTACCTTTAGAAAGAGCATACCAAGATCTTCTTTAACTATTTTTTGTTTGTCGATAAGCTCACCAATGCCCCCGCTGGAGGTCATCAAAGGTCAAATCTTTAAACACTTATAATTCCTAAACAAACCGTACGATTTGAACGAAATTTGTTTTAAAATGTTCTTTGGGAAAATTGTAAACTTTTATACACTTACATGCTCGATAAAATATTTACGGTTTTCGCGCTATTGCAAGTTGAAAATGGAACTTTAAATTGGCACAGTGCCAATTTCTACAGTTTTTGAGATTTTGAGTTGAAACTTGGATGGTAGGCTACTAATAGGTAGTCATGGATGATGACCTAGTTTCAAGGTCACATAATGATTCTCAAGGTCACAACAAACTTTTGCCTATAGAACAGACTATTTGACCTTGACAGTTCAAACTTCATAAATACAATCATTGAGACAAGCCCTTTCACCTTGACCTTGGCCCAAGGTCAAATTTTGATTCTCAAGGTCACAACAGACTTTTGCCTATAGAACAAAGACCATTTGACCTTGAGAGTTCAAACTTGGCGAAAATATTCCTTGCATCAAATTCTTTCACCTTGGTGTCGACCCAAGGTCATTTGTTCGATTTCAAGGTCACAACAGACTTTTGTCAATAAAATATTGAGCTTTGATTAGATTATGAGGACTCTTGATGAGAATAAATTCAAATGCTTATCTTTTATCCATAACCTTGGTTAAAGGTCATATTAACTTTTTCAAGGTCATAACAAACATTTACTCTTGTAGAACTCACAGGATTTTGTCCTTAACTATTTATATTTCACACAAGTAGTATTTCTTATTTGAACTTTACATAGTAAGATAGATAACTCTTTTATTCTTGTTCTCTGTTTCTTTCTTTTTTAATCTTAGTAGCATTACATTTCAGTAGTTTCATGTTGTTGTCATTTTCTATTAATAAAAATTATCTCATTGCAAAATCATTGTGCAGTTCTTTTTTGAGAAAGTAATTGTAAAGGATTAGATATTGATTGTGCATGGAGTTTAAAGCTTTCGTGAACATGAAAGGTATTTATTATTTTTTTCTTCTATTTTGTTGATAAATAAAAAAGAGTCCCAAATTAGACATAAGCTCTTTTGACTCATTTGCTGAAGATAATATGGTGCTAAAGCAACTATTCTTTTTTCCATCTTCTTTATTCGGATTTTAGCACTTCAGTTCCGAGGAAGTTCTGATAAAGGAGGAATCCGTCTGTTGCTTGCAACAGTAGCCATCTAGTTCTATTGTCTTTTCTTTATTCTTATTATTATTCTTACCCCCAAACGTTCCAGACACTTTACAAAAAAGTACCACAATATATGATAAAGAGGAAAATACCATGTGAAAGAGCATATAAATATCTCAATTCAAATTTTTTTTCTTGTCGAAAAGTTCACATATGCCCCCGCTAGAGGTCACCAAAGGTCAAATCTTTAAACTCTTATAACTTCTAAAGTAACCGTACGATTTGAACGAAATTTGTTTTATATTGTTCTTTGGGAAATTTGCAAACTTTTATACGATCACATGCTCAATGAAATATTTACGGTTTTCGCGCTATAATGAGTTGAAAATGAAATTTTAAATTGGCACAGTGCCAATTTCTACAGTTTTTGAGATTTTGAATTGAAACTTATATGGTAGGTTACTTATAGGTAGTCATTGATGATGACCTAGTTTCAAGGTCAAATTATGATTCTCAAGGTCACAACAAACTTTTGCCTATAGAACAAAGACTATTTGACCTTGACAATTCAAACTTCATAAATACAATCATTGAGCCAAGCCCTTTCACCTTGACCTTGACCCAAGGTCAAATTTTGATTCTCAAGGTCACAACAAATTTTTGCCTATAGAACAAAGACCATTTGTCCATGACAGTTCAAACTTGGCGCAAATATTCCTTGCATCAAGTCCTTTCATCTTGACCTTGACCCAAGGTCATTTGTTCGATTTCAAGGTAACAACAGACTTTTGTTGATAAAATATTGAGCTTTGATTAGATTAAGAGGAATCTTGATAAGAATAAACTCAAATGCTTATCTTTTATCCATGACCTTGGTTCAAGGTAAAATAAACTTTTTCAAGGTCATAACAAACATTTACTCTTGTAAAATTCTTAGGATTTTGTCCTTAACTCTTTATTCTTCATACAAGTAGTACATCTTATTTGAACTTTACATAGTAAAATAGATAACTCTTTTCTTCTTGTTCTCTGTTTCTTTTTTTTTTCTTAGTAGCATTACATATCTGTACTTTTATGTTGTTGTCATTTTCTATTAATAGAAATTATCTCATTGCAAAATCATTGTGCAATTCTCTTTTGAGAGTGTAATTGTAAAGGATTTGATATTGATAGAGCATGGAGGTTAAGGCTTTCGTAAAAATAAAAGGTATTTATTATTTTTTTCTTCTATTTTGTTGATAAATGAATAAGAGTCCCAGGTTAGACATAAGCTCTTTTGACTCATTGGCTGAAGTGCATAAGGTACTAAAGCAACTATTCTTTTTTTCCATCTTCTTTTTTCGGATTTTAACACTTCAGTTCCGAGGAAGGTCTTATACAGGAGGAATCCGTCTGTTGCTTGCAACAGTAGCCATCTAGTTCTTATTATTCTTATTATTATTATTATTATTATTATTATTATTCTTACCCCCAAGCCAATCCAGTGACGTTACATCAAAGTACCGCATCATATATTAAAATGGAAAGTATCATGTAAAAGAGCAAATAAAGATCTTAATTTAATATTTTTTTCTTGTCGAAAAGTTCACATATGCCCCCGCTTGAGGTCATCAGCGGTCAAATCTTTAAACTCTTATAACTCCTTTACTAACCGTACGATTTGAACAAAATTTGTTTTATATTGTTCTTTGAGAAATTTGCAAACTTTTATACGCTTACATGCTCCATAAAATATTTACAGTTTTCAAGCTATTTCAAGTTGAAAATGGAACCTTAAATTGGCAAGGTGCCAATTTCTACAATTTTTGAGACTTTGAGTTGAAACTTGGATGTTAGGTCACTTATAGATAGTCATTTAATGTTGACCCTCTTTTCAAGGTCAAATTTTTATTCTCAAGGTCACATGAAACTTTTGCTTATAGAACAAAGACTATTTGACCTTCAGAGTTCAAACTTCATACATATAATTGTTAAGCCAAGCTCTTTCACCTTGAACTTGATCCAAGGTCAAATTCTCATTCTCAAGGTCACAACAGCATTTTTGCCTATAAAACAAAGACTGTTTGACCTTGAGAGTGCAAACTGGGTACAAATATTCCTTGCAGTAAGTCCTGTCACATTGACCTTGACCAAAGGTCATTCGTTCGATTTCAAGGTCATAACAGTCTTTTGTTGATAAAATATTGAGCTTTATTCAATTTCATATATATTTTGAAGAAAATGATATTCTATACTCATCTTTTTTCCTTGACCTTGGTTCAAGGTGAAAATTTCATTCTCAATGTCATAACAACATTTACTTGTTAAATACACAGTGTTTGTCATACACTACTTCTACTTCACAAACGAGGTCCTTCTTATATGAACTTTACATGATCTAAGAAAGATAAATCTTTTATTTCTATTTCTCTTCGTACCATGACTTGTCTGTACTTTCATGCTGTTGTCATTTTCTAATTAAATGTTTTTAAAATGTCTTAAAATTGAATAGCATCATTTAAATTAACTGGTAAATTTGCAGCATGGACCAGACAGACAGACTGACAGTGTAAGATAGACAGTGTTAGATAGACTGACAACGATAGAAGAACGAACAGACATACGAACAGATAGAGAGAGTACTAGACAGAAACGCAGACGATCGGCGAAAAAAAAAGTCCAGACTGGGCATCGAACCCGGTACCCTTGGGCCAGCAGTCCAACGCCCTATCCACATAGCCATTGGAGTTCCTGAATGTTAGTGGTTTTTATTTTTGATATACAGACGGAGAAATACAAATGGCTGATTCAGCATTACAAGAATTATCGATCGTTCATGCAACAAGTCAGTCCTATTCATAGCTTTTTATTCAGAAGAAAAACACATTTCATATTGCGCATATTTATTTCAATGTCATTGACTTCAACGTGTATATATGGCCACCTTAGGCCTCTTTTTTTCATTCGTCAATCTTTGAAACAACTGTACAAGACCTTTGACGGAGCAATATGGCCCCCTTGGGCTTCTTGGGGTTTTTTTTATTTTGTTTGTATGTCTTGTTTTTTTTTAATTCGTCAATCTTTGAAACAACTGTACAAGACCTTTGACGGAGCAATGTGGCCCCCTTGGGCCTCTTGTTTGTTTTGTTTTGGGTTTTTTTTTTATTTTCATTTGTTTTGCTTGTTTGTTTGTTTGCTTGTTTTTTTCTTTTTTGATTCGACAATCTTTGAAACAACTGTACAAGACTTTTGACTGAGCAATATAGCTCCCTTGGGCCTCTTGTTTTTTTTTTTTTTTTTCATTTGTTTTGTTTGTTTGTTTGTTTGTCTTTTTCTTATTAAATTCCTTAATATTTGAAACAACTGTACAAGACCTTTGACGGAGCAATGTGGCCCCCTTGGGCATTTTTTTTTTCTCGTTTGTTTGTCTGTTTCTTTTTGAATTCGTCAATCTTTGAAATAACTGTACAAGATCTTTGACGGTTTGTTTATCCAATGACATTGGCTAGTCCTTCGAAAGGGGGAGGTTGATAAGTTTTTGCCCCCCCCCCCTTCCGACTTACATGTTACATACGTGTACATATCTGTTTTCACCTACCCTGTCTAGATCCGCCCTTGCAAAAGAAGCAAACACGATTTATTGATTCATAATTTTATTCTCTACATACATGGTCAATGAGAGTCAAATAAAAAAAATACATTTTATGAAATTCTGTGTTGTTTACTCCTGAATACAAACCTGTAAATAGAATCGATCGATAAAGATTTATCATTCGGAACATGCTCGACATGTTGAGTCATATCATAGTCGCAAGATTTCATCCTTCTAAAGACTTTTGATGCAAAGCTTTGTCAGTTCTGCAATAGCTCAGCGGTAGAGCGTCAGACTTCGAATCGGAGGGTCCGGGGTTCGATACCGGCCTTGGCCATTTTTTTCCCCTCAATTTTTTTCATTCGTAAGCAAACATAAAGTACAGTGCTTCAACATTGTTTTCATTTCAAAATTTATACGAGTATGTATTAGTTCAAAATGTTTTCTAACAGAATCAAGAAATATCGAATACATGTACCAGTTTGAAAACACTTGCTATATTGTCATGATTCATTGGAAAATCCCTCACATAATTAATATGCATGACCCAGGATGTGTTACAAATTTCATTGGTCAATTCAATCATGTGACCTGACATTACATGTACAAGATACGATGGGACCTACCTTGGTGAAGGTACCTGGTTCGAGTCCAGCTGCGGCCAGTCATTTTCGCATTTTTTCTATTTTCATTTCTGTTCTTAACAAGATGAAAATGAGAGGAATCCGTCTGCTATGTCCACAGGAACCTCCATCCTTCCATTTATTAAGGATTCCGATTTCCGTCGGAATCCTTTCTGTTATTGTATTGTCTTTTCTTTATTCTTATTAAGGATTCCGACTTCCGTCGGAATCCTTTCTGTTATTGTATTGTCTTTTCTTTATTCTTATTATTCTTATTATTATTATTATTCTTACCCCCCAACCAATCCAGAGACTTTACAACAAAGTACCGAATCATATGATAAAATGGAAAGTATCATGTGAAAGAGCAAATAAAGATCTTCATTTAAAATTTTTTTCTTGTCGAATAGTTCACATATGCCCCCGCTAGAGGTCATGAAAGGTAAAATCTTTAAAACCTTATAACTCCTAAACTAACCGTGCGATTTGAATGAAATTTGTTTTAAATTGTTCTTTGGGAAATTTGCAAACTTTTATACGCTTACATGCTCGATAAAATATTTACGGTTTTCGCGCTATTTTGAGTTGAAAATGGAACTTTAAATTGGCACAGTGCCAATTTCTACAGTTTTTGAGATTTTGAGTTGAAACTTGGATGGTAGTTTACTTATAGGTAGTCATTTATTGTTGACCTAGTTTCAAGGTCAAATTATGATTCTCAAGGTCACAACAAACTTTTGCCTATAGAACAAAGACTATTTGACCTTGACACTTCAAACTTCATAAATACAATCATTGACCCAAGCCCTTCCCCCTTGACCTTGGCCCAAGGTCAAATTCTCATTCTCAAGGTCACAACAAAATTTTTCCTATAGAACAAAGACCATTTGACCTTGAGAGTTCAAACTTGGCGCAAATATTCCTTGCATCAAGTCCTTTCACCTTGACCTTGACCCAAGGTCATTTATTCGATTTCAAGGTCACAACATACTTTTGTTGATAAAATATTGAGCTTTGAATAGATGAAAAGAAATCTTGATGATAATAAAGTAAAATGCTTATCTTTCATCCATGACCTTGGTTCAAGGTCAAATAAACTTTTTCAAGGTCATAACAAACATTTACTCTTGTAGGATTGATAGGATTTTGTTCTTAAATATTTATTCTTCACACAAGTAGTACTTTTTATTTGAACTTTACATAGTAAGATAGATAACTCTTTTATTCTTGTTCTCTGTTTCTTTTTTTTTTATCTTAGTAGCATTACTTGTCTGTACTTTCATGCTGTTGTCATTCTCTATTTATAGAAATTTTCTCATTGCTAATTCATTGTGCAATTCTTTTTGGAATAGTTATTTAACAGGATTCAAAATGGATAGAATAGATCTAGGACTTTAAAGCCTTCCTAAACTTGAAAGGTATTTATCGTTTTTTCTCCTTTTTTGTCGATAAATAGATAAGAGTCCCAAGTTAGACATAAGCTCTTTTGACTCATTTCCTGAAGTGAATAAGGTACTAAAGCAACTATTCTTTTTTCATCTTCCTTTTTCGGATTTTAACATTTCAGTTCCGAGGAAGGTCAAATAAAGGAGGAATCCGTCTGTTGCTTGCAACAGTAGCCATCTAGTTATTCTTATTATTATTATTATTATTATTATTCTTACCCCCAAGCCAATCCAGTGACGTTACATCAAAGTACCGCATCATATGATAAAATGGAAAGTATCATGTAAAAGAGCAAATAAAGATCTTAATTTAATATTTTTTTCTTGTCGAAAAGTTCACATATGCCCCCGCTTGAGGTCATCAGCGGTCAAATCTTTAAACTCTTATAACTCCTTTACTAACCGTACGATTTGAACAAAATTTGTTTTATATTGTTCTTTGAGAAATTTGCAAACTTTTATACGCTTACATGCTCCATAAAATATTTACAGTTTTCAAGCTATTTCAAGTTGAAAATGGAACCTTAAATTGGCAAGGTGCCAATTTCTACAATTTTTGAGACTTTGAGTTGAAACTTGGATGTTAGGTCACTTATAGATAGTCATTTAATGTTGACCCTCTTTTCAAGGTCAAATTTTTATTCTCAAGGTCACATGAAACTTTTGCTTATAGAACAAAGACTATTTGACCTTCAGAGTTCAAACTTCATACATATAATTGTTAAGCCAAGCTCTTTCACCTTGAACTTGATCCAAGGTCAAATTCTCATTCTCAAGGTCACAACAGCATTTTTGCCTATAAAACAAAGACTGTTTGACCTTGAGAGTGCAAACTGGGTACAAATATTCCTTGCAGTAAGTCCTGTCACATTGACCTTGACCAAAGGTCATTCGTTCGATTTCAAGGTCATAACAGTCTTTTGTTGATAAAATATTGAGCTTTATTCAATTTCATATATATTTTGAAGAAAATGATATTCTATACTCATCTTTTTTCCTTGACCTTGGTTCAAGGTGAAAATTTCATTCTCAATGTCATAACAACATTTACTTGTTAAATACACAGTGTTTGTCATACACTACTTCTACTTCACAAACGAGGTCCTTCTTATATGAACTTTACATGATCTAAGAAAGATAAATCTTTTATTTCTATTTCTCTTCGTACCATGACTTGTCTGTACTTTCATGCTGTTGTCATTTTCTAATTAAATGTTTTTAAAATGTCTTAAAATTGAATAGCATCATTTAAATTAACTGGTAAATTTGCAGCATGGACCAGACAGACAGACTGACAGTGTAAGATAGACAGTGTTAGATAGACTGACAACGATAGAAGAACGAACAGACATACGAACAGATAGAGAGAGTACTAGACAGAAACGCAGACGATCGGCGAAAAAAAAGTCCAGACTGGGCATCGAACCCGGTACCCTTGGGCCAGCAGTCCAACGCCCTATCCACATAGCCATTGGAGTTCCTGAATGTTAGTGGTTTTTATTTTTGATATACAGACGGAGAAATACAAATGGCTGATTCAGCATTACAAGAATTATCGATCGTTCATGCAACAAGTCAGTCCTATTCATAGCTTTTTATTCAGAAGAAAAACACATTTCATATTGCGCATATTTATTTCAATGTCATTGACTTCAACGTGTATATATGGCCACCTTAGGCCTCTTTTTTTTCATTCGTCAATCTTTGAAACAACTGTACAAGACCTTTGACGGAGCAATATGGCCCCCTTGGGCTTCTTGGGGGTTTTTTTATTTTGTTTGTATGTCTTGTTTTTTTTAATTCGTCAATCTTTGAAACAACTGTACAAGACCTTTGACGGAGCAATGTGGCCCCCTTGGGCCTCTTGTTTGTTTTGTTTTGGTTTTTTTTTTTATTTTCATTTGTTTTGCTTGTTTGTTTGTTTGCTTGTTTTTTTCTTTTTTGATTCGACAATCTTTGAAACAACTGTACAAGACTTTTGACTGAGCAATATAGCTCCCTTGGGCCTCTTGTTTTTTTTTTTTTTTTCATTTGTTTTGTTTGTTTGTTTGTTTGTCTTTTTCTTATTAAATTCCTTAATATTTGAAACAACTGTACAAGACCTTTGACGGAGCAATGTGGCCCCCTTGGGCATTTTTTTTTTTTCTCGTTTGTTTGTCTGTTTCTTTTTGAATTCGTCAATCTTTGAAATAACTGTACAAGATCTTTGACGGTTTGTTTATCCAATGACATTGGCTAGTCCTTCGAAAGGGGGAGGTTGATAAGTTTTTGCCCCCCCCCCCTTCCGACTTACATGTTACATACGTGTACATACCTGTTTTCACCTACCCTGTCTAGATCCGCCCTTGCAAAAGAAGCAAACACGATTTATTGATTCATAATTTTATTCTCTACATACATGGTCAATGAGAGTCAAATAAATAAAAATACATTTTATGAAATTCTGTGTTGTTTACTCCTGAATACAAACCTGTAAATAGAATCGATCGATAAAGATTTATCATTCGGAACATGCTCGACATGTTGAGTCATATCATAGTCGCAAGATTTCATCCTTCTAAAGACTTTTGATGAAAAGATTTGTCAGTTCTGCAATAGCTCAGCGGTAGAGCGTCAGACTTCGAATCGGAGGGTCCGGGGTTCGATACCGGCCTTGGCCATTTTTTTCCCCTCAATTTTTTTCATTCGTAAGCAAACATAAAGTACAGTGCTTCAACATTGTTTTCATTTCAAAATTTATACGAGTATGTATTAGTTCAAAATGTTTTCTAACAGAATCAAGAAATATCGAATACATGTACCAGTTTGAAAACACTTGCTATATTGTCATGATTCATTGGAAAATCCCTCACATAATTAATATGCATGACCCAGGATGTGTTACAAATTTCATTGGTCAATTCAGTCATGTGACCTGACATTACATGTACAAGATACGATGGGGCCTACCTTGGTGAAGGTACCTGGTTCGAGTCCAGCTGCGGCCAGTCATTTTCGCATTTTTTCTATTTTCATTTCTGTTCTTAACAAGATGAAAATGAGAGGAATCCGTCTGCTATGTCCACAGGAACCTCCATCCTTCCATTTATTAAGGATTCCGATTTCCGTCGGAATCCTTTCTGTTATTGTATTGTCTTTTCTTTATTCTTATTATTCTTATTATTATTATTATTATTATTATTCTTACCCCCAAGCCAATCCAGTGACGTTACATCAAAGTACCGCATCATATGATAAAATGGAAAGTATCATGTAAAAGAGCAAATAAAGATCTTAATTTAATATTTTTTTCTTGTCGAAAAGTTCACATATGCCCCCGCTTGAGGTCATCAGCGGTCAAATCTTTAAACTCTTATAACTCCTTTGCTAACCGTACGATTTGAACAAAATTTGTTTTATATTGTTCTTTGAGAAATTTGCAAACTTTTATACGCTTACATGCTCCATAAAATATTTACAGTTTTCAAGCTATTTCAAGTTGAAAATGGAACCTTAAATTGGCAAGGTGCCAATTTCTACAATTTTTGAGACTTTGAGTTGAAACTTGGATGTTAGGTCACTTATAGATAGTCATTTAATGTTGACCCTCTTTTCAAGGTCAAATTTTTATTCTCAAGGTCACATGAAACTTTTGCTTATAGAACAAAGACTATTTGACCTTCAGAGTTCAAACTTCATACATATAATTGTTAAGCCAAGCTCTTTCACCTTGAACTTGATCCAAGGTCAAATTCTCATTCTCAAGGTCACAACAGCATTTTTGCCTATAAAACAAAGACTGTTTGACCTTGAGAGTGCAAACTGGGTACAAATATTCCTTGCAGTAAGTCCTGTCACATTGACCTTGACCAAAGGTCATTCGTTCGATTTCAAGGTCATAACAGTCTTTTGTTGATAAAATATTGAGCTTTATTCAATTTCATATATATTTTGAAGAAAATGATATTCTATACTCATCTTTTTTCCTTGACCTTGGTTCAAGGTGAAAATTTCATTCTCAATGTCATAACAACATTTACTTGTTAAATACACAGTGTTTGTCATACACTACTTCTACTTCACAAACGAGGTCCTTCTTATATGAACTTTACATGATCTAAGAAAGATAAATCTTTTATTTCTATTTCTCTTCGTACCATGACTTGTCTGTACTTTCATGCTGTTGTCATTTTCTAATTAAATGTTTTTAAAATGTCTTAAAATTGAATAGCATCATTTAAATTAACTGGTAAATTTGCAGCATGGACCAGACAGACAGACTGACAGTGTAAGATAGACAGTGTTAGATAGACTGACAACGATAGAAGAACGAACAGACATACGAACAGATAGAGAGAGTACTAGACAGAAACGCAGACGATCGGCGAAAAAAAAAGTCCAGACTGGGCATCGAACCCGGTACCCTTGGGCCAGCAGTCCAACGCCCTATCCACATAGCCATTGGAGTTCCTGAATGTTAGTGGTTTTTATTTTTGATATACAGACGGAGAAATACAAATGGCTGATTCAGCATTACAAGAATTATCGATCGTTCATGCAACAAGTCAGTCCTATTCATAGCTTTTTATTCAGAAGAAAAACACATTTCATATTGCGCATATTTATTTCAATGTCATTGACTTCAACGTGTATATATGGCCACCTTAGGCCTCTTTTTTTTCATTCGTCAATCTTTGAAACAACTGTACAAGACCTTTGACGGAGCAATATGGCCCCCTTGGGTTTCTTGGGGTTTTTTTTATTTTGTTTGTATGTCTTGTTTTTTTTAATTCGTCAATCTTTGAAACAACTGTACAAGACCTTTGACGGAGCAATGTGGCCCCCTTGGGCCTCTTGTTTGTTTTGTTTTGGTTTTTTTTTTATTTTCATTTGTTTTGCTTGTTTGTTTGTTTGCTTGTTTTTTTCTTTTTTGATTCGACAAT
Source organism: Pinctada fucata (assembly GCA_028142955.1). NCBI lineage: Eukaryota > Metazoa > Mollusca > Bivalvia > Pterioida > Pteriidae > Pinctada > Pinctada fucata. The sequence goes on along the minus strand of AP027102.1, from coordinate 88,551,531 downwards.
CTTTGAAACAACTGTACAAGACTTTTGACTGAGCAATATAGCTCCCTTGGGCCTCTTGTTTTTTTTTTTTTTTTCATTTGTTTTGTTTGTTTGTTTGTTTGTCTTTTTCTTATTAAATTCCTTAATATTTGAAACAACTGTACAAGACCTTTGACGGAGCAATGTGGCCCCCTTGGGCATTTTTTTTTTTTCTCGTTTGTTTGTCTGTTTCTTTTTGAATTCGTCAATCTTTGAAATAACTGTACAAGATCTTTGACGGTTTGTTTATCCAATGACATTGGCTAGTCCTTCGAAAGGGGGAGGTTGATAAGTTTTTGCCCCCCCCCCTTCCGACTTACATGTTACATACGTGTACATACCTGTTTTCACCTACCCTGTCTAGATCCGCCCTTGCAAAAGAAGCAAACACGATTTATTGATTCATAATTTTATTCTCTACATACATGGTCAATGAGAGTCAAATAAAAAAAATACATTTTATGAAATTCTGTGTTGTTTACTCCTGAATACAAACCTGTAAATAGAATCGATCGATAAAGATTTATCATTCGGAACATGCTCGACATGTTGAGTCATATCATAGTCGCAAGATTTCATCCTTCTAAAGACTTTTGATGCAAAGCTTTGTCAGTTCTGCAATAGCTCAGCGGTAGAGCGTCAGACTTCGAATCGGAGGGTCCGGGGTTCGATACCGGCCTTGGCCATTTTTTTCCCCTCAATTTTTTTCATTCGTAAGCAAACATAAAGTACAGTGCTTCAACATTGTTTTCATTTCAAAATTTATACGAGTATGTATTAGTTCAAAATGTTTTCTAACAGAATCAAGAAATATCGAATACATGTACCAGTTTGAAAACACTTGCTATATTGTCATGATTCATTGGAAAATCCCTCACATAATTAATATGCATGACCCAGGATGTGTTACAAATTTCATTGGTCAATTCAATCATGTGACCTGACATTACATGTACAAGATACGATGGGACCTACCTTGGTGAAGGTACCTGGTTCGAGTCCAGCTGCGGCCAGTCATTTTCGCATTTTTTCTATTTTCATTTCTGTTCTTAACAAGATGAAAATGAGAGGAATCCGTCTGCTATGTCCACAGGAACCTCCATCCTTCCATTTATTAAGGATTCCGATTTCCGTCGGAATCCTTTCTGTTATTGTATTGTCTTTTCTTTATTCTTATTATTCTTATTATTATTATTATTATTATTATTCTTACCCCCAAGCCAATCCAGTGACGTTACATCAAAGTACCGCATCATATGATAAAATGGAAAGTATCATGTAAAAGAGCAAATAAAGATCTTAATTTAATATTTTTTTCTTGTCGAAAAGTTCACATATGCCCCCGCTTGAGGTCATCAGCGGTCAAATCTTTAAACTCTTATAACTCCTAAACTAACCGTACGATTTGAACGAAATTTGTTTTATATTGATCTTTGGGAAATTTGCAAACTTTTATACGCTTACATGCTCGATAAAATATTTACGGTTTTCGTGCTATTTTGAGTTGAAAATGGAACTTTAAATTGGCACAGTGCCAATTTCTACAGTTTTTGAGATTTTGAGTTGAAATTTGGATGGTAGGCTACTAATAGGTAGTCATTGATGATGACCTAGTTTCAAGGTCACATTATGATTCTCAAGGTCACAACAAACTTTTGCCTATAGAACAAAGACTATTTGACCTTGACAATTCAAACTTCATAAATACAATCATTGAGCCAAGACCTTTCACCTTGACCTTGGCCCAAGGTCAAATTTTGATTCTCAAGGTCACAACAAACTTTTGTCTATAGAACAAAGACCATTTGACCTTGAGAGTTCAAACTTGGCGCAAATATTCTTTGCATCAAGTCCTTTCACCTTGACCTTGACCCAAGGTCATTTCTTCGATTTCAAGGTCACAACAGACTTTTGTCGATAAAATATTGAGCTTTGATTAGATTAAGAGGACTCTTGATGAGAATAAATTCAAATGCTTATCTTTTATCCATGACCTTGGTTAAAGGTCAAATTAACTTTTTCAAGGTCATAACAAACATTTATGTTTGTAAAATTCACAGGGTTTTGTCCTTAACTATTTATTCTTCACACAAGTAGTACTTCTTATTTGAACTTTACATAGTAAGATAGATAACTCTTTTATTCTTGTTCTCTGTTTCTTTCTTTTTTATTCTTAGTAGCATTACATATCAGTAGTTTCATGTTGTTGTCATTTTCTATTAATAGAAATTATCTCATTACAAAATCATTGTGCAATTCTTTTTTGAGAAAGTTATTCTAAAGGATTAGATATTGATTGAGCATGGAGTTTAAAGCTTTCGTAAACATGAAAGGTATTTATTATTTTTTTCTTCTATTTTGTTGATAAATAAATAAGAGTCCCAAAATAGACATAAGCTCTTTTGACTCATTTGCTGAAGTTTATATGGTACTAAAGCTCCTATTCTTTTTTCCATCTTCTTTATTCCGATTTTAGCACTTCAGTTCCGAGGAAGGTCTAATAAAGGAGGAATCCGTCTGTTGCTTGCAACAGTAGCCATCTAGTTCTTATTATTATTATTAAGGATTCCGACTTCCGTCGGAATCCTTTCTGTTATTGTATTGTCTTTTCTTTATTCTTATTATTATTCTTATTATTATTATTATTCTTACCCCCAAACCGTTCCGGACACTTTACAAAAAAGTACAGCGTCGTATGAAAAAACGGAAAGCACCATGTGAAGGAGCATATAAAGATCTTGAATGAAATTTTTTTTCTTGTCAAATGGTTCACATATGCCCCCGCTGGAGGTCATCAAAGGTCAAATTTTTAAACTCTTATAACTCCTTAACTAACCGTCGGATTTGAACAAAATTTGTTTTATATTGTTCTTTGGGAAATTTGCAAACTTTTATACGCTTACATGCTCGGTAAAATATTTACGGTTTTCGTGTTATTTTGAGTTGAAAATTAAACTTTAAATTGGCACAGTGCCAATTTCTACAGTTTTTGAGATTTTGAGTTGAAATTTGGATGGTAGGCTACTAATAGGTAGTCATTGATGATGACTAAGTTTCAAGGTCACATTATGATTCTCAAGGTCACAACAAACTTTTGCCTATAGAATAAAGACTATTTGACCTTGAAAGTTCAAACTTCAGAAATACAATCATTGAGCCAAGCCCTTTCACCTTGACCTTGGCCCAAGGTCAAATTTTGATTCTCAAGGTCACAACAAACTTTTGCCTATAGAACAAGGACCATTTGACCTTGAGAGTTCAAACTTGGCGCAAATATTCCTTGCATCAAGTCCTTTCACCTTGACCTTGACCCAAGGTTTTTTGTTCGATTTCAAGGTCACAACAGATTTTTGTCGATAAAATATTGAGCTTTGATTAGATTAAGAGGACTCTTGATGAGAATAAATTCAAATGCTTATCTTTTATCCATGACCTTGGTTAAAGGTCAAATTAACTTTTTCAAGGTAATAACAAACATTTACTCTTGTAGAATTCACAGGATTTTGTCCTTAACTATTTAGTCTTCAAACAAGTAGTACTTCTTATTTGAACTTTACATAGTAAGATAGATAACTCTTTTATTCTTGTTCTCAGTTTCTTTCTTTTTTATTCTTAGTAGCATTACATATCAGTAGTTTCATGTTGTTGTCATTTTCTATTAATAGAAATTATCTCATTGCAAAATCATTGTGCAATTCTGTTTTGAGAAAGTCATTGTAAAGGATTAGATATTGATTGTTTATGGAGTTTAAAGCTTTCGTAAACATGAAGGGTATTTATTATTTTTTCTTCTATTTTGTTGATAAATAAACAAGAGTCCCAAATAAGATATAAGCTCTTTTGACTCATTTGCTGAAGTTAATATGGTACTAAAGCAACTATTCTTTTTTCAATCTTCTTTATTCGGATTTTAGCACTTCAGTTCCAAGGAAGGTCTAATAAAGGAGGAATCCGTCTGTTGCTTGCAACAGTAGCCATCTAGTTGTTAATACTTTTGTGTTTATCTATACTAAAGATTGATATTTATTTGGAAATATTAGAGTTACATTATTAAAGGTATGATATGTTATTTGGTGATAACTGATATGTACTTTTAAAAACTTAGAGATTTGCATTATTAAGGTAAAAAATGACTTAGAATTTCAATTTTTTGAAATTTTGAATAATTCTCATCAACAGAAATATGACAATACAAAAAGAAATAAAAGATAAAAAAAAAACCCTCTCACAAACAAAGATAACATACGTATATGAATGCGATAAATCTTACCTCACTCTAGAGTTCTCAAATGAGAAAAAGTTTTACACAAAAGTTTACAATTATCTATAGTTGTTTTTGTGGAATGACAATATCTCAATACATAATGCAAATAATAGGACAGTAGCTACAGTATGATAGATATACTTAACTTAATTTTACAACGGAATTTGTATCTCAGTATCTGTTGAAAAGAAAATGTCCATCAATTACGGCAGCACTTTGATTTGAAAGAGTGTGTTTACCTTGATGTAGAAACTACATTTTCAATGTTTGTTTTAAACTTATATAACGTCATAGTTGGTCAGTTTTACTGGTAAGTTATTGACACACTGAAAAATACTCAATAATTGTCTTGTTGACAGATAACGAACGGTGAAATAAGTGCGGATAATAGGTAATCAGTCAAATTCTGGCAGGAAGTATTCCAACGAAAAAGTAACGATTGTAATTCAGAAATCAAAGGTCCAGGGTAATATGGCAAAATTTTGTAAGGTCCCATTAACAAGGCAATCGCGATCCTCCGAAGAAGCCCGGAGGGAGTGAGCGTACAAGCAACACCCACCGCGAATGCCAAGTAGATACGTGTCAAATCCGGTGATGTCCAAATAGGTAAAAGATGGTCAATTGGAAAAGTCATACTTAACAGCAATTCTCTGTAAGAACCAAAGAATTTCAAGACATGTTGGCACGGCATGTCATGGATTTTTGAGATTTTTGGTATGGAAGTTCAATATGAAGTACTAGTATGTAAATCAACCCCAGTTTTTTCAAAAAGGTTGTCGTTGCCATGGTAACCGTGTCTGAAGTTGCAAAAATCGGGAAAATCTATAGGACAAGGCATATTTGTAGGCTTCGTTACCATGGAAACAGGTACTTTATTAATCTGAAATTGCTTTGATTATTTTCTTTTAATCCTTATTATTATGCATATTTGTAAAGTTTTTTACATTCATCTCGGATGCTTTGTGTATACAAGATGAAAAATTGGGCCAAAACAGGGTATCAAATAGCTCTGTTTTGGGTTATATGCAATAAAATGATAAATGTATAACTTATTTCTTTGAACTATTGATTAAGTTTCTTCACATCTTCGAATATCTAAATTCTTGGTGAGTATTTTGATAAAAAAGGGACGAAATCTGTATTTTTCTTGTTTTTTGACGGAAAAATATTTTCCTATTGAATTGCTACAAATCAATAAATTCTAAGATTTGTCTTTCTTATACTCATGTGCTTTCATAATATATATGACATATGAAACTTTTTAGATAAAAAAAATCACTTAAATCGATACAAAAAAAATTTAGAAATCAATATTTTAAGCAAAATTTGAGTCTCGAAGTATAAATGACCTTGAACATCAAGCCAATGACCTTAAACATTTTAATTGTTCTTATGTAAAACATATGAGTCATATCTATACATGCATACATTTTGACAATCTTATGTAACTCTAAAGAGGAATAAAATCAATTTCAAAGATAATATGAAACAAGCAAAAAGGTCTAATGTTGCCATGGCAACGGTCTTTGACGACAGAATTTAGGTAAAACTCTTAAATACCCACTCCAATTTTTCGTTCATTTTATTTGTCAATAAACATACATTTCCATTTATGAAAATCACTAGTCTCCTATCGGTGCCTTTTGTGATATTTAAGACTGAAAATGGTCAAAAACACACTAAATTGGCCCTTATTTTCACTTCTATTTTTCGCTTCATTTTGACTTATTTTGGCTTAATACAATAAGCTTCCTGTAATAAATATCACATATCTAAGTGTACTAAGTAAGAATGGAAGTAAGGAAGAATAGATAATATAAAGATGAACAAGCTGTTACAGCGGTATCCATGGCAACGAAGTCTCCGGAGCTGGCTTATTTCATGGTCCCAAAAGTGCTATAAATAGAATGACCTCGTTACCAGAGGTCACATTGGCCAATAAGTGTTATTTTCATGGTCAGTACTTAATATATACCCATTATACTGAAAATCATCAAAATCCATGACATGCCGTGCCGAACGATTTTGGTCCTTACAGAGAATGGCTATTAAGTACTTGAAAGACAAAAGTCATTGTGCGCATTTCAGATTCGCGGTGGGCAATGAAACGGAGTCATAATGAAAATTGTCGATTTGAATGAAAAAAAATATTTTTTTATTGTTATTCTTTCCTTTCCTTCATAACCTTTTCATCGGGGGAATGATCTTTAACAAAACTTTGTTTCAACAACATGAACGTGAAACATAACATAATACAGGATCATCCCTTTGTAATGAATTAAAATTCACCAACAGATTTGTCGGTAGGAGAATAAGAACAGACATTATAATTAATCTGATGAATAAATTTGCATCTAATAGTATCATAATTCTTCTTTTAAGAAACAATCTGAAGAGAAAATTCCCTACCATTTTAAGTGAGATGTGATGACAGTAAATTAATAGAAACAAAGCAGTAGGTGCTTATTCTTCCAAGGCATCAAATCTTATCTCCATTGGGGTTTCAATTTCGTTCCTCTAAAGAATCAATTCGGTTGTTTTATAATACTTACTTATATGTAAATAATCCCCTTCATATCTATAAACTTTTGCCACCGGTGTTTAAGGGCCTCAATGTCACTTTGAAAGAACTCCTTATCTTGACTGGTCAGAAAACCATTCACAGCAAGTATGACGTCATCGTCGGACTGAAAGTGGGTGTCAGCAATAGCTGCTTTCAGTTTTGGGAATAGATGAAAGTCTGATGGAGCAAGATCATGTGAATTAGGCGTTTGCACAAATCAAATTGAAGCCACAATTATGAATGGCAGGCACGGCAGTAATGTTTCTACATTGTACGTTGGTGTTCCTTGTGCCTTATGTGTCTCTTTCTGTGTGTGTCTGCTCTGTGTTTTTGAATTGGGCATTTTGGAGTATCGCTGTGGATGCTGCAATCTGGTGTTGTTTGAGATCCTCTCCTTGGTTTTGTGAACAGATGATGGAACAACATACCTTAAACTAGTCAGCTTTCCGCGGCGCTTAAGCTTGGCTGCAAACATTACCATCAGTTATTCAGTCTCAAAGTCGAGAAGGCACGGCAAAATCATTAGAATTTCCATAGGAACGGTTGCGAACCTCGGAATAAATATCATTGAAACCATGTGTCTGAGGAGAGTCAGCATCTCCTGATTGCATTCAACACACGTCGCAACAACTCCATGAAAACTTGTCAAATTCGAAGATTCTCTCGATGTACATATTGATGTACATATTAGTAAGTTTTTCTTGTTTGGTGATGATGACAGCCATTCAATCACAATTCAGAATGTCAATTATTTTTCTGGAAAGGGAGATCTGATATGCATTTAGCACTTTCTATATATGCATAACCTCAGCAAGAGCATGTTTTGTGAATATTGTTTTCAACATCGACGGCGGGTGCGGCTAGCTAAACAGGGGGTCCCATCTCCATCTTGAAGGGGTCTGTCTAAATTCAATTTTGTGTTCTATTGTTGAGATTGTTGTCAGGATCATCTTTAACTCAACTTTAACTGGGACGCTCTATATTATTGTATTTATATTTAGATATTGATAAATTGGTTACTTTGGTTTTTCTTTGTTATATTCTTTTTTGTCACATTATTGTGAAGTGTAAAGCAGTTGTTACAATACGCAAATAAAGAGAAGAAGCCTTTAGTTTATGGTTATCCATATCATATGACACTAGCATTCATTAGCAAAGTATAAAATAGCCGCCCTAAGTCGATAACGGTTGTTTGTTAGTCTCTTTTGTATAAATTCTATGTTTGTGCGTCTCTGATTATCCTAGCGTTCTATGTGTTTTAATCGTTCACAAGGTATGGTTGCTGTAGTGTCTTTTTGCAGAATAAGTTCGTCCCTTCAATCTCATTTGTATTATTGACTGTTGTTTTCAGTGTCCGGATAACCAGATGGTCGTTAAAAGTCAGTACATTTTTCTCTCTAATCTTGTGTTGCCATACATGATTCAATAGTACATTTGCTTCGTTTATCTGCTTATCTTGGTATTGGAGTTGTTTTTGTGTCATTGTTTTGGTTGCTTTTAAGAGTAGGACTATTTTACGTTAATAGTATATTCCAATTTTGCGCGTGATTACTGAAATCATCTCTTTTGTATAAATACAAAAGAGACTAATTTATTCCAATTTTGCGCATGATGACTGAAATCATCATTAAGGAATTTCTTCGGTCGCTTCGGGAATATTATAAAAGCATATGAGATCCCCCTTTCCAGAATGATCAGTGACATTCTACATTATGATTGAATGGCTTTCATCATCACCAAACAAGACATACTTACCTGATATGTACATCAAAATGTACATAGAGACAATCACCGAATTTGACAGGTTTCCATGGAGCTGTTGCGACGGGTGTTTCATGCAATCAGGAGACTCTGACTCTCCCCGGGCACCTGGTTTCACTTCGGAATGTTGTTCATTCCGGGTTTCGCAACCGTTTCCATGGAAATTCTCACGATTTTGCCTTGCCTTCTCGACTTTGAGACTGAATAACGGATAGGTACTTCTTTGATGTTTATTCAAGTATGGACACTCCAGTGTAGTTTTTTTTCTGATTCTTCATTACGTGCTAAATAAGCTTAATTTATGTATCAGACTATGATATTTGAATCTATGTTCACCGCGCACTCTCCCGATGAAGTACGGGAAATGGATGGAGATGGTTAGTGGTATGTTAAAGCTAGCCAACAGGGGATGCTTACTCCTCCCGGGCACCTGGTCCCACCTCTAGCTTGCTAGGGACCGTCGATGCTTAATTTCGTGCTCTATTGTGAGTGTTGTTGAGATTATCGTCAGGATCTTCTTTAACTCATTTGTGTCACACTTATGCCCTTTGCCGTGTGGAGCTCGTAAAAAAGATGCTTACTCCTCCCGGGCACCTGGTCCCACCTCTAGCTTGCTAGGGGTCCGTCGATGCTTAATTTCGTGCTCTATTGTGAGTGTTGTTGAGATTAGGCCATATACAAAAAAATCCTGGTTCTAAGACACCGCCGCGCGCTCAAAATTCCTCCCGATGAGACGTTTTTATCGTGGGAAGGGAAAAAAATAGCCGCCGCCCGCCAGATTTCTCATGCTGATAAATATAATTTTCTATTAATAGAACAGGGATTTCTGTACAAACGAAAAGTAGAAATGTCTGTTTCAGTACAGCGCTTTACGTTTTAACGGCGCTTGTCGGTTTTGTTAAGACTTTACACGACCAAGACGCTTAGGTGCCCTGACTTCTGTGGAGGGAAATACTGTACTTTGTTATTGTACACAAGATGCAAAATGGCGACCGGGGGGGAGAAACGAGTGATTGTCTACTTGAAGGTGAATTTTAAAGGCAACACAGTCGTGCCGTGGATTATATTGCCATTGGAATCGAACTATTCAGTGACACAGTTATGTGAGAAACTATTGTGCTAAAGTAGAAAAAATTGTGCTTAAGTAGTTTTCGGAAAATAAAAACAAAAAAATAAAAACCCTACCTACCTACCCATATTTTTTAGATCAATTATCTGAGAACCAGAAATTTTTTTTGCATGGCCTTATCGTCAGGATCTTCTTTAACTCATTTGTGTCACACTTATGCCCTTTGCCGTGTGGAGCTCGTAAAAAAGTTCCCCGCGAGGGGTTTGACAGTAAGTGTTTTGAATATACTTCCCTGACATTGTCGCCATAGCACTTTCTATATAGACATAGCGTCAGACAGTGCATAAATTATATACATTTTCATTTCCATGCTTCATTAACATCGACGGCGGGTGCGGCTAGCCAACAGGGGATGCTTACTCCTCCCGGGCACCTGGATCCACCTCTAGCTTGCTAGGGGTCCGTCGATGCTTAATTTCGTGCTCTATTGTGAGTGTTGTTGAGATTATCGTCAGGATCTTCTTTAACTCATTATAATTGCGTCTTACACAAAAGATTTGCACTTTAGCAGATATCTATATCTAATTCTGGATTTTAACAACTAAAGAGGTATATCAAACGGTTATAAAGTGAAGCAATTTATCATCAAATAATATCAAATTGTAAAAAAGAATCATAACAAGTCGATCTTGTCGTGTCATGGCGATGTTTCTTTTGAATATTCCTGATCATACAAAATTGGTTTACAAATTGGAATGACAGAACATCCGTACTTCCATTTGCATATTTGAAAAATATGATGAATGAAAGAATAAGGTTACCAGAATTCGAATGAAAAACATAATTATACTTTGAAAATGAAACACATATTGCTCAAACAAATTCATATGAAAATACACAACCAAATTCACTCTATACTGGCTACCAAAATAGCTTGGTCGATATCAACATTTAATCTCGCAGTATTTTTTTTTTTTTCGTCGAAATAGGTTAAAAAAATGACTCTTAGAATAAAGAGTAAAAATACTAGTAAATGACAAATATGACCATATCCCTGTATACAGCACAAAATCTATAATTCAGAAAATCAGAAACCGAAGGCATACAAAATCAGGATAAAACAGGAACCAAAGCAAACAAACAAAAACCTCCACCATATGAAAAGAAGCGAACTCCCGATATGGGAGTGAGACCAGGTGCCCAGGAAGAGTAAGCATCTCCTGCTTGTATGCAACATCCTCCGCTTCAATATGGCAGAACTGTCAAATCCGGTAACTTCCATGTCGGAAGACATAGAGTACAATCTTTGGTCTATGACAGAATATCATCCACCATTCTGGACAGTGGGACATCATAGTGTATGACGAGTTCCCCATATTGACCGTAGAACTTCCTCAGTGATGATGTTAGTCGGTCACAAACATATCCCTGACTGAAAAGCTTATCTGAAAGACGCCTAGCTCTCAGAACAAAATCCGTATATTTTTATACCTCGTACTTGCTCTGGCATAGCATATCAACTGAGATATGAACACGCCATAAGCTCTAAAGCTCTGCATGAAATTCATAAAAAAAAATGGATACACAATAGAGACTTATGTGTTGGTCATTATGAAAAGTCCGAAAATGGGTACATTTAAACTAGACAACTCAAGATGCAATGCTGATCATAGTCATTAATTAATTCCTTGACCTGGGCCGTAGGAAAATTCCATTATAACACAAATTAACTTGACCAATCAAAAGCGTTTCTGTATGTATTCGCAGAAAAAGTAGAATGAGAATTTTGGGGGGAAATTAGGGGAAACTTCTAAAAAGTTCATATTAAATTTTGTGACTACGCACAGGCTGCTTATCGATTTTTGTTACTGCTCATTAATTTCTTTGTGGTACTTTTTATCAATTTGTCTTTGGTAAGAAGAAACAAAATGGTAAATCTTCAACGGAACAGCTTAGCTCGGCTGGAAACTTTTAGCCCATTGGCACCTTAATTCAGAATTGCCATACCAAAGCGATGTCATGACGGCATGACCTACTTTTGTAAAGTGGATAAAGTACGAGAACCTCGATCGGAATACTTGTCTCTGTTCACGTGTTTTCACTACAATGTAGTCACAAAAATGTTTTTTTTTTCTATCGGATGATTGCCCCTATTGCAATGTTGAATGAATTTGAACAGCCTATACAAATCTAGATGATATTGACCAATAATAATGAATTTTACCAATGAGAAATTGTTAATGTCGTGTGATATCCATGCACGAATTTAATCAGAACCCTGTAGTATTAGCTAAGCTTCGAAAATATTTGAATAGATGGTTTTTGTAATCTATATGAATCTAAAATATAAAAGTCAAATTATTTATGTATTTGTATGTGGTAAATGGCCGTCCTTAGTATGCAACGATTGCACATTGATCTCATTGGTTGATGTGTAGGCATTGATGTGTACACGTAGTGTTCTAATGAGCAAAATATCCTTTCATAATTCTTTTCCTTTGTAAAATTCATGTCAGAACGACATTAATTTCTTCAGTGTATCAAAAGATTTCCTTACTGAGATTTCATACTAACAAGATACAATTTGAGCTAAAATGATATGATTTTAATAAAAACATAATATACGTATTTGACGATATTTAGCAATTTGTTGTCCAGGAATTATGGTTATATTGTATTCTTGATTCTTGATAAGACAAACCTCGACCCTATCTAATCTTGGGATTGAATACATATTCAACTATATATGTACTGAGCCTACGTAGAAATGCTTACCTTCATTAACACATTGGCGGTTTCGGTTTTGTATTGTTATTACTAGGATTTATTTCACCACTGTGAACAACATTCAATAAAGTGTTTTATATCTCCATCTTCAATTTGTAGTGACATAGTCATTCCCCCAAAGTTTTCAGTCGACACCGATTTCACATTGATTTCCTTGTTTGACGTGTAGTCCTTGGTATCTAATATTTCGATGTCTTTGGTATTTTTGTTCCCTGTCCCTATTTCGTGTCTTGTTGTGTATGTGTTTCTGATTGTTCTAAAAGGGGTACTTCGTTATTTCGTTGTGGGTGCTGCAACCCAGTTCTGTTTGAGACACCCTTCTTTCTCTCGTAATATTGATGTATAGCTTATAAAATGAGGGAAATTGTTATTCTTGTAATACATTTATTATGTAATCAAAATGTTGAACTTTCTTATCGATAGCATATTTGTAGCGTTATCAGGAATTGTTTTTTCTGCAATTTTGAAGGCTTTCCAACGGGAAACAACTGTGCTTATATTTCTTCAAACATATGACGAAGGCATCTTCTGCTGTTTTATGCTCATTGATTCATTCATTATGGTTTTTGAATACGCAGTTCGTGAAGATGAGGTTTTCCTTTCCACTGAGTAAATTTTATCATTCTGAATATTCTATATTCGTATGGTGGCTTTATACATAAATTTGAAGAAGAATACACGGAAGCCAAATAAGTTGCTAGAAAACAAGTTTTCTAAAAGTAGTAAATTATCCATTGTTAGAGGTTCTGAAAGTCCTATATGGTTTTTCAGAACTTCGTAGGGATAATTTCAAGATACACATCGTTCTAATTAAAATGATGGTTCTACTTTATTTGAAGGAGTTCATATCTATTCATATGGTAGATTTGTTTATTGTTTCTTTGCCTTAGTTCTGGTTTTATCCTGGTTTTGTATGCCCTTGGTCTGGTGATTTTTTTTATTAACGATTTTGTACTTCTTTATAGGGATCTGGCTTTTCCATAGTAGTCATTCTTGATAGGAATATGGCCTTTTCCATATTTGTCATACTAAACAAAGTTACTAATTGAAAAGCTTATCATTGATGCAAGCGGTGAAATAAAGTACTTGATAGCTATCTCGACAAGTCATCTCTGGTCTATGCTGTTGAGATTGTTCACACTCTTTGGCTATATTACATTGAATAGATTGAGGATCACTGACGAGGTTTAAGTACCCGAAACGTGCATGTCTGTTCCATGCTGCAAATTTGTTCTTTTATTAAATGATGCTATGGAATTTGAAGACGTTTTACATGAACTCATCTGGTCTATGCTGCAAATTTATCTGTTCTTAAATGATGTTATGAATTTGAAGACGTTTACATCTGAAATGATTTTCGAGGTTCGGAAATTACAAAATGTGAATATTTCAAGCACTATACATCCAAACTTACCCTAAATCAGCGTCAGGGGTGGTGCCCTGAGTCTTGAGGATATTTCCATTAATCATTTCCAGGCGTTTCAGAGATTTTCATTGTGTAAGAATGATTAGATAAACGATTGAAGTAATGATCATGATAACTGAGTGACTGACTGAATCGTTGACTGACTTCTGTGACTGGTTTTCTTAACTAGCAATGAAGAAATTGTTTGATTGCCTTACAAATGCCGTGCAACAAGTGATTTATAGAATAATCCTAAATTTTTCATTTTTATGGCAGAGAGATTATCGATAATTTTCATACGAATGAATATTGAATACCGAAAATCGGCAAGGGACCCAAAAATTTTTTTTTTAAAAAAGTAAATTTGATACATGTCGTATATATGAATAACACAATGAGTGGCGGAACGCATAATTCCATTACATGTACCAATGGCTGTTCTTTAATACCACCATTTCCTGGCATAAGGGAAGAGAGTCTCTATGCTGATAAAGTATATATGTAACCTAGTACGGTTTTTTGGGGTTAATGTGTCATTGAACAGATATTGCTTTTTTTAATGTATATTGTATCGTGTACAACATTTCCAGTCAATATGATAGTCATATCATGATGACGTACTGTTCTAATTGAATTGATGTGTATTCTCATATTATCATAATCAAGAAATGTGAAATTGATATCTTGATACATAGAATCTTGATTAAGAAATATGAAATTGATATGTTGTCTTGTACCACCTGAAAATGAGATTACTTATTTTATTCATCAAAATTTGAAATGGAAGAAGGGAAATATTACCCTCAATAGATACAGAAAATGAAATGGATTATCAGTTTACAAAACGGATTATTTTTGCGAAACTTGATAATGTTTTAACAAATGTACATGAAATTTGCTACTATTATCAAAGTATAAAGTCAGAATTTCCAACTTTAATTTTGGAACTTCCAACTCTAATATTGCAATTTCCAACTTTAATCTTGGAATTTCCAACTTTAATCTTGGAATTTCCGACTTTAATCTTGGAATTTCCAACATTAATCTTGGAATTTCCAACATTTAAGTCGGAATTTCCAACTGAAAAAGGCGGAATCTCCAACTTTAATCTTGGAATTTCCAACTTAAATGTCGGAATTCCAACTTTAATCTTTGAATTTCCATTTTTAATGTCGGAATTTCCAACTTGAATCTCGGAATTTCCAACATTTAAGTCGGAATTTCCAACTTTAATTTTGGAACTTCCAACTCTAATATTGCAATTTCCAACTTTAATCTTGGAATTTCCAACTTTAATCTTGGAATTTCCGACTTTAATCTTGGAATTTCCAACATTAATCTTGGAATTTCCAACATTTAAGTCGGAATTTCCAACTGAAAAAGGCGGAATCTCCAACTTTAATCTTGGAATTTCCAACTTAAATGTCGGAATTCCAACTTTAATCTTTGAATTTCCATTTTTAATGTCGGAATTTCCAACTTGAATCTCGGAATTTCCAACATTTAAGTCGGAATTTCCAACTTTAAAGTCGGAAATTTTAACTTTAATAATTTTATAATTAAGGAAAATACATGACGAATATGATCATCATACCTCAAGTTGAAAATTCCAAGATTAAAGTTGGAAAATTCCAAGATTAAAGATGGAAAATTCCAAAATTAAAGATGGAAATTCCAAGATTAAAGTTGGAAATTTCGAGATTAAAGTTGGAAAATCCAGATTTAAATTGGAAATTCCAGGATTTAAGTTGAAAATTCCGACATTAAAGTTGGAAATTCAAATATCAAAGTTGGAAATTCAAAGATTAACGTTGGAAATTCCAAGATTAGAGTTGAAAATTCCAAGATTTAAAGTCGGAAAATCAAAAAAATAAAAAATAAATAAATAAATTTGGTACTTATACGCTTCCGTAGTTTATCTACTAATGTAAATTATATAGTGTACTTTCATTTCCGGTCAAAATGTTATTTCTATCATGATGACGCAGTGATGTGTTGTCTCATTCAATCTTAATTAAGAAATATGAAATAGATATGTTGTCTTATGCCACCAGAAGGTAAGATTATTAATCATGTTCGTCAAACATGGAAGGAAAATATGACATTCAATACAGATACAGGAAATGAAATTGATAATTAGTTTACAAAACAGATTATCTTTGTCGAAACTTTAGAATGTCTCTTGCCGATGCGTGAGTTTTGTGTTAAACAAAGGTACATTATATGTAAATTTCAATTATTTTCAAAGTACATGTATATGCGCAAGTACAGAGGGTATAGGGCTGTTCATAATGCCCCCTCTGGAAAAACTGCTGATTTTTACAGCTTTTTATACTTGTTAATTGCTTATTTCTTCAATTTATTCTGTAGAATTTTTTTTCACAATTACAGATTCCAAGTACAGAATGGGCCTCCACCTCGGTATTTTACAGATTGGAACATGACTTCCACAACAAATGAAACACAAGTGAAACCTCCTATTCACTCATGAACGAAATCCTTTCTCTAGATCCGCACTTGTATTTACAATGATCTCAACTTTATAAGACCACTCCTAATGCAGTGGACATGTGGTTGTATAATGAAGGTGGTCTTTCTTGGGGAGACATTGAGTATGAGCATATCTGATGGGTACAAGTTGTTTAAAAGTATCTGTACATAAATTAATATCTACTACTAACTTGCTTATACTGATAGTTGAAGTTAATAGTTGGAGATCCCCTCCTTTGTTTTGAATCTATTAAATTGACTATCTGCACATGCCATTCAGAATTAATGAATTTGAAACATTAATATATGGCATTCAGCCAATGGACCATTTTCCGATCTTGTTAGAAAGCACAAAATGTCCGAGTCAATATCTTTTGGCGTTGTTTTACAATATGACGTAAGAATGAAAAGTGCGAGAAACCTGCCTACCTCGGACATTTTTCGTCATTTTGTCAGCTATTATTAACTTTGGCAAGTGGCCTATTGAATGATAAAAGAATCTTCATTGTTCATCATAAACAATGCTTACTGCAGAGAGATCAAACTACAGCTTGGAGTCAAATAAACTTTAAGATATGCCACCCATCGGTACATTTTGGACTTCATACCTTTCGCACTCGGCCATATGACATTGTTTAGATTAAGGATCACTGACGAGGGTCAAGTATCCCAAACGTGCATGTCTGGTCCATGCTGAAAATTTATGTTCTTAAATGATGCTATTGAATTTGAAGCCGCATGACATTGACAGAAACTATATGTATGACTTAAAATTTTGTCATGTGCATTCTTACCAAGTAATTACCACTACAAGCTAATTAGTCAATTTACCTGGAGTTATTCAAATTGGAGGATTAATTTCAAGTGCATAATCGAATTAAAGAGATGTTAATTAAATCATGTGAACATACATGCATGGTTGCTCGTAAAGGGGAATTTTCTCATATTTCGATACGATTAGAAAAAAAGGTCTTTGTTCGGGTAAGGGGAGTTATCTTTTTAAGGGGTAGTTTTGACATAGAAATAATAGCGACGCCAACGTTGTAAGATACACCCGTCAGGGAATTTATTTTTATTTTTTAATAATGGGCCTCCACCTGGGTATTTTACAGGTTGGAACATAACGTTCACAACAGATAAACCACATACATGTATACCTCCCATTCACTCATAATCGAAATATTATCTCCAGATCCGCACTTTTATTTACAGTGGCCCTGCCTTTAATATAAGACCACCCCTAATGCGGTGGACATGTGGTCGTATAACGGAGGTGGTCTGTCTTGGAGAGACATTGAGTATGAGCAACATATCTGATGAGTACAAGTTGTTTCAATCTATTTACATGTATTCTTTTCAATATGTACGAAAATAAATATATACGACTAACTTGCATATAATGATATTTAAATCTATTGATTGACTATCTGTGCATGAAATTCAGAACGTTAAAAAACACAGTAACACCATTTTTGGACTTAAATATACACGTGTGTATGACAAATGAGATGATTTTGGATTTACCATAGTAAATTTTCCCTGGCTTGACGGTGGTGTTCCTAGATTACCATCATACGGTATCTACATTTCACAGCTCACCTGCTATGCTAGAGTATGTACTGATGATTTGGATTTTCATAGTAGAAATTTACAAATTACGAAGAAACTTTTAGGTCAAGGTTTTCGCTTTCACAAAATAGTAAAGACTTTCTGGAAATTTTACAAAATTTATGGTCAACTTCTTCAAATTCGGACCCATACAAGCAACGGAGTAATTATTACTTTCGGTATTTCATAACCTGCATTTTATGGTGACATAATTAACAAAATAAGAAGATAGACAGCATAACCATCGAAAATGCCTCAGAATCATCAAACGCCTTTATACCGAGGATATGATCCTCATGTCACCAGACGGACACTAGGCTTGGTACTTGACCAATCTACAGTCTTGTACGAGCACATTCTTAAGACTTGCACTCTGACTGTGACGACAGGACTCCATGACGGGCCCTGTCTAATCCTCTTTAGAGATGAGAGGGCCCCGACCACCTGTCCTCTCTGAATGTCAGTCAAACTCCTCGGGTGATAACATATATGAGCTTGCTACAGCCGTCAGAGCACGGACTGTATCACGAACGTCCTCTTTTTATATCCATTTACATATTCATCTGTGTTGCCGAGGCCTCTGCGTTTTACGGTTTTGTTTGTATGTGGTCATCTAACAGTGAGTAGGTTGTTTTACACCATAATTGTACGTTCTTCGAGACCTCTGGGTAATTGGAAAAGTGGGAGGGTTGTGTGCACGTAATCAAAGATAACCACACCGTCTGCTACTTAAGTGGCAGATGGCCGTCCTAAGTCGGCAGCGGTTGCCCATTGGTCTCGTTGGTTTATGTGTGGTCTTTTATGTTTCATGTTTCTATGGTGTGTGTTGGTGTTCCTTGTCCCTTTTGCGTCTATTTCTGTGGATGTCTGCTCTATGTTTGTTTTTGTATTGGGTGTTTTGAAGTTTTGCTGTGGGTGCTGCAACCAAGTATAGTTGGACCCACATTTTGACCATTACAAAAATCACAATCCAACAGAGATAACATTAAATAAAGCAAACATAGATGGTTAAGCTATACCATTTTTGGATCTTGAAATCAAAATCAATAACAGAGAAATTCAGACAATGATATACAACAAAAGAGAAGACTTAGGCTTCAACATAGTTAATTTTCCTTGGATTGATGGCGATGTTCCAAGGTTGGCTTCCTACGGCATTTACATCTCTCAACTCATCAGATACGCTAGAGTTTGCTCCCATGTTTCGGACTTCAATGACAAAAATAGACAAATAACAAAGAAACTTGTCAAGCAAGGATTTAGATACCATAAACTTGAAAAATCTATTTGGAAATTTAACAATAACTATTCTGAACTTCTTTTCGTACAACTCCAGCATCAGAGTATATATCATTGACAATTTCGTTGCCTTCATTTTACGGTGACTTAGTAAACAAAATCAGGAGGATCGAAGGCAGATCGAACTTCAAGCACAAATGTAAGAAAATTGTCGGTCGACTGCTTTACAGAGGATATGATCCCAACGTCATCTAAAAAACACTGGGCGTGGTACTTGACCAATTTACAGTTTTGTAACAGTGTATTTCCCAACGTTGCACAATGGCCAACCGTGACAAAAGGACTCCATAACGGGCCTTGTTTAAATCTCGCCAGAGAAGACTGGGTTCTGATCCTCTGTCCTATCTGAAAGTTGGTCAGACTTCTCGGGTGATTGATCTTGAGCTCGCTGCAGTCAGTATTTGTATTAAATTAACGAACGATTTTTCTTAAAATTTCCATTTTCAAAATTCGACTTTTTAGGGCAGATTTTACGTCTTATCTTATCAGCTCCTTTGACTTAACATATATTTCAGACACAAACGACATTAAAATATTTAAATAAATATAATGATAACATAAATAAAACATAAAACCTAAACGAAGACCTAAAAATTAATCTTGATACCCGAGAGGAGGGCAATGAACAAAGCATGCATTACTCGAGCCACCGTGAAAAGTCGATGAATTTTTTTGAATGATTTTAATCAATAGGGTATACGTAGTAATTATATACAATTATTGCACAGTGATGAGGTCGATATGATGGTCAGTGGCGGATTTAGGGGGGCCCAGGGAGGCCGGGGCCCCCTTTTTCACCCAAAGTTATTGATTCAGAATACTCTTTTTATGCTTAATCTCTTACTTATAGGTTAAATTTTCGGCTCGCTTCGCTCGCCGCACTTAATTTTTCATTAGCTGTCTATTTTTTCGTCTTCAACTTTCTTTGTCATCGTGTTTTAACGGATTCATATGTCAAAAACATGTACAAATTTCAAAATCAAATGAACACTTGAATAAATACCAAATGCTTCGTTTTCATGGGCCGATCTAACCATGTTGGACAGGTTGATAGTGGGGCTGCAATGTCCTAATCTTCCCAAACTTCCCCAATTGGTCAAACAAAAAAGAGCATGGAAAGTGAGAGAGAGATTGTATTCTTATGACAAAACGTAACGATCCATTCCAAAAATTTTCCGGCTCGCACCGCTCGCCAATATAGAATAAATTTGTATATACATGTATGGATGGTGACTGAATTAAAAAAAATGAAACCTTCATATCTTAAAATTTTGTACTAAAGTAAATGTATCAAGAAACACTATATCTTCTATATGCAAATGGAATGAACTGAAACCCCCCCCCCCCCCCCAACTTCTTAATAGGAACATCAGTCTTGAGATTCACGTTTAACGTCTTCGACCTTCTTCTTCTTTTTTTTTTTTTTTTTTTTTTTTTTTTTTTTTTTTTGCTTGTCAGTTTTTCTGTGAACAATTTTCTTCGAGCTGAAACCTTGTGGGCCCCCCTTTTCTGAATTCGCCATTGATGATTTATGGAGTGATAAAACCTTTATCGACCGAGGCCGAATTATCTGTGCTATAACTGTTTTATCATATACATAAAGAAAGGAAAAGAAAATGGTAATTATAATGTTCTGCTTCCCTAAAGCACTGCTCACTTTCTCATTTCTTTTTTTTTCAGATCTAGTAAAATGGTTTACCCTTCATTTTTTTTCATTGAAAATTACTGCCAAATATCATGCTCAGTCATGTCAGAAACACACAGTTTGTTGCCTACTACCATTTTATGCACAAATCGTAAACGCGTCCATATGACCAGTTTACGATGATTAATAATCGCTTTGCACGTGACCACGTTTTGGCCAATGGGAAAGCTTATAAACGGTCACCTTAATTAGAGTGTATGATAACAGGTAATCTTTTTTTTTCAATATAATGTTTTATTAATCTAATCAAAGGTGTTCCTTTGTGTTTCACATCTATTCATGCAATATGAGGCAGAGGTAAATACTGATCAATACCTCGCCTTCTCTTATTATATCCAAATATCTGAAAATCATGAGTAAAAAAACGAATAAAGTGATTTGTGGCAAGTATAATTGTCGTTTTGCTATGAAAAGAGGCACCCTTTGCGTTATCAATATGTCATTACAATAGAATAAATCCTAGAAAACGCCTACACGGTCGATTAAAACCGTCTCAAATAATATCAAGAATACATTACAGCAACAAGTTAGAGATAAATGAAGAAACATGAGAAGACAAATCTAATACCTACCATACATCATCAGTATTGAAATATGTGTTCTAATGCTAAAAACTTCGGTGCACCATATGCACATTTCAACAAATTATGTTTCATCAGTGCTGCTCGAGACCGAAACAGAGGAAATCAAAATAATGAATATATGAAAAGCATTTCTGTCCAATTTCTGTTTAATTCTGTTCTCTGGCCGCAGAGTTGGACTTTTGGTTTATGTTTATAATCATTCAAATTGATGATAATCGATGGAAAAGAATTAAAAACTACATTGATGTTTTGAGGAATTTGTTCTTTAATGAAACTTTTCATTGCTTGGAAAAACCTTGATCTTACTTCATCCTCATGTGTTTGCATAGCCATGCCTGATAAAAGTATATTCTAGCGTATTATAGAAGAAAGTTTGTGTTAGGTGGTATTTAGGTTTTTTTGTGTGTTTGCTGTACATGCGTCGTTAAGAAAAAAAACTGCACATATATGAGAATCGTAAGTTGAAGTTAGGCCAATATTAGTAACTCTAATTATTGAATGAAAGTCATGCAAAATCCATATTCATACTTCAAAATTTAGAATCAATGGACGTACAAATTCTTGAAAAATACATGAAAAAAATAAGATAGGAGGGGATCCTCAGAATCGTTGTAAAGGGGGGGGGGACAAACAGACGGAGACGGTAACACAGCACCATGAGAACACGAAGGACTACACTATCTTATGCACAATCTCAAGATTACAGTGCAAGAACGGAATTGATTATTGATTCATGCATATTCGGATATCCTAAAAGTAAATTGCAAAGATTATTTCTTGCAACCATCTTGTATCAAGTTGCAAAATCAGAATAATTTCAGAAAAGGGTTTTTTTTTAAATGGTGTATTACTTTACATTTTCTGCAGTTTACTACCAGAAAATATCATATTTGTCGTAATCAAAATGTACGAATACTACAGAATACATTGGTAAAACTTATTTTCATTGTTAAGCCCTTCGTTACTTTTTTTCAAAACTAACCAAATCAGCATCGTGTCTTCTCTAAATGTTTGTCTTCCATCGAGGTAAGCAAAAATAACATTGTGCGATTTTGTTTTATTTATTAGAATACCAAAGACAGATGAAACTAATTACTGTAAACAGATCTCCAGGAATAATATTACGGACAGGTAACTCAGCACTACCTGTCAAATGGTATATAAAAGATTACCATTCTATATCAAACTGATTCATTCTAGTGACTTCAGAATGTCTACGCTCAATAGCTCTAATGATTTTGTGACAGGTATTTTCCAAGATGCCAACTCACCACAGAGGATGACCGTTCTGATCGCACTTGGGGTACCAGTTTTTCTGGTTAATGCTTTTGCTATATTTGTCCTTTTAAGATGTGAAAAGTTGCCGATACAAGTCAAGAGGCTATCACTGAATTTGGCGTTTGCAGACTGCCTGCTCGGAATCGCTCTATCAGTACCCGATGAAGCATTTACATCTTTTTTCTCATGCTCGATCAAAGGGTTTCTAATCTTTTTGACTATTTCATCGTCGGTATTTTCATCTACAATGATAAACATGGACAGGTTTCTCTCCATTTACTAGTGCATGAGCTATGTTCAGGTTCTGACGAAGACAAGACTCAACGTCATCTGTTCTGGAATTTGGATTTTTTCATTTTGTTATTCTCTTAATTATCTAAGCTACTCAAGAAGAGAAGTTGAATGTAAAATTGATGTCATAGCAGAGGAGCACCTTAAAACCATAACCACCATAATTTGGGCCATACCGATCACGACCAATATCCTGATCTATATCTATATTCTACGTTTTCTTCTCAAAATGCCTACACTGAAAAGGAAGGGAGCAGATACTTTGAGGATGGATTTAGAAGTATACAAAGCTGTACGGAAAGTAACATATATCTCAGGACTTGTTTTTGTGTGTACTGTTCCATCTATCATATGCTCTACAGCTGAAAAATATATGCCTTCACCGGCAATATCGGGACTGAGTTACATCACACGCATGCTTACAGTGGCCAACAGTTTCTTCAACCCTTTCCTGTATGTCCTCGTTTTTTACGAAGCTCGATACCAACTTCTGAAAATAGTGTTCTTTTGGAATATCCCAAAGTTGGAAAAGCTTCGACAAGATCGGCGACAGTATTTTGCCACATACGTTATAGAAAGTGTGAGAAGTGACAAGGTGAGTCCAATCAATGCATGATGTCGAATGATAAGACATATGAAGACTCGTTACCTTGATCAGTCATAAAGCAATTTGTAAAGTTTTTGACTTTATCAAACCTAATCATAGAACCAAAAGAATCATACTATACACAAATGTAAATATGTGACTAAATTGGTAAGAGATTTTACTTTCGTTTTAATTATGCCTTACTTTTATGTATTAACTGTTTTGGGGTAGTTCGAAATGGTATTTGCCAAGATTTTTTATTTCATCTTGCTGGAAATTATGATATACAAAATGTATTATGAACATTTAGATATTAGATCAGTTGAGTTTGTCGAAATAGTAATAAGAGTAAACCTACAGATCAATTCAATAATTCAGAGATTAATGGGGGAATTTCAAGAATTGAAAGTCACTAATTAAGAATTTATTAACGAATGAGTCAGGATACAGATTTTGCGTAAACATTGTATGTAATTGTTGTTTATTTTATATATATGTCTCACTATTGTTTTGAAAGATAACAAAACACATTTTCTGATAACGGAAGCATTTATTCACTAATTATGTTAGATAGGTAACATGTATGTTTTGTAACTTCAATAAAATTTGAAATCATACAAATGGTTGGTAATTTTTACAATGCTTTACTTTACATTTATATTCTGTGATTGTTAATTTAAAATCAGGCCAGAACCTTAAAGTTTATCTTTAAGTTACTTTTTGCGTAAACATTGTATGTAATTGTTGTTTATCTTATACATATGTCTAACAAGTGTGTTGAAAGATATATAACAAAACACATTTTCTGGTAACGGAAGCATTTACTGACTTTTTTATGTTTTTATAGGTAACATGTATGTTTCATAACTTCAATAAAATTTGAAATCATACAAATGGTTGGTAATTCTTACAATGCTTTAAAATCGAAGTAATACTAATTATGGGGATAAATTTTTCCGGGATTCATGCTTAGGTTTAAAGACTCACAGACTATCAATTTGCTGAGGGTCTGTGTAATATAACCTTCGTCTATTTTGAGAAGGTCTTCGACACTGAGATACGGCCTTTGGAATAAATGAATACATGGTAATGTTGATGGGAAATATTTTCGTATTAATAAAAGATTGCAAAAGTGGAATTATTGTATTATCATTTGAGTTAAAGAGGATCCTGACGATAATCTCATGACAACAGCACTCACAATAGAGCGCCAAATTGAGCATCGACGGACCCCTAGCAAGCCAGAGGTGTGATCAGGTGCCAGGGAGGAGTAGCAATCCCTGTTTGGCTAGCCGCACCCGCATAGTTCAGTTTGTTCATACATTTATAAACGCTTGTATCGTAAACTATATTATATACCATATTTTCTCAATGTAGTGTAATATCGTAACTCATTGAGAATAAACATCATCGTCATTGACAGAGAAGGCGTTCAGGGAACACACTCTTATAATTAATTAATTCTTTATTAATCAAAAGCCATACGGCTTATAGACATATAATATGATTGAACAAAAATATATAAACATGAGTGAGTTATGACAAGAAAACAGTATGAGTGTACATATATAAATGCAATGCAATATGGGAAATATATCAAGGTTGTGTGTAGCGAAGCAGGTGGTTACTAATAATATATCATATACATATATATATATATATCAATTTTTAATAATGTTACAACGAATGTTATAACGAATGCTTTTTTAATGAAAAGTGCTAAATTACATAGTTCCTTAGTGTTATGAGAGCTAAGAAGTTGAACAATTTTAAAAACAGACGGACTTCGATAGTAATATGGTTTTATATACTTTTTCCTAATAGCCGAATAAAAGTTACATTTGACAAGAAAGTGAAATTCGTCTTCAATGTCCAACTTGCACAGAGGACAAAATCTTTGATTATAAGGTATACCTCTATATCTACTTGTTTCAATGAGTAAAGTATGTGCCGAAAGTCTCAATTTACATATCAGTTTCTTATATAATATCGGTAAAGGTTTTATCAGATAAGTTTGCAAGGTAATGTGATCAATAATATGTTTATCCAGGAGACATTTACTTGATGATTCAAAACTGCCAAATACAAATTGTAAAAATTCATCGTGTAACCGTTGCCTAACTAAAGATACAACTCCTTTCGATACAGAATTAACTTGATTACTATAACGTACATTGTTTAGCGATACAAAAATGTCATATAAACCAATTTGTGCTAATAAATCTTTAACATTTGAAACCCAGTTTTTCTTATTTTGTCTGATTTCACATTGTGTGAGTAAAAACTCGTAGGCTGACCTTAGAATGTCGTTTTTTGAATTTAATAATTTTATCCAATATTTTATTATTCTAATTTTCCTGTGTATTTTCAGAGGGTAGCGCCCAAGTTCACAGTAAATCATGTTGTTGTTAGTTGACCTTTTGATCCCTAGAATATTCTTACAGTAATCGGTGTGTACTTTTTCCAAATCTGGTGCCGAGTGAAACCCCCACACTTCACAGCTGTAATTACCAATACTTGTAACATAGGTATCAAACAATGACAGTAAAGTAACAAAGTTTAAATTCATATTCATACATTTTCTCCTTAAAGCGAACATAGCCTTTCTACATTGTAACGCCAACTGTTTTTGTGCAATACTAAAATTACCATTATAATTTAGTTTAATTCCAAGATATGTGAATTCATTAACAATTTCAAGTTCCTTACCATCAAAATACCATTTATCTTTTATTTCTACATTATTATTTTGAAACACCAATACTTTTGTTTTGTCAACATTCACAGTGAGGGACCACTTTTTAGTGTATTTCAGTAATTCATTAAGCATCATTTGAAGACCTTCTGCTGTTTCAGAAAAAATGACCATATCATCAGCATACATAAGCAAGAAGAGAGATAAATGTTGAAGTTCTGTAGGAGTTAAATTATTGCTTAAAAAATGTCTTTCACAATCATTAACATATAGGGAAAATAATATGGGAGAAATTATCTCCCCTTGCAAAACTCCAATGTCATTAGAGAAGAAGGTAGAATATTCACCCTTCAGTAAAACACTAGATTTAATATGTTTATATAAAGACTGAATCACATTTAAAATATTTCCCGCCAAACCCAGTTTCGAAATTTTGTTCCATAATTTAACTCTATCAACGCTATCAAAAGCTTGTTTGTAATCAATAAAGCAGCTGTAAAGCTTAGTTTTTCTTCCAAGGAATTTTGATACAATAGATGAAAATGCAAAGATGGCATCAACTGTTCCCAATTTAGGTCGAAATCCAAATTGCGCGTCAGAAAGTATATTTTCATTTTCTGCCCATGTTACTAATCTAGTATTTAAAATAGACGTAAATAATTTTCCAAAGTGGCTAAGTAAACTGATTCCCCTATAATTTTTTACTTCTGTATGATTACCTTTCTTATATACTGGTACAATCAGTGCATTAGAAATACATTTCGGGAAATATCCCTTTTTAAACATAGCATTAAATAATTTATGAATATATGGATTAAGGAGCTCTTTAAATTCTATGAAATACTCATTTAATGAATTGTCAAAACCTGGGCTTTTTTCGCGTTTTAAACGTCCTATTGCCTTATTAATTTCCTCAATCGAAATTTCATTATTCAAGTAATCAAAATCTTCAAAATTTCCAATATTAGGTTCTTCAATATTACTGTCTTGATTATCTGTTTCTGTTTCATCTCGAGATTCTGATAAATGAAGATTCTTAAAATGTTCAAAGAAACTATCTATTTCAGGCATTTTAATCATAGTCTTATTCTTATTTGCAACACTCTTACGGTATATCTGAGATTATAGGTGTGCAAACACGTATATGTAAGGGTTATACTACTGTCTAACAGTTGTATAACCCACTTGTTGAACAGCAATTGTTAGGCTATCAATAAATTCCCATCAATGATTGCATTATTCTCCATTGCTAGTTAAAGAAAACTATTCATGATAGTCACTCAAGGACTAAGTTTTAAACTTAGTCCTTGAGTGTTTTGTGAATAAAAATTGTTAAAAAAAATGCTAAAATTATTCAATCATTCTTTCAATCATTGATATAATCATTGCTACACGCTGAATATTATCGCACCGTCTGAATAGGTGTAAATAACTATCTACAACGTAGACCGTGCAACAAGTTGTGATGGTCATTACTCTTAATTGGCTTACACGTTTATATTTTATCGTATGAGTAGAATGACAAATATGGATAAAAGAAAGGAGGGGATCTCCAACAACACTAGATTGCAGCACCCACAGCAAAATCCCAAAACACCCATGCAAAAAACACAGAACAGACACCCACAGAATGAGACGCAAAAAGGACAAGGATCACCAGCTCACACCATAGAAACATGAAACATAAAAGACCACACATAAACCAATGAGAACAATGGGCAACCGGTGCCGACTTAGGACGGCCATCTGCCACGTAAATAGCAGACGTTGTGGTTATCCTGGATTACGTGCGCACAACCCTCCCACTATTCCGATATCCAAGAGGTCTCGAAGAACGCACAATTATGGTGTAAAACAACCTCCTCACTGTTAGATGACCACACACAAATAAGACCGTAAAACACAGGGGTCCAAGCAACACAGATGAATATGTAAATGGATATAAAAAGAGGACTTGCGTTAAACAGTCCGTGCGCTGCTGGCTGTAGCGAGCTCATATATATGTTATCACCCGAGGAGTCCGACTGACATTCATAGAGGACAGGTGATCGGGACCCGGTCTTCTCTAAGGAGGTTCGGACAGGGCTCGTCATGGAGTCTTGTCGTCACAGTCAGAGTACAAGTCTTAAGAATGCGCTCGTACAAGACTGCAGATTGGTCAAGTACCAAGCTTAGTGTCCGTCCGGTGACATATGGATCATATCGACGGTATAAAAGGCGTTTGGTGACTCTGACGCATTTTCGATAAATATGCTGTTTACCTTTGATCCTTCTTATTTTGTTAATTATGTCACCATAAAATACAGGTTGTGAAATACCTAAAGTAATATACTCTGCTGCTTGTATGGGTCCGAATTTCAGAAGAAGTTGATCATATTTTTTGTAAAATTTCCAGAAAGTCTTTACTAGTTTGTGAAAGCGAAAACCTTGACCTAACAGTTTCTTTGTAATCACTTTGTTAAATACAATCATTCTATTTCGGATATCACCATTACCCCAGTTCAGACTTTTCCTAAACGTAAAAATGAAAGTAAGACCGAAATTAAAAAAACGCCGACTACAAGCTGAACTTGCCTGGATCACCAAACTTCAGACTGTGTACCATCTTGGTTTAAACGATCAAATCTATGGACAAGGAAACATTTCCTCAGCCTCTACCAATATCAACATCTTTTCAATTCGTCCAAACACTAAAAGGAAATACAGGTCGCACGGGAAAAGACGGAACAGACAAAAAAGAAAACGATCCAGAATCTACCGCTCTCTCAACGATTTACTTACTATAGCACGCAATGGCGGCAGACATGAGCTGTTACATGCTCTGTCGTCAATACCAGTTATGCACTTGAAATCTATCTTGGATGAAGCAGAGGTTGCATTCTTAAGAAACACTGACTGATTCAGACTTAATATCATTGTCTCATTCGCACAGTATAAACTTTACCCTATTGTGAAAAACACCTCACCTAAAAGACGATTCATAAAAATCCCGTTTATTAACAAAGGTTTTGATCTTCTAAACATCTCTAATATTTTTCGGGATCATCGCGTACTAAGCACCATTCCTCAATATTTTGAAAATTTAGAGCCACCTCTTATTTGTTATAAGTACAAGAAACCTATTCGAAACTTTGTTTTTAACTATAATAAAGTTACATCGGATCCTGACATACTCGAATCGTGTCCTGCTTCTTGAGAATGTGCAACTTCTAAATATCTCTACAAACCAGCTGGCCATGTTGTTACAGGTGACTTTTCAATTATCCAAAACCGACAGCTCCGTGGTCTTCTTAAAAAAGGACCTAAGTATAGAATCCCATCCAAGATAGATTTTGTCAAATGCCGTGAGGTGCTTACGGAAGCCTTAGATAATTATACGAAGAGATGGTGTAAATCAGAAGGAGTCGAACCGCATGCTCTGAATGACTGGAAAAACCTCATTTTAGATATAACGGATATTCGAATAGATAAATTCCATAAAACCCTCATCTTTTTCAAAATCCACGTTCCAAATCAGAAAGATATTTCAAATCCAAACTAAGTAAATTACATGAAAAATATGTCTTTGCACCAGCTGATAAAGCAGCCAACAACACCATTATCATTTGAAAACGTTACTACATATCAACTTTGGTTTCGGAACTTTCGTCCACTAATACATATATCAAAAGCAATGAAAGTGCATCTAACATTTTAAGCAAGCATAACAGTGAACTGTCTTTATTCAATATCTCTATTTCTAAATTGGATCTCCCAACACTATATTGCACATCGAAACTGCACAAGTCTCCTTACAAATTTCGATTCATTGCTAATTCTAGTAACTGCTCAAATACAATTTTATCTAGAAATCTGACGTCAGCACTTACTGCTATTAAAGAACACATAACTAGATATTGTGAAACGGTTCTAAACAGGAACGATGTAAATTTATTTTGGTCTATTAAGAATTCAGGGGATGTGATTGACAAAATGAAATCTGGAAATTTCCAAGCCAATACGATATCTTCATACGACTTCTCTAATATGTACACCACACTTCCTCATGACAAAATTAATGATCGATTTTCTAATCTCATTAAATGGTGTTTTGATCGAGAGCGAAAAACTTACATTTGTACATCTGAATCGAAGGGTTTCTTTTCCTCGACAGACTACAAATCATACAAATCATGGACATGTAGTGACCTGTGTAATGCCTTGTCCTTCCTCTTGGACAATATTTATATTAGATTTGGTGAGGATCTATACAAGCAGGTTGTAGGAATTCCTATGGGTGTTAACTGTGCGCCTCTTGTTGCAGATTTATTTTTATACACTTATGAAAAAGAATTTATCCAAAATCTTCAAAAGCAAAGAAAACATGATCCACAAGAATTAACACTTAACAAGGCAAACCTTTCTAATACAGAAACACCGTTTTTGGACCTAAATATCAAAATTGTAAACGGAAAGATTCATACAAGTGTATATGACAAAAGGGATGATTTTGGATTCAACATAGTAAATTTCCCCTGGCTTGACGGTGATGTTCCAAGATTACCGTCATACGGCATTTACATATCACAGCTCATCCGGTACTCTAGAGCATGTACTGATATTTTGGATTTTCACAGTAGAAATTTACAAATTACCAAAAAAACTTTTAGGTCAAGGTTTCCGCTTTCATAAACTTGTTAAGACTTTCTGGAAATTTTACAAAAATTACAGTCAACTTCTTTTAAAATTCGGATCTATACATGCAACAGAGTACATTACTATGGGTATTACACAACCTGTCTTTTATGGTGATATGATAAACAAAATAAAAAGGATCAAAAGTAGGCAGCATAACCATCGAAAATGCTTCAGAATCATCAAATGCCTTTTATACCGTGGATATGATCCTAATGTCACCAGACGGACACTAGGCTTGGTACTTGACCAATCTAGTCATGTACAAGCGCATCCTTGAGACTTGCACTCTGACTGACTGTGACGACGGGACTCCATGACGGGACCTGTCCAAACCTCTTTAGAGAAGACAGGGCCCCGACCACCTGTCCTCTCTGAATGTTAATCGGACTCCTCGGGTGATTACATACATGAGCTCGCTTCAGCCGGCAGAGCATGGACTGTATTACGCATGCCCTCTTTTTATATCCATTTACATATTCATCTGTGTCTCTGGGGCCTCTGCGTTTCGCGGTCTTGCTTGTGTGATGTCATCTTACAGTGAGGAGGTTGTTTTACACCACAATTGTACGTTCTTCGAGACCTCTGGGTAATTGGAGAAGTGAGAGGGTTGTGCGCACGTAATCCAGGATAACCACACCATTTGCTACTTGCGTGACAAATGGCCGTCCAAAGTCGGCACCTGTTGCCCATTGGTCTCGTCGGTTTATGTGTAGTCTTTTGTGTTTGATGTTTACATGTCGTGTGTCTCTTTTCCGTCTCGTGCTGTACTCGTCTTTTGTGTTTTTGCATCGGGGTGTTTTGCTGTTAATGCTGCAACGGGGTCTTGTTGGAGATCTCCTCCCTTCTTTTGTAATTTGTAGATTTCTATTATGAAAATCCAAATCATCAGTACATGCTCTAGCATACCGGATGAGCTGTGAATGTAGAACATAGGAGGGGATCTCCAACAACACCAGGTTGTAGCACCCACAGCAAAACCCCAAAACACCCAATGCAAAAACACAAAGCAGACAAGCACAGAAAGAGACGCGTAAGGGACAAGGAACGTCAACGCACAACACAGAAACATCAAACACAAAGGACTACACATAAACCAACGAGACCAATGGGCAACCGGTGCCGACTTAGGACAGCCATCTGCCACGGAAATAGCAGAAGGTATGGTTATCCTGGATACCGTATGACGGTAATCTAGGGACATCACCGTCACGCCAGGGGAAATTTACTATGTTGAATCCAAAATCATCTCGTTTGTCATATACACTTGTATGTATTTCTCCATTGACAATTTTGATATTTAGGTCCAAAAATGGTGTTTCTGTGTCTGTAACGTTTGCCTTGTTTAGAGTCAATTCTTGTGGATAAATAACATCTTTATACTTTTCAAAACAGGATTATTGATAGTAAGAATATAATCCAGGTACCTAGAAGTACCAATGAAGCATTTCACATCATCATGTTTTCTTTGCTTTTGAAGATTTTAATAAATTCTTTTTCATATGTGTATAAAAATAAATCTGCAACAAGAGGCGCACAATTTGTACCCATAGGAATTCCTACAACCTGGTTGTAGAGATTCTCACCAAACCTTACATAAATGTTGTCCAAGAGCAAGGACAAGGCACTACAGAGGTCGCTACATGTCCATGATTTGTATGATTTGTATTCTGTAGCGGAAAAGAAACCCTTTGATTCAGATGTACAAATATAGGTTTTTCCCTCTCGATTATAGCACCATTTAATGAGTTTGGACAATTGATCATTAATCTTGACGTGAGGAAGCGTGGTGTACATATTTGAAAAGTCGTATGAAGAAATCGTATTGGCTTGAAAATTTCTAGATTTCATTTTGTCAATCACATCCCCGTAATTTTTATAGACCAAAATTAATTTACATCATTCCTGTTCAGAACAGTTTCACAATATTTTGCAACGTGTTCCTTTACCGCCGTGAGGGCTGATGTAAGATTTCTAGACAAACTTGTAGTTGAGCAGTTGCTAGAATTAGCAATGTATCTAAATTTGTAAGGAGATATTTTGTGCAGTTTTGGTATGCAGTATATTGTAGGAAGATCCAATCTAGAAATAGGGATGTAGAATGAAGACATTTCACTGTTATGTTTGCTCAAAATGTTGGGAACACTTTCATTGCTTTTGATATAAGTATTTGTAGACGAAAGTTCCGAAACTAAAGTTGATATATAGTAACGTTTTCATATGATTATGGTGTTGTTGGCTGCTTTATCTGCAGGAGCGAAGACAAATTTATCATGTAAATTACGTAATTTGGATTTGAAATATCTTTCAGATCTAGAATTGGATTTTCAAAAAGATGAGGATTTTTGTGGAAGTTGTCTATTCGAATGTCAGTAATGTCCAAAATGAGGTTTTCCATAATGACCATTATAATTATCATATCCCTATATACAGCACAAATGACCATATCCCTATATACAGCACATAATCGATAATTCAGAAAATCACAAACCGAAGGCATGCAAATGTTGAAAGTCTTCAAATTCATAAGCATCATTTTAGAACAGATATTTACAGCATGGACCAGACATGCACGTTTCGGATATTTAACCCTTTTCAGTGATCCTCAGTCTAAACAATGTAATATGGCCAAAATCTGTGAAAACTTTGCCCGAAATATACCGAAAGACGAAGCAAGATGGCTGGGAGATGATGCTACAGGACCCAGGTTTTAGAAATTTCAGAATATTTTGTAAAGAGAAATTTTCAAATGTATTTGAAGAAACGACCAACCGAAATTGAACGGCTGGCTACATGTGCCCTCGGGGACCCCTGGTCAACCAGCAGTGACACTCACCAAGTGGTACATATGTTTAACAAATGTTTAACGTCTTCGAAATCATTAGCATCATTTTAGAACAGCTTTGGACAAGGGACACTTGTCATTATAGTTTGGCCCACTCATTTTATAAAAATTCAAGCTCTCTAAAAAGTATTGATAGAAATAAATTTAAATCAATTAAGGTTTGTATTTTTAATATCTAGAGTAATTTTTGCAAGAAAAATCATAACAGCCTATATATACAGTAATGAAGTTGCTTGATTTCTGCGAAAATTCTGCTTTTTTCACCATTTCCATGTGTTCATCTTCTTTTTTTGATATGAGCACACGCTGGCCTATCATTCATATTTTGATATGGTGTTTGTGACCCATTTACGAGTTGATGCGCAAATTTTCTCAGATAGGCCCTGCTGTGCTCACTTGTTGTGACGAAAAACGTAACGTTTCCTCTGGCAATTATGACTTTTTTTCGCGGGATCGGGATTTTCACGTTGACGTTTTGGAGTAATTTACGTTGGTATAACCTGTGACAATGACATTTTCGCGCAGAATTAGACAAGATTGCTTTGCAAACTATATGCTAATTTAGAAAAAAAGATCACGTGTATAGGAATATATAATAAATATCAAATTTGAAGTTTTGTTTTATAAAAGTTCATTTTATTTCAATTGAAAATAATATAACTTTAAGTTAATATTTTTATGTTTTATAAACTTATAAAATTATCTAGTATCAAAAGTACAAATTTAATCATAAATTCTTGAAAATAACAATAAAATCAGCACAAGGGCATCAACTCTTACAATTTTCGAAAACATAAAAAAGGTTACGAGACCCTCGTATAGAAACTTCCAACTTGCCGTACATATACCCAGGGGATATATTTTAATATACGTCTCTGATATATATATGAGCAGATCTAGTCAGGTTTTATAGGTTGTACCCCCCCCCCTTTTTTTTTGTATGATAGGCCAGAGTCAATCAGTTCTTACGGAGACTGTAACTGTGTAAGAAGTTTCTGTTCTAGGTAGTGAAAACTGATGGTTTGCCGGTATGATATATTTTTAAAAAAATTACTGCTATTTTACAAACGCTATTCCCAATAAAACTGTCATCATTTATTCAAAAATTTTCCCGAATAGATTCAGAATCATACATTCCCAAAGTTTCCACGATCAAAGGGATAAAAGGACAAAACTAATCATAACTATCATAATTATTTTTATCTTTAATTGACAATTTGGTAGATCTCATCAATATGATTGAATTTACACTGACAAATTGTATATTTTTATTTCTTTCAATTTTTTTTTTATTTTTTTTATTTTTTGGCTCGCACCGTCGGTTAACATAGATGTAAATTTTAAAATTACAAAAATGGAATGAAATAAAAAAAAATATCACAATTTCGTTTGTGAATTGTAATTCTAACAATAAACATCTCTTCGCCTTCTCGATAAATCACGTCTTCAATAACCCCCCCCCCCCCCTTATCTCCAAATAAAAAACCCAATATTCTGTCTATTGCAAGAGGTCCATGATGTCGGTTTGCATATAGAATATCGATTGTTAATTTATACGATGCATACAGATGTTTTAACAAACATTAAAGATACAGTGTCCCTGAAAATGAATTTTATTAAAAACGCAAAATTCATTCCGATGGGTCTAGATTGAAGATTAAAAGGAGCCATAAAAAGTGCTATTTGAAAATATGCAGTAGCTACCATTATATTGTCGAATTTGTAAAATTAAATCTACTTATACCTCGATTGTAAAAACGCAATACATTGTAGGTGGTGCTAGTGGAGTGAATTAGAGCTGAGCACCCCAAATTAAAAATGACGTTTTCAAACGGCTACAACTACGAATGTATGCGTTAGATTAGCCTGAAAATTTGAATTTATGTGAAAGAGAATGTAAACTTTCATATCAAAAGAAAGGGTTTTCATTATAGAGTTTTGTAAAATTAATTAATTTTCAGGGACACCGTACCTTTAAGCATTTGTTTCAGACATTGTATGCATAAGCGGATCTTGAAACTTTTCTCATCCAGGAAAGAGGAGGGGGATTCTAACCCGTCGGATGGAGAAGCTTAAGTCTATAGTTTTGAAAAAAAAATACCCTAAAACGGTGAAAATCAGCATGTTGTAGCAAATTCCAGGGTGGGAGGGGGGGTCTGACCTCCTGAAGCTCAGTTTAGCTCTTAGAATAGTATTCGTTTTAGAGTCATTGAATCAATCGCACAATCGCAGACCTTGGCCCTTGTCAATGAATACATAAAAGTCGAGGGTAAGGGGGGCCAAGTGCGCTCCCTTGTACCCTTTTCTGTACTCCTTTTTTCTGTGTTTTCCTTAAGGGTAAACGTTCTGTGTTTTCCTTAAGGGTAAACGGAATCAGTTTTCAGAAGGTACGGTTCTCAAAAATAAACATGATAAACTCATTTTAGCCAGTACGAGGGCTGATTGATATGTTGTGAGCCTCGTATGGCAGAATTTCAATCTTTTGACAGCGATGTTTAAGGGCCTCAATATCACCTAATAATCAGAAAACCATTCACTGCATATGACTGAGTATGACGTCATCATCGGACTGAAAGTTGGAGCCAGAAATAGCTGCTTTCAGTTTTGGGAATAGATGAAAGTCTGATGGAGCAAGATCAGGTGAATAAGGCGGGCGCTCAATCAAATTAAAGCCACAGTCATAAATGACATTGATGGCAGTGACAGACTTGTGATCAGGAGCATTGTCCTGATGGAACAACACACCTTGAACTAGTGAGCTTTCCACGGCGCTAGTAAGTGTAACGTGTCAGAAGTGAAGCATAGTATGTGCCATTCATTGTTTGTCCTTCTTGGAAATAATCTATCAACAGAATACCTTCTGCATCCCAGAAAACCGAGACTCACAACATAACAATGAGTCATCGTATTTTAGTGTTTTTCAAATGCCAATCACTTTCTAAAATGAAAAAGAACTACATATGTATATTTGGTATTGTTTAATAATAAGTCTTAGTAGCCTATATCTTGGTCAATTTTTACGCAGACATTTGTAACTGGTACGAATATTTATCAAGTGATATTCCTTTCCATTCATGATCAGAAACAAGATCCTACCACAGCTAGAATGTGTCCATTTTGTCGAGGGAAAAGAACTTGTACTCATTTTCTCAAAAGAAGTGTTTTTTTGCGCAAAAAGTATATATTTTACCCAAAATTTAGACTTCCGTTAACTAAAACGTTTCATATTACTTGCATTTCATAACATAAATGATTTTTTAGCAAACGACAGCTTTGAATTTATCATTATGGGTAAGACCTTGTATTCATTAAATTTTACCAGAAATCTGTGATTTAAAAAAAAAAATTTGCCTCAAAACGAAGTAGGAAATATGCCGTGCTTACTTTGAATATATGATTCATGAGCAACACATTTAAGTATTAGTTTAACTTTTCAATAAACGGTTATAGGCAATATTTAGAACTGAGGAACAGGAGAAAATTATAATTTCCTCAAATTTCTTTGAAATTTTGCAAAAACAATGATTTTTACCCCAAAAACTCGTTGTGAAATTTAAATCTTATTCCATCTGAAAGAACACGAAAAATACTTTATTATTACGTTTTGCTATTTTTTAAATCATCGTCAATTTACAAATTAATATGAATCAAGGCAAAGCCTTTTTGTACGAGCGGAGAGAAAATACAATGTAGATATGATTATATAAAATAAAAAAAAAATCTTTCTTTTTTTATTTTGACTATGATGGTTTATCTTCTTATCTTACAAAACTTTCTTTTTGATGATTGCCAAAAAAGGTAGTATAAGGCGAGTGGAAACAC
This sequence comes from Pinctada fucata, assembly GCA_028142955.1. NCBI lineage: Eukaryota > Metazoa > Mollusca > Bivalvia > Pterioida > Pteriidae > Pinctada > Pinctada fucata. The sequence goes on along the minus strand of AP027102.1, from coordinate 88,513,787 downwards.
GGAAGCATTTGTAAAATTGATCTAGACCAGCAGATGAACATTTTAAGGGGGGGGGGGCTTAAAATATGGTTCTTTAAAAATATGGTTCTTTATAATTCATTTTTATTTTGTAAGAATAATGTTTAGGCTAGCTGAAAATAAATTTCTTAAGAACAAAAGAAAAAAACAAACATATTCCGACTTCTGACAGTACGAAACCGCCCGAGACGAGAAAAGCAATCAGAGCGAAACGTCTCGTTTTAAACCGGAAATGTCGGATTTCCCGTGGTTACGCCACCTTGTTGTTGCTTTATCGTTACCTGATTTACGAAAAATATTTTCAATAAATTTAACTTATAAACAAAAATTGAGTATAACATATACGTCTGCTTGGAGTCGAAAAAAAATTTCAATGGCAATATCCAGCATCTCCGCAGCAACTCTGTCTGCGAGGGGACGAAAGTTTTTGAAAGCATAGTAGTACAGTTTCATTCTTTGATTCAGCATATTTTCTCAATAAGATATGTGTATACGCGTTACCATAAGGGCGAGCTTCGCTCGCTATAAAAAATTTCCGATTTTCAGTGATTTTGCACTAAAAACATGTTTTTCCTCCAAAAACATAACTTTTTCAATAGAAATTTCCATGAAATTTTTTTTCAATTGAAAGAACACAAAAATGCTGCAAGGTTAGGACAATTTTTTGAGGATGAAGGTGGAAGGGTTGCAGTCAACCAAGTGATACATCCCATACTATAATGGTTACGTTCTATTCCTTGATTAATTAAGCCATAACCTTGACCTTAAAAATTGACCTTAAAATATATAGAAACGATAAAGCATGGTATGATATATAGGTTTTTCGGTAAGTAGACTTCATACTCCTTTGTTTTAGACCAAATTCATTCATTTCTTTGAGGGGCCAAATAAGGCCCTTACTGTACCTTGTCCTTTACAGCATGGACCAGACATGCACGTTTCGGGTATTTCACCCTCGTCAGTGATTCTCAATCAAAACAATGAAATATGGCCAAAATCTGTGAAATTATGTCCTAAATATACCAAAAGACGTACATAGAGCAAGATGGCTGGGATATGATGCTACAGACCAAAAATCAGGATAAAACAGGAACAAAAGCAAAAAAAAACCTCCACCACATGATAATAAGCGAACTCCCGAAATGGGAGTGAGACAAGGTGCCCAGGAAGAGTCAGCATCTCCTGCTTGCATGCAACACCCATCGCTTCAATTCGGTAGAATTGTCACATTGGAAGATATAAAGTATAATCTTTGGTTGGACGGCACAAATGTCTATGACAGTATATCATCCTCCATTCTGGAGAGTGGAACATCATAGTGTATGACGAGTTCCCCATATCGACCGTAGAATTTCCTCAGTGACGATGTTAGTCGGTCACAAACGTATCCCTGACTGAGAAACTTATCTGAAAGAAGCCTAGCTCTCAGAATAAAATCTGTATATTTGGTACTTTCTCTGGCATAGCGTATCAACTGAAATATGACAAGCTAAAAGTCATGTTTGTAAAACATTAATGCCCCCCTACCCCTTCTGTGATTAAAGTCCGTCACAACTTTATACTTGATTTTCATTTGATGTGTCTGTACACAAAATTTCATTTCAATATGTGAATCCACTCCAGAGGTATTGAACGGAAACTGATGTCGTGGACCGACCGACGGACCGATAGACAGAAAGTCAGACAGCGGCAAAGCAATATGTCCCCTCTTCTTCAAAGGGGTCATAAAAATTTTTGATTGAACCCAAATATGAACTTGACCTAGATTTTTATTTGATGTGTCTGAAAACAAAATTTCATTTCAATATGTAACTCCACTCAAGAGATATTGAACGGAAACCCTGAAATTTTGGTATTTTTCGAAGTGCAAGGGGCATAACTCTGTCAAAATTTTGTTCATCAGACCTAAATATGAACTTCACCTAGAAGATTTTCATTTGATGTGTCTGTATACAAAATTTCATTTCAATATGTAACTCCACTCAAGAGATGTTAAACAGAGACCCTTAAGTTTTGGTATTTTTCACATGGCAAGGGTCATAACTCTGTCCATTTTTTTTTATCGGACCTAAATATGAACTTGACCTAGATTTTCATATGATGTGTCTGTATACAAAATTTCATTTCTATATGTAACTCCACTCAAGAGATATTGAACGGAAACCCTGAAATTTTGGGGTTTTTTCGAAGTGCAAGGGGCATAACTCTGTCAAAATTTTGTTGATCGGACCCAAATATACTCTTGACCTAGATTTTCATTTGATGTGTCTGTATACAAAATTTCATTTCAATATGTAACTCCACTCAAGAGATATTGAACAGAAACCCTGAAATTTTGGTATTTTTCGAAGTGCAGGGGGCATAACTCTGTCAAATTTTTTTCGATCGGACCTTAATACGAACTTGACCTGGATTTTCATTTGATGTGTCTGTATACAAAATTTCATTTCAATATGTAACTCCATTCAAGAGATATTGAACGGAAACCCTGAAATTTTGGCATTTTTTGAAATGCAAGGGGCATAACTCTGTCAAAATTTTTTTGATCGGACCCAAATATAAACTTGGCCTAGATTTTTGTTTGATGTGTCTGTATACAAAATTTCATTTCAATATGTAACTCCACTCAAGAGATATTGAACGGAAACCCTGAAATTTTGGTATTTTTCGAAATGCAAGGGGCATAACTCTGTCAAAATTTTGTTGATCGGACCCAAATATACACTTGACCTAGATTTTTATTTGATGTGTCTGTATACAAAATTTCATTTCAATATGTAACTCCACTCAAGAGATATTGAACAGAAACCCTGAAATTTTGGTATTTTTCAAAGTGCAGGGGGCATAACTCTGTCAAATTTTTTTTCGATCGGACCTTAATACAAACTTGACCTGGATTTTTATTTGATGTGTCTGTATACAAAATTTCATTTCAATATGTAACTCCATTCAAGAGATATTGAACGGAAACCCTGAAATTTTGGCATTTTTTGAAATGCAAGGGGCATAACTCTGTCAAAATTTTTTTGATTGGACCCAAATATGAACTTGACCTAGATTTTTGTTTGATGTGTCTGTATACAAAATTTCATTTCAATATGTAACTCCATTCAAGAGAAATTGAACGGAAACCCTGAAATTATGGTATTTTTCGAAATGCAAGGGGCATAACTCTATCAAAAATTTTTTGATCGGACCCAAATATGAACTTGACCTAGATTTTTGTTTTATGTGTCTGTATACAAAATTTCACTTCAATATGTAACTCCATTCCAGAGATATTGAACGGAAACCCTGAAATTTTGGTATTTTTCGAAATGCAAGGGGCATAACTCTGTAAAAAATTTTTTGATCGGACCCAAAAATGAACTTGACCTAGATTTTTGTTTGATGTGTCTGTATACAAAATTTCATTTCAATATGTAACTCCATTCAAGAGATATTGAACGGAAACCCTGAAATTTTGGTATTTTTCGAAATGCAAGGGGCATAACTCTATCAAAATTTTTTTGATCGGACCCAAATAAGAACTTGACCTAGATTTTTGTTTGATGTGTCTGTATACAAAATTTCATTTCAATATGTAACTCCATTCAAGAGATATTGAACGGAAACCCTGAAATTTTGGTATTTTTCGAAATGCAAGGGGCATAACTCTGTCAAAATTTTTTTGATCGGACCCAAATATGAACTTGACCTAGATTTTTGTTTGATGTGTCTGTATACAAAACTTCATTTCAATATGTGAATCCATTCCAGAGATATTGAACGGAAGCTGATGTCGCGGACCGACCGACATACCGACAGACCGACCGACCGACCGACCGACCGACAGCGGCAAACCTATATGTCCCCTCTTCTTCGAAGGGGGGCATAAAAACGCCATATAAGCAGGCGATGAAGGGATGTTGCTACTCAGAAAAGGAAAGTTTGTAATTCTGAAATTGAAGTCGTAACGTTTGTCATAGAGTGAGGTGTTTATGTGACCATCAGTGTCGTAGGACAACATAATGTCCAAATAGGATGCTGAATTATATGTCTCTGTAGTTTCTTTGATTTCAAGCTTCGAAGGATAGATTGCCGTTCTTACTTGTAAACGCAAAACTTTTTTCGAGTCTTTCTTTCGATTTAGAATGTGGGATTGTAGTGTAAAGTGTCGAAAATGCAAAGGCTTTGATCGAATGGCTCTTCTAAAATGAGTTGATTTAAGATGTTCTAACAGTTCCTTCGATTTTTTTCAAATCCACATCTGGTTGATACCGCTACGGGAATATACTGTCGAACAGTATTTTTGAAGTCCAGATTTGATTCAAGATAAAACTTTGGCGAGTAAGATCGATACAGATTTGGTAGAATATTTTGAGGAAGAGCTTATTTGTGGTTATCTATTATTTGAGAGGCAGTTGATTTCAATTGGTAATTCTAGATAAAAGTAACCCTCTGATGGGTGTCGATCCGTACATCATCTTTCTTTGCTCAACGTCTTGCATATTCCTCAAAATAGTCCATGACAATTTTGAAATTTTGCTTCCATGTAAAGGATTGACTTTCTCTGTATTTGGGACACTTTTTAAACAATTCTCTCAACTACAAATGTAGTTGTCGTTCTTGACTAAGGTCACCAGTAATAATGTGTCCACAAGGAGAGTAGTTAAAATCCGATGAAGAACATTCGCAAGGAAGTGGATGAAGTGAGGGATTACTTAAATCAATACACTACAGGAATCGTTCATAATTGTAAATTTTAGATGTAACTGTTGGTGTGTAGCTATATAGGAAAAAGCCCTGTTCAAAGTCACTCGATTATTTCTCGTGCGTTGTCCTTCCAATTTAGATAAAAGTTGGTCAGGATAAAAATATAAAGTATTATAAGATTCCTAGTAGGTATTTTATGTAAATAAATTTGGTGAAAGATGTTATGATTACGAGATGAAGAGGTAGGGGTACAGATGACGGAAAACGTCAAATATCGAACGAAAATGCACCAAAAAATGCATTATTTTACACATTTTTAATTTTTTATGTTTATCATGCTTCTGTTGCCTTTTCAAGCCTAAATTGGATAAGATAAATTAACTTTGATGTTATTGTATCAATATAATCGGCAAACTCTGCAATCCGGAAACTGAAAAAAAAACGGTTTTATTTCGTTCTTCTCAGCCACTTATGAAGCTTTCTGGCACATAATACACACGGTGTAGAAATAGACAACTTTTCTCGTTTATTTCCTTCCAAACGGTTAAATATTTGATCGGAACACACTCTGAATATATTGTTCCATGATCACCGTGGGGCATCACGTGATACACAAATGATATGTTCCACGGGAATCCCCTTTGATTGAACTAAGTTTATTCTGTCTAAATCTACTTTATATGAATTTATTTTAGGCCTATGGTCATTATTATCAATTATATGATGGTAATTTATTCTGGTCAAGAATAGACGTATATTCGGAGAACACTTAAACAATTTTTTTTTCAATGCTCGGCACATGTTATGATATGGTGCACGGACAGATACAAAATTTTCTGTGTAAGTGTTCTCAAAATATACGTCTACTCTTGACCAGAATGAATTACCATCATATAATTTATGATAATGACCATATGATAGGCTTCAAATAAATTCATATAAAGTAGATTTAGACAGTATTTACTTGGTTCAATCAAAGGGGATTCCCGTGGAACATATCATTTGTGTATCACGTGATACCCCACGGTGATGATATCAAATGAAAGAATGGCAACTATAACCTACTTTATCGCTCTAGAGATACATCTAAAAATAGTCATCCATTCCCCCTTTTTTCGTTTTTCGCCTATTGGACATTGTTCCCCCACCCTCGCTTCAGAACCCCACTTGGCCAGAAAATGTGTTTTATTGATATACACCTTTTGTGAAAGTGGCATTGTAAAGCGATGGGGGAACAATGTTGTATAAGACTTTTCCGTTTTCCGTTGATTTCTGTGTAAATAACGCTTATTTTGACCTAAATATCAGTCTTATTTTGAATAAATTATCCCATCTGATAGCAGATTCATATGTAGACCAAGTTACTTGACATTTCTACCGAAAAAAGTCCTTAAATTTTGCATTTTGAAATTCCGTCTTTTTAGGGCAGATTTTACGCCTTATCTTAACAGCTCCTTTTGTAACAAAAAAAAATCAAATGCGTTTAAGAGACAGACGATCAACCGAAGTTGACTTTTAAATAATTTTTATTGTGACCAACAACAATGTACATGTTAATCGAAATTAAAGTAGATTAACATCTGAGCACCATCACTCCAATGTTACTTGGTCATATGTTTTATTAAATTAAGCTATTGGATCGACCCTACAGGAGATATGAGGCCGCACACTCTACACAAATTTAAATTCAAAAAATAAAATCATACGGCGCTTCTGGTATGAACTTAGGCTGAGTCTGAATATCATTTTGGCTGGAAGAATCACTGATGAGGATTACTATTTGAAACACTTGTCTGGAGCATTAAAATTGGTTTGAAATTGTCTTCAAGATGGTAAAAAGTTGGAACGCTTCCGTATTATTTTATTTGTCATTATTGCTGGTGAAGGCATTTTTAATTTGAGATATAATTTCTTTTAATTTACTGGAAGTATGAGAAATCGATGCATAAAGAGTCGAAAAATCTAATGATTTGATCGAAATTATACCTTTTGAAATTTGCAGAGCTCAGGTGCTCTGAAAGTTCTTTTTTATCATTTTCTAATTATTCATATTTGGTTTAAACCGCTTCTAGAGTAAATTGTTTCACCGTACGTTTGAAGACCGCATTTGATTTCTAAAAGAATTTTAGTTAAAATGATCGATACTGATTTAGAGGAACATTTTGACGATGCAGCTTTATAACACACACGGACATTAGCCCCTTATCTTTTCTGATGACGATGTTGACGATACAATATTTTTTCGACAGCCTTTCCTCATCAAAGGAATCAACATTATCCCAAGTTCTCCGAACTCTAAAATCGACATTACACTGGCGCCCAAAAATAAACCCATCTGACCTCCCACTTTGGCTGAAAAAAAGAAAGGGAAAATAATGAAGTTTTAACGTAATTGTTCTACTATTCTTGTGAATAACAATGATTTCTCGAGCGACTCTAACAAAGATATGTGGTATATTTTGACTCACCTAGAACGTCTCCAATATCATTATAAACTGGAACTTGTACAATCTTTTCCGATACCAGTTCTTTGAAATAGACATGCAGGAAAATACCGTTGTCTCTTTGAAAGTAAAAAATTAATAGTACATATGAATGGATCATCTGAAGTACAATAACAAGCGATTTTCAAAACATTTAAACTTCGTGACACAATCTTGACGGATCATCCGGACACACAAACACACCAGTTAACATGTACAATTCAAGCATAGCATACTTTGAAATTATGTATCACAATGGAAGCTTATAAAGAAGAGGGGAAAGATCTCTTGAAAACGGGACAATTATGAAGCGAAAACAGCAATATATATAAAGAAAACGGAAATTACGTAAATTTCACAAATATCAGAAAACAACTAGATCAGTATAACAATAGCAAATAACAACACATGAAAGGAAAGAAACCAGAGACGACCCCGGAATGATAGTGAATCAGGACTACATGCATTTCTCCTTATCCGAGCTCACAGAGGTCTCACAAAACATACAGTTGCTGTGTGTGTATAGACAAAAAAACCTTTTCATTGCAAGGCGAGGTTTCAATAAAAAAAAATACAAGTAAGTACAAGGAGCACACACAATACCAAGAGCTGACCATAATAGACATTTAATTGTCTAAATACTGAAATTTACATTACTAGTAGATTCCCTATGTTTAACGCCAAATGTTAGGCAACTAGAATAATATTCCAATAACTTGAGTTGCTATTGTGACCTCACGTTCAAGTTTTGAATGTAGGGAGAATTTATCAACGTTAAAATGCCTTTGACGTTGTTACAGGCAAAATGTGCAATGTGCATTCAAATAAAAATGAACGATAATTAGAATAAATATAGGATTTCAAATGGATTTTCATTTCATACGAAGTATTATGAAACGAGTTGCGGGTTTTATATCCCCGAGCCTTAGCGAGGGGATATAAAACGCACAACGAGTTTCATAATACATCGTATGAAATGAAAATTCATTTGAGATTCTTTTTATCACAAGATATTGCCTAAAAATGTGTATTTCTAAAGTGAAATCAACGTTTCCGAGAACAAGAGGCGAATCACGCCGTGATCTAGAAGTCGTCTGCTACGCCATGAGAAGTAGTGTCCCCATTGTATAGATATTCTGTGCGTAAGAGAAAAGTATTTCAATTTTGAATAGTATTTTAATGCAAGAATTAATTCAACAACAACAATTTTAATCATTGATATTGACTCCGGGTCTGAATTTAACAGTTGACCGATATTTGTCAAGGTTTATGTGACTAGGTTCCAAACTTGACCAATCGCATTCAAGCAGAGCGATATGTAACGTGTTATCATATCATATATTTATGAAATGGCTTTATGAAACTGCATAACGGGTGTATCATGTGATAAATGTAAATACGAGTAATGACGTCGCGATTCACGAAATTTGCACGTGACCAACCGGAATTATACACCAATGAACACCAAAAGTAATTAAAAGATGGAGTACATGGCAAAGGAATCAGGAAAACGTGGGCAAACTCGCTAAAGTAACCATATACTTATTT